>JAQQZR010000003.1:16458358-16492413 GCA_030068235.1 Notoglanidium macrostoma | reverse complement strand
CCCAGGGTGTACCCCGCCTCTCACCCCAAGATGCTGGGATTGGCTCCAGCTTCCCCGTGACCCAGATGGATAAAGCGGTATAGATAATGGATGGATGGATGTAAAACAGTTCCAGTGGAAATCCCTAATGAATATATCACTTCAAACACATCAAAGGGTTAAAATGGCATGTACAGTCGACTTGGGGCTATATATATTGTTATGTATGATGATATGGCCTGAAAATATCGCAGTGTTAACCTCTGGGCATTTGAACTAAAACCACGGTAGCCTCCATCTTCCTCTTTTGTTAGCAACAATCTAGCTGGCTAACTGTGATGAGTGCTGTGTTTTTCAGGTGTACAGGTTTAACGCTGTGTTGGTCGAGGTAAAGCAGGCGCTTGTATATACAGCACGACTCGTTTAAAGGTAAGAGGTGCTACTTTGTGTACTGTCGATGCTGAGAGCAGCCATGTTGATTTGATGTCACTTGCTGAACTCAGGGTCGAGGAGAACGTCCCAAGTTCCCAAAGTTGAGGAATTAACAGTTCTGGAGGATTTTCCTATTCGGAGGTTGGGAGTTTTAGCTGAAGTTTAGCAGGGCCGTTCCTTTTCCATAGGAGTTGCATAATCCTTTTCCTAAATTCAGTCAATGAATTAATCATTTAAAAGCTGTTTTGTGTTACCGCACATCCTCCTCGTCTTATATTGCATTTTGTATGAGGAACTGAAACCGTTTAGTGAGACAAGTATGCAAAAACAGAGGAAATCGGAAGGGGGTAAATATGGCACTGTACAAAAATACATTTGTAATATTGTTTTTTTGTTTGTTTGTTTTTTTTAAGTCATTTAGACCTGTACTCAAGAGTCACAAGGATTTATTTGCTCTTTGTTAATACATGCGTATGCTGGTAGGCGGTCCATGAAAGATGAAGAAAAGAGTCGCAGCATCTCTGTTTGGAGTTTTCTCTGAGCCGTTTGCTACAGTGTCCCTTCCCTCACACATGGAGCAGGCGTGTGCATGTTCGCCATGCTGGGTGACGCTTCACTGTGTCCAGTATCACCGAGCACATACTCTGTTTCAGCCCTTGGGCACTGATTCAGCAGCGAAGAGTCAGGAAGTTGAACTGTGCGGGCAGTGTTGTTTAGATTAGCTTTTCACGTGTGCTCTATGCTTCTTTTATCTTGACAGCTGCGGCTGCGGCTGCTGCTCAAATCGGTGATGTGCACATCATCCTTCCTCCTCCTCCCTCTCTCGCTCGGTGTTGTTTACATCTTGCAATGTGTGACATGTACTGAGTGTCGCGAGAGAGAGAGAGAGTGAGAAAGCGCGCCTTGAGCCTTGAGCAGAGAGTTGCACTGTCATTTAGAGCTACTCATGCTGTCATGGTGACTCAGAGCTGCAGTAATACACTGCGATCCGTCTTCAAACACTGCAATTCTACAAGCACATTTCAGTTTATAGGTTTATGAACGCTAACCCATTTGCAATACATTATGTAATATGTATATACTTATAAAGCACATTCCAGTCAGATTGTCGGAGCCGACGCATGCATTTTGTCAGTTCATCATATCCCATTTAATATTCATGTTCTTTACATTATTTCTGAATTTTCTGACATAACACTTTTTGACATTAACACCACCTACTATGCGTCCGAGGGCGTTAGTCATGTTTTCCTGTGGGTGGAGGTAATTTCGAAAATACAAAGGTAAAGTCCGTGTTTTAAAAAAACAAAAAAAAACATCCGTATACATGCACATAGGGTCTCAGGTGCATTTGTACAGTAATCATATTTCATGTGCTCTAGTTGCATCACAAGCATCCACTAGTATTATGAATGACTGATTTTTACAGGAGCACCTGTCAGATGTGCTCAAATAAAAAGATACAATGACCATGATTTTTACCTGATGTTTATATGCCATGTGATTGAAGGGTGCCTTTACATATGTGATATTTTGTTTGTTTGCACCGAACATCTGGGCTGTTTGCCTCTCCTAATGTGTGCCAAAATGTTCAATACCAACACCAAAACCCCTTTTTTTTTTTTTCTTCAATACCTTTGCTATAATAGTGATACACACATTGTTGTAACTACTGCTGATCATACAACCTTTACTACTGATATGCAGCCTGTTAGCCTTTAGTTAGTCCAAAGCTTTAACAGTTTAAAAGAGCCGTAATACTTTAGCAATAAATCTGGTTATTGTTCCGTGAACTGACATCCTTGACTTTCCTTCAGTAGTGAAAGGTGTGTGGTTTTCAAGCGATGGTCACATTAGTTGGAGAAAAACTGACCCCAAAAGTGAAAACATTTGTTTCTCGGCCTCTCCGACCACAACAGAGCAGCGTTCTTCATGCAGTCAAAAACTCATTTACTGAGCAACTTACTGACTGAAATGAATCCCAAATTATTGCACCAGGAAGTGTGTTCATCTACCAGACAGCATCCTCTAGGTGCTTTCAGACCAAACTGTTCTAGGGACTCACTGAGAGGAACTACCCACTGGGGAGCTACACACCTTCCAGAGGTTTTTTTTTTCCTGTTTGCATTCGCACCACCAGTAGGAACGGTGAACTGACATAAGCTGGCCGGCAGTCGGTGTAGTGACGTCACTTTTTTTTTACTGCTAACATCAAGAGCATGTAGTTTAAACTGCTGACGTTTTACATGTATTTTTAATTATGGCGATTGCCGGTGCTGCATCGGCTCATTTCTTTGACTAGTCAAACTACACTTTCGTCTGGACCAATCGCTGTACACTTGGTTCCGCTTGTGCTGGGAGAGTACCTACCCTGAAGTAGGACCTAAAGTTCCTCAAAACACTGTTCTAAGAACTATTCTTCTTCTATCCTGTTCACCCTTAAAAAAGGGAGTACTTCCTCTAGTTTTATGAAGGGGGGTACTTCCTCCCTCCAGTTCTAAGAACTATAAAGGAGTTCCTGTGGTCGGAAAGCTCCTTCTTTCACATACATTATATGGCCAACTGTTGGTGAACACCTTAGTATTTAACATTTCCTTTCCTTTCCAAAACCATGGGCATTAATATTGATTTGTTCCTCCTCCTGGCAGACTTTCTCTCTGGCAGACTTTCTAGATTTTGGAATGTGGCTGCGGGAACTTCAAGAGCACAAGAGGTTTTACACTGATGTTTGGTGAGGAGGCCTGGTGCGAAGTTTTCAGAGGGGTTGAGCTCAGGGCTCTGTGCAGGCCACACAGGGGCTTTCACCACAACCTTGACAAACCACGTCTGTATGGTTTATTACTTTGTGTACCGTGGCATTGTCATGCTGAAACAGTTCACGTCCCTTTAGTTCCAGTAAAGGGAAATTGTAATGCTACAATATGTCATACAAAGACATCAATTCTGTATAATTCTTTGCTTCAAAGTTGTGGCCACACTTTGGAGAAGACCCACATTCGGGTGTCATGGCCAGTCATCCACAAACTTCTGGTCATATTTATACCTTGTCGTTTTGCTCTCCTTACCTCAAGGAGCCAGCCAAACTTGAAAGTCAGTGGCCTATTTTCTTTTTTTAAAGTTTATATATCTTTAATGCTTTAAAAAGAATTTAAAAGCGGCACCAGATTTTTTCTTCACCTTTCAGTACTCTGTAGGACCAAAATGTTCCCATCCATCCATCCATTATCTATACCGCTTTATCCAGCTGGGTCGTGGATAAGCTGGTGCCAATCCCATCATCTTCGGGTACACCCTGGGCAGGTCGCCAGTCCACCACAGGGCCAACACAGACAAACAACCACACACGCTCGCATTCACACCTATGGGCAATTTAGAGTAGCCAGTTGAGCTAATCTGCATGTCTTTGGACTGTGGGAGGAAACCCACGCATGCACAGGGAGAACATGCAAACTCCACACAGAATGGCACCCTGGGTGACCTGGGGATCAGTCCCAGGACTTTCTTGCTGTGAGGCGACAGTGCTAACCACTGCACCACCGTGCCACCCCAAAATGTTCCCATTACTGCTTTTACAGGGACAAACAGTCTGAGACTTCCTGAAAAATATGCGTAGGTCACCCTAGACTGGTTTGAATGTATTGAAAGCATGATTTGACCCTGATCTAGATTTTTGCGACATGAACAAAAATATTGAGTATTATGGGTTACAACATTATGTAATAGGCAAGGTGCAATTTAAGCCAAAGAATTTGGTGATGAAAGTGGCGGTTGATGATGATGATGATGATCATGGATACAGTTAATATAATTTCTGATGTTTGCTAAAGGTTTGTCTATATTTTCCATTGTCGTTTCTGACCAAAGAAGGCTTGTGGTATTTTGCCTCAGGTTTTTCCACCTATACTTTCCCTTTCCTTTCCCTTCCCATAGTATATCTCTCCGCTTTATTTTGTCTTATTTATTATGTGTAGTAAACCTCTGGGCCTATTTACACTTGGTATTAACATGTCTCAAATGATTGGATTGGAAGTGGACAGCCAACCATTGATCAGTTGTGATTGCATTTCTTGTCTAGAGACTTTTAGCAGATTTGACCTCACTTCAAAATAGGCTTTAGGACCACTAGCATTGAGCTTTTGGATGAGTAAAGCTTGATTAAACCATTAGATGGTCATCACAGTTCATGTGCTTTATTCATCAGTCAAAAAAACAAATGAAATTTCACCCTGTATGCTGTTTTGGTTTGATAAAAACACTGTAATAAAAAATGCAATTTCATTAATAATTGTTTTCTCAGTTTTTGCTCTTTATTTACAGTCTACTGAGAAATGTGCATACATGTGGACTTTAGTGTAACAGGCACAGTGAGTTGAAAAATAAAGGGAATTATGACCTACCTAAACTGTTGTGACAGAATTAGATCAGAAGAACTATATATGGCATTTGTAATAAGTGTTCCTCCTGGGCTCCCTTGAGGTGGGAGAGAGCAAAATAGTATGTAGGCCTGTAGCACTGTAAGATGCACTCACTTTGTTTGTACAGCTTACCCTGTAGGATAAATGTGGACCTACTGTAGCCCAGCCTCATGTCTCTTGTAGCAGGCATTGAGAATACTGCAAGCACATTAACATAGCAGTTGATCTTTTTAAATGTGTTAACTGCATATTGAGCAATATTAAAACAGATCTGGTTCTTTTTTGTTATCACTTGATGCATTAGAGCACTGTATTTAGAAAATACAATAAATCAATGTTTAAAATAAATATAGACTTTTGCCATCTTTTCTTACAAAAGCACCCATTAAATTCTAGAGAGACAGCATTTTCCCATAATAGAATTACAGTAATAACAAGTAAACATGCATTTAGGTATTATTTCCAAAAAACCTTACATCATGAATTTACATAAACAGGGGTGGACAAATGAAAAATCCTGTGCGCTGTCCAGTCACATGTTTTTGTTGCCTGGAAACCAGTGACGTTATATCATTTTTGAGCTTCATCCCTCTGTATGTTGCTCAGATTTTCACATCCCTGCCTTTTTGTGGTTCTGAAAATATTGCCTGTCATCTGTGCAAGCTAATTAATCTGACTAGTACAAATAGTTCGTACTGTTGACCTGATCCTGTCTTCAGTTGATGTGTGCACTGCAGCATGAGGTGGGATTCAAGAACAAATATCGCATGCTACAAATATTTGACCAGCCCAGAGGACAATGTTTAAACATTCATATTGACGAGTAGGATTTTTTTTTCCTTTGTCTGATTGTTGAATGTGGAAAAAATGCAGGTGGTTGCTTTGTCAGCATCTTTCTGAACCTACTTGTCGTTCATGCAATTATGTAAAACAAAGCAATTCATCCCAGTTGCTTAGCTAGGGATTTGTCCTCCCCTGCATGAACCAGTGAGGATGAAAATCGTGTTGCTTGCTTAAACTTAGATAATTAGAAGGAGGCAGCTTAATCAATCAATCAACCAACCAACCAATTAATTAAAATAATTTTTTAAATAATTCTTTTTCTTATATACGTATATCAAATCCCTGACTGCTTCCTATTAACTACATATGCTCCCTGCATAGCATATAACATGGTATAACAATGGTATTGCAGAGCTTGATGGCGATTCAGCAACAGAAACAGGGCAACTTCAATAAGTACACATTGGAATTTTATTACTTTTTATGAATCTGGTTTTAGATAAATGTCCAGGATTTTCAGAAATTTCAGATATATAGGAATCATTAGCATCCTAACCTTTAAATACCAGGGCAGTGGTAGCTCGGTGGTTAAGACATTGGCCTACTGATCCGAAGCTTGTGAGTTCAAATCCCACTACTGCCAAGCTGTCACTGTTGGGCCCTTGATCAAGGACCTTAACCCTCAACTTCTTAGTTGTATAAAGGTTAAGGTGTCTGCCAAATGCCATAAATGTAAGCACCAAACTTTGATGAAACATAAGAGGTATTTTGCATTGCTGTTAAATAAGTTTCAGATTAAGTAATGTTGTCACAGTGCAACTCTGTTCTCAACTGTAACGAACCAACAAATGACAACTTTGTGGTGATCATCTTGAAATTCATATTGATCATATTACATGTGTTATGGATTACATAATGAATTAAGCTGATGCAGCTCCATGTTTATTTTTATAGGAAGATGCATTTGAAGGTTTTGATACGATCATTGAAAATGGGAGAGTACATAGTCCTGGATGGACCTCAACAGGTGAAGTGTCTTGAATATAGATTTTTAGCCATCATTTACAACCGTATTTAACATGCATAAAATCTCTTTTTCTTTTAATGTATTATTCTAAATGCAAACATTCTTTCTGTTTTGAAAAATGATGATTGAATTCACTTAAGAAAAGGATAAAAGCATAAGTTGACCTGTGTTTTGTATATGACCTTTCTCATAGCTTGTAATAATTATATAATTTGTCACAAAAGCTTTCATCTCGAGTAAGAAATGCACTTCAGATCCTAAATGTTGTACTTTGATTTTTAGCTAAATTGTCACATGAGAAGAAGCCTAGAGGCCGCCCCCCAAGAAGTTCGACTGTGCAGAAATTGGCTACACGTGTTGAACCTCTGCCTGTCATCACAACTCCACCCACAGAGAAGGTAAAACGGCCACCAGGTAGACCTCCTGGCTCCGGGGAAAAAAGAAGAGGTCGTCCTCCTGCATCTGGTAACCAGAGAACCTGGCTGCAAAGTAGCCAAGCGTTACCTAGTGACAGCAGGGATGTTGGACTGGAGCACAACTGCAGCCCAGCACTTCGCAAGGACATTGGGGAAGATGACAAGGAGAGAAAGGCTGCAAAGAGAACTCCCCTTGGATCTGTGCAGCAGCAGGAATCTGAGGACAATTTAGCAAAAGTGGGCCGCGAGTTAAAGGTGACCAAACTGAAGCGGATGCGGGACATAAAAGTGAAGCCCCTTAAGTCTGGAATTTTAAAGGGTGTCCCAGTTCCCTTTGTGCCAAGACGGAGGCGTGGCAGACCTCCTTCTGCTGAGCGCCTCAAAGCTGAGATTGCTGCTGCTTCATTGGCCCTGGAGTTGTCCCCCTCTGAGTCTGGCACTGCCAAACATAAGACCTTCAGTGTTCACCTAGAAGAGGATATGGATCCCCGCTGTACACAGCATCTCAAGCTCAGGGCCTCTCATTCTGCTGATGAGCGCACTACCCCAGATTCCCCATGTTCTGAATCAGTTATCAATCCAACCACACCTCAAAAACTCGGAAGTCGTTTGGGATTACGGCAGAGTCCTCGCCATATCAAGCCTGTGCGCACTGTCCCACCTTCCAAACGCACTGATGCCACTATTGCAAAGCAGTTACTGCAGCGGGCTAAAAAAGGGGCACGCAAAAAGAAACTGGAGGCAGTGGGTTCTCAGGGAGCGGCAGCTATTGAATCTGGTATTAGGAGGAGAACAAGAACACAGCTGAAAAACATTCGGCAGTTCATAATGCCTGTGGTGAGTACAGTGTCCTTGCGGATTATTAAGACCCCTAAGCGGTTCATTGAAGATGAGTTTGGTACCCCTCCTCCACACATGAAAATTGCTCGCTTAGACTCTACTGTGCCAGCTCCAGTCACCCATCCCTCAACAACATCCTCCGCACTTGTTTCCACCGCTCCGAGTACAACTGGAACTGTGGCCATCTCTGGGGCAGGACCGCCTGTCGATACCTTCCCTCCCCCTCCGCCACCTGCTCCCCCTGCCAGTTCCACTGTTGCAACAGGAAGTCTCCTCAGTAACAACAGCTGCAACAGTAATGGGCGTTTCAGTAGCAGTGCAGCATCTTGTGGCTCCAGTGCAGTGTCACAACATTCCTTCCAGCTCTCCTCGGGAGAGTCTTCACGCTCCAGCAGCCCAAGCCTGAATGACTCCTCTTGTGACTCGCAGATTTCAGACGCCACCCAGGTGCTCTCAGAGGAGCCTGACCATTCCCCTTCCTCTCAGGGAGAGAGGGAGGCCAGTCTGCACCATTCCCCACGTCCACTGTCCCCACCGTCTGAGCCTGAGACAGAGCACATGGAGTTAATGGAGCCAAACAGGCGAGGACGCAGAGGCCAAAGCCTTAGGAGAGGCCACTTTGTGTCACGTGGTCGGAGCAATCTGATCAGCAATAGGAAAAGAGCCATCATCAGCCCTGCTACAGGTGTAATGATGTCCTCTTCTCAGGCAGGGTCCCAGCAGGCCTCATCTACTGCGTCTTCATCGTCATCTCCACCACCACCTCCTCTTCTTACTCCACCTCAGCCTCCTCAATCAGCCTCATCCAGCGTATCTGCCATTAGCGAACATCACCCCCACTCCCCATGGATTATGCCACATCCCATTGCCCCTTTCCTGCCTACTCCGCCGATAATCCCTGGTTCTCATGACAAACGCCGTGCCATACTGCGGGAGCCGACATTTCGCTGGACATCTTTGTCACGCATAGAGCAGCAATACTTCTCTTCTGCCAAGTATGCAAAAGAGGGCCTTATTCGTAAGCCTATATTTGATAACTTCCGCCCTCCACCACTCACAGCTGAAGATGTGGGACTGATGCCTCCTGGACCTGGAGGAGGGGGAGTGGCACCAGGAGGGTTCCCTGCACCAGGTGGTACATCTGGGACAGGAACTAGGTTGTTTTCTCCTCTACATCATCATCATCACCAGCATCCTTCATCTCGTTTTGAGCCTCAACTCCATAAACGCAGCCCACTGCTCCGCGCTCCTCGTTTTACTCCCAGTGCTGCCCACTCCCGCATTTTTGAGTCAGTCACTCTGCCATCTTCCTCGGGTAGCAGCCCTAGTTCTCAATCCCCTCTCCAGGCCACACCACCATCAAATAGGTTGCCACGACGCAGGAAGAGGAGAACATTTGGGCATTCCCGCATACAATCCAGATCACCCTCACACTCCATGACCACCAGAAGCAGTCAGTCAGGAGCCCAGGCTGGAAAGAGCTCTGCTGAACTCTCTGCACTAACTAGCTCTGTTCCGACAAGTGTGACTGGCAATTCCAGCCCTTTACCTGGGATTGCAGTCAGTCCAGTTGCTCCAAGTGCCTTACCTCAAGCCCCTTTTAATACATTCAAATCAAGTTCTCTTGGTTCCATTAGTCATAGAGTCTCAGATGTTCGAAGAGTGGATGTGGGCCTTGGGAGTGGTGGGAGTTCTGCCTCTTCCTCGTCACAGCTCTTCCCTCGTTTTGCTTCCAGTCCCCAAGGTTCAAGTGGGGGCACTGGAAAAATGGGGAGAGAGAGGAGTGTCTCAGCTTCACGAGATGCCCTTCCCAAGGAGAAGGACAGAGAGACAGAGAGAAGTAGAGACCGTGGAAAGGAAAATAAAAAAGAAGCGAAAAAAGACTGGGAAAGAAGAGGGAAGAGTCTTGCTTCAGATGGCCCAGCTAATTCCACTGCAAGCCTTTTTGCTGTCGATGGCAAGGATGTGGAAGAAACCTTCAGCCAGAAAAAGAGTCATGGGCAAAAGAAATCTGTTTCTGTTGACTCTGGTACAGAGACCCCATCAGTTGACACAAATGTAATCCAACCAGCAAGAGCGTTGTTATCTAAAGGACGTGTGACCAAAAAAAGCAGATTGCCAGAAAAAGGTATGGAAGCTGATGAAATGGAGAAGAACAAAGAGAGATCTAGTGCACCTGACCCACCCATTCATTCCAGAAAACTACACTCTACACCATCCCTAGGTTCCATGCTTGCCCTTGCTGAAAA
The DNA here is from genome assembly GCA_030068235.1 of Notoglanidium macrostoma. Classification (NCBI taxonomy): domain Eukaryota; kingdom Metazoa; phylum Chordata; class Actinopteri; order Siluriformes; family Auchenoglanididae; genus Notoglanidium; species Notoglanidium macrostoma. The sequence goes on along the minus strand of JAQQZR010000003.1, from coordinate 16,482,272 downwards.
ACAGCCAGCCACAGACAGACGTGTGGCAGGCCTCCTGAAAAAGGCTAAAGCGCAGCTGTTTAATATAGAAAAGAGCAAGTCCTTGAAACCAGTGGATCAGCCTAAAGTGCAGGTTGGTTTTCATGAGTATCTTTTTTCAAAGTTTTATTTTGAAACTCATCAACTCTGCATACCCACTGACACTAACTCGCTACACAATACTAATCTAAAATATTTGACATTAGCTACCTGTTGACAGAAACTGGCAGTCATGTTTTATGCTGCGATCATGTCTTTTATTTTTCTTTTCTAAACCTGGAGCCTTGCTATGTTTTAACCTGCCTTCTAGTGAAATTTTGTTCAGCGTTTATTTTTTCAGTTAATGTTATAGTGTTATATTGTCTCCAAAAAAATCCAAACTATTGGGCATTTACTCTCACTTCCCATTTTATTAGGAAGACCTGTACATTCATGCAATTATCCAGTCAACCAGTCATGTAGCAGCAACACAGTGCATACAATGATGCACATGTAGGGCAAGTGCTTCAGTTAATTTTCACATCAAACATCAGAATGGAGAGTCAGCGTCTCAGAGACCATGCATTGGTTTTTGGTGCCAGACAGTCTGGTTTGAGTATTTGGAAAAAAAAAAATGCTAATCTCTGCCTTGTTGATGAAAGAGGTCAGAAGAGAATGGCCAGACTCATTCAGGATGACAGAAACATTACAGTAACTCTTTACAACCATGGTGAGCAGAAATGCACCATCAGTACGCACAAGATGCTGAACTTTGAAGTTCTCAGAAGACCATATTGTGTTCCGTTCCTGTCAGCCGAGAACAGGAAGCTGGGGCTGCAGTGGGCACAGGCTCACCAAAACCTGGCAGCTGAATATTAGAAAAAGATCATGACATTTTTATGATGTTCAGAAGGTGTACAGGTGTTCCTAATAAAGCAGCTGGTGAGAGTGTATGTGACGGTATTGCCCACAGGTCTGAAATAAACCAGTTGCAGTTTTTGTGCAAGACCCAAACTTCATAACCAATATGTTCGTTATATTGCATGGTTAATTGACATTTTGGAAATGACACCTCTGTAATTGATCTGGCTATTTCACAGATAATGACAGCTAAATTATCTTCCCTCTTCTTTGAAGCAATAATTGAATACTTAGGTATTATATAAATTAAATAAACCATTTTTGTTATAATAGCGGCTTTGCCATCGTCTTCATGAAGGCAAATTTAACGACACACTTTTTCAGCATGGCAGCTGCAAAAGCAGTGTTTTATTCAGTTAGCACCAAATTAACTTGTAAAATTGCTTGCTTGCATAGGGTCAAGAAAGTGATTCGTCTGAAGCGTCAGTTCGTGGTCCACGGATCAAGCATGTGTGCCGTCGTGCCGCGGTAGCATTGGGTCGCAATCGTGCTGTGTTCCCAGATGATATGCCCACCCTTAGTGCCTTGCCATGGGAAGAGAGAGAAAAGATCCTGTCTTCCATGGGAAATGATGGTGGGCGTTTTCTTGTAGTCAGTTTTAAGACATTGTGTTAATATAGTTTTATATATTTACATTTAAGTAATTCTGATTCTCTTTCAGATAAATCTTCAGTGGCAGGTTCAGAAGAGGCAGAGCCTTCTTCCCCACCCATAAAACCAGTAACAAGACACAAAACTGTCCAGGAAGCAACACCCAGAAAGGGTCGGCGCTCACGGCGTTGTGGGCAGTGTCCTGGTTGTCAAGTCCCAGAGGACTGCGGGCAGTGCGCCAACTGTCTGGATAAGCCTAAGTTTGGGGGACGCAACATTAAAAAACAATGCTGCAAGTAAGTATGAGCTTGACAAGTGACAGTTTTGCATCCTACCTAACATTTTCTAACATTTGGTGGATATCGTGAGTACAGAAATCCACTGATTCGCTGTTATAGATGTGTAGAAAATCTTTGAAGTTAAAAGTTATTTTTAGACAATAAATGAAAGTATTATAGAACTTTATTTCATGTTTTGCTGGCAGTTTGTTTACAAGCCTATACATCATGATACTATATGGCTCATCCTTGTCATTTAGTGTCATGGAACAATGACACATTATTGGCTTTGCATTTGGCAGTGGTTTGAAGTGTACTAAACAATTAATTGCTGTTGCTGCTGCTGTGGCAATATTTCAGGGTTGTTTTTTATTTAACCTTGATCTTTTTGTTTCACCCTGCTTTGCTCGAGTGCTTCAGATGTGTTTTAAAACTGTAAATCTATCCATTGTCACAGGGAAAGGAAGTGCCAGAACTTGCAGTGGATGCCATCAAAAATGTTTCTTCAGAAGCAAGCAAAAGGTCAGTGTACCAGTCCGTCTTTAAGACTGCAGAGTTCGAGGCACAATGACATTTTTTCTCCATGTCCACATTGCATCTTACTTTTTTAGGTAAAAAAGATAAGAAGAAGAGCAAAGTGCCAGAAAAAAAGGAAGCCCATCACACAAATGTCAAATCTCAATGTCCTGAGGTAAACCTCAAACCAACCCCAGCTCCCTCAAAGGATGACCCTCCAGTGAAGAAAAGTGACACTCCACCCCCATTGCAGGAAGATGACAAACAAAAACCGCAGCCACCATCCCCACCACCACACAGCTCTTCCCCAAACAGCGATCCCCATTTACTTCCCAGCCCAGAGGATCCAAGACCACCCTTAGATTTTCCTAGTTCTGCCTATAAGAAGGACCGAAAGCTGTCCAGCCCTTTATCCAGGTCCCCACACACCACTGCATCTAGCCAACTACCAGAACCGTCTCAAGAGCTCATGCAGCAGCAAACCCAGATTCCAGCAAAAAAGGAAGGGCCCACAAAGTCGCCATCTAACGAACCCAAAAAGAAGCATACTCAACCTTCATCTGTCGCATCCTCGGGTAGGAACTGTTGGTGATGCACCACCCCACTTCATTATCCTCATGCTTTTTTGTGTGCCTTGGGTGTTATTTGAATACACAACGATCTCGTTTTATTTTCAGCTTCAGAAGCAAAGCAACTAAAAAAGCAGGCTGTTCATTGTGATACTCCACCAAAGCCAAAACCAAAGGAGAAGGTGAGAGCTTCTTGCGAAGTCATTTTTTGTTTTTCATTTTCTACGCTGCTTGGCTCAGACAGTGACCACCCACCTGAATTGTTGTTTACAGGAGAAACAGATGGTCACCAAACCTGACCGCAGTACTTTAAACTTCCTGAGCACTCCCTCGACTGGGGGCACTGCCAAGCAGAAAGCACCCTCCGACGGAGTGCATCGAATTAGAGTGGATTTTAAGGAGGACTTGAACATTGAGAAGGTGTGGGAAATGGGTGGGCTCAGCATCGTCACCTCTGTGCCAATCACCCCACAAGTAGTCTGCTTCCTCTGTGCTAGCAGTGGCAACGTGGAGGTAAGGTAGCCTCGGTCAATATGTAGCACTGTATTTGGCTTGGTTGAGATGATGGAAAAAAAATACACCTCCCTTTTGCAAGATTAGGTTACAGGCTAGGTCTGCAAACACACTGTCCTCTCTTTTTAGACACTGAATTATACAACAATGTTCTCTTACTGTCTGTGTGGCCTTTCCACAGTTTGTGTTCTGCCAGGTGTGCTGTGAGCCTTTCCATATCTTTTGCTTGGGGGAGACCGAACGCCCCCTAAATGAGGAGTGGGAAAACTGGTGCTGCCGCCGGTGCCGCTTCTGTCATGTCTGTGGCCGCCAGCACCAGAAGACTAAAGTAAGGGATTTTGTTAGATTTAAAGCATTGCATTGCTCAGAAATATGAAGGAGGTTTGCTGCATTTAGTGTTTGAATTATAATGATGCCAGTTATAGGCACCAAGGTAGGGCTGCATAAGAAGCTTGCTAGTATTATAACGCTGTTGCTATAAGCAGATTTCTCATAGCTTGCTTAGTGATCTGCGTAGCCGTGAGCAGGAGCGTTGAACTCAAATACTGCCAGAGCCGCATCAGTACTTTTGTGAGCCGCTGAAGGACCATAAACAGAGGCCGCACATTTTTTGGAAATGTTATATCAATTTTATCATTTAACATCAATATCCTATGCTCAGAAAGTAGAATAAGATGATTCTTGGAATAAAGTGGCTAACAGAAAATTCATTGTTATAACTTTTTATCATACTGATTAAATACTTTTAAATACGTATTAGGGGTTGTGTAGTTGATTAGACTAACACATTCACTGTGGAGATGGTGACTAGTTGGGCCAATTAAAAAAAAAAAACACACAGAGGCATACGGTATGAAGTGTCCTGCATTTATCAGTTTTTGCTTTAATTATGGGAAGGACGGCTAATCAACTGGTCCAATCGGCGTCTCTGAGACATACGTGACCTAAAGGCTACACGCTTTACAGGGTCAAAAAGTACCCTGCACTCCAGTTTTTCAAAAAAAAACAAAAACTATTGTTTTATTGTTGCACAGTGATACTTCAGCAAACGACAAGAAGAATCTGCATTTTATTTTGGGATATGTGTGGTATGCACTTGTTTTTGAAACTGTAAGCAAATACAAACACTCAAGCGGTAAACTGTAACCTGGAGTAGCAATCAAACATGAAACCAAATCAAGTACTTATTTACCACAGCACAACTTTCAGCAATATAAACCTAAATTAGCACTGAAACTGAGCCGTCAGTTCCCTTTCCTTTCACACAGGAGCTGCTGGAGTGTGACAAGTGCCGAAACTGCTTTCACCCTGAGTGCCTGGGACCCAACCATCCTACAAGACCCACCAAGAAAAGAATCTGGGTAACACACACCCTTTCTAGCTATTTATTCGATTACATTTATTTCACTAATGTATTGTGTTTGTAGTTATTTACTGAGATTAACATCCTCCACAGATTTGTACCAAGTGTGTTCGCTGTAAAAGTTGTGGGGCCACCAAACCAGGAAAGACTTGGGATGCCCAGTGGTCACATGACTTCTCCTTGTGTCATGACTGTGCCAAACGTTTTGCTAAAGGTTGGCGTCGATCACTCTGAGGCATGTTTGGTTTATGTACAAACACACGTTGGCCACATCTAATATGTAATGTCTGCCTGTAGGAAACTTCTGCCCTCTCTGTAATAAGTGCTATGGCGATGATTATGAAAATAAGATGATGCAGTGTGGAACGTGTGATCGCTGGGTTCATGCCAAATGTGAGACTCTTACTGGTGAGTGGACTGTTTGTTCTTTTGAGCAGCCTGCCTGGTGTTTTGAAAGTAGACACAAATAGTCATTCTGTTGTGTTCTGTGATTAGCGTAGTATTTTTGTGCTGACCCTTTATATCGGCTTTCTCTTTAAAGGAAAAAACGTATGTACTATTTTCATTGTAGATGAGATGTACGAGTTATTGTCCAGACTGCCTAAAAACGTGGCCTACACCTGTGTTAACTGTACTGAGCACCGCCCACCTAAATGGCGCGGTGCCCTGGAGAAGGACATTCAGAATAGCATGCGCCAAGTTCTCACTGCACTCCTCAACTCCCGCACTTCCACTCACCTGCTCCATTACAGACAAGTAAGTACTCCCAGCTAATTATATCAACCTGTATGTACCACTTTTTTTTTTTTTTTTTCTCCTTCTTCTTCTTTTTTTTTTTTTTTTTTGCTCTGTGGTTCGATGCTGTTTTATGTCTGGTGTCATAGGCGGTGATGAAGCCACCCGAGTTGAACCCAGAAACCGAAGAGAGCCTCCCGTCACGGCGTTCCCCTGAAGGGCCTGACCCTCCTCTTCTTACAGAAGTTTCCCTGCCCAGTGATTCACCCCTTGACTTGGAGTCTGTGGAAAAGAAAACGAATTCAGGGCACTACAGATCTGTGGTAAGGAATTTGAAATGTCTTGGGTTGTTAATCCACTTAAATATTTGTGGGATTACATAGTTCTGCCCAGATTTGCAGCAGCTTGTTAAAATGTGCAGAGGTTGGACGCTGCTTTCCCCTCACCTCCACCCTAAAACTAAATATTTCTGTTTTGTTGCTGTTATGTCTTTAAGCTGGACTTTAGTGATGATATTGTGAGAATCATCCAAACAGCCATTAATTTAGAAGGCGGTCAGCCAGAAAGCAGAAAGGCCAACAGCATGGTGAAGTCCTTCTTTATCCGGGTAAGGCCTGAGCAAGAGCAGGCACAGTGTTTACAGTGGATTGTGCTTCAGGCCTTGAGCATTGCTGTTTATAACACTAACATTGCTATGTTCCTTACAGCAAATGGAACGGGTTTTTCCTTGGTTCCAGGTGAAGGAATCAAAATTCTGGGAGGCACACAAAGTCCCTTACAAGTGAGGTTTTTTTTTTTCTTCTAATCAGCACATATGGTTTCTGTTGAAGCATAACCAATTTAGTTTTATTCTCATATCCAAGACGAATTCTGTTGTGGAATTTTAGTTGTATTTTCAGTTTGTTTCAAATGGATTTATTAACTATTAGAAGCCTTTTCGTATATCGAAAGAATGCTGAGATGTCTTCAGTATCTGAACACTTATTGTAGGAGATGGGACCAGACGTGTCAGTGTTGCATATAATGTGAAGCTGTAACAGCTTGTCAGCGGGGTATCTGTCTCCTTGCTGTCCTTCAGAGCACAAATATCACCTGTCCATTGGGAATGCATGGTTTAGCTCCATTGTTGGAGACCAGCCTCAAGTATCATATTTCACATAGGTGCTTTTACAAGTCTTGTGGTTGCCCTGTGGTTAGACCGTGGTAGACATTGTCTGTTCATATGAATTATTCATGGGTATGTGAAGCATTGTGTTGTATATTTTACAATCCCCTTTCTGTAATATATACATCGACTCCTTATTACAGTGTAGTTGTTTGCCTCTTTAACAGTCCCCAGCACAAGAGAAGCATTCACTCTCACATTAGAGTCATCAGCTGTTGTTGAGTGGGGAAACCATCAGTGAAAATCAAGTCCGTATGTTTCGACTGTCTGTGTCTGCACGTTTATTGAATCCTATATATAGTGATTTTATTTTCTCCTTTCTGCTGCAGTAGTGGTTTACTTCCTAATGCTGTACTACCTCCTTCTCTGGATCACAACTATGCCCAGTGGCAGGAGAGGGAAGAGATGGCATGTGCTGAGCACCATCTCTCTATGAAGATTATCCCTGCTCCTTGTTCAAAAGCTCCTGGAGAGTCTGACTTCCCAGTTGTACCTCCACCTCCACCTCCACAGCTTACACATGGTGAGGAACAAAAGGATACACTACCCAATTTCAGCCTACGTTCTTTCCAGACTGAAATATGTAATTTGAACGATTTTGTTGCATCTTTCTCATACCTCGTTTTTTCTTCTCTCCCTACCACCAAAATTGCTTAGACCTTGGTCAGGAGGACGGCCCAGAACCTCCCCCTCCCTCTGGTATTGGTGACAACAGACAATGTGTACTTTGTCTGAAGTATGGTGATGAGAAGGCAAATGTAAGTCAACACAGTGTTCAAACAAGAATATATGAACTGTGAAGTAATTTCAGGAGCCAAACCATCTCAACAGCTACTTGCTGCATTCATGCATTACACATAAGAAAGTTTCATGGTTGTGTTTTACTTCTGCGTACTGCGAGCACATCAGGACGTCTTGTGCGGACGCTCACACGGTGAAGTATTCATACTTGCGCCTGACAGGAGTGTGTTCTCTAGGCGGCGCAGTTGCAGAAACGGCGCTGGAGTTCACAGAATTAAACAGCGAAGGAAAAGCCACGCGAGTTCTGTGTTTCACATTTGGAACATTAAATAGAAGGGAACACTGACATTCTTTTATTTTGAGATGTTGTATGAGGAAATCTCATGATTAATTATGAACCAGGTGAATTCTCACTAACATCATATCCAAATTGTTTTAACTTGTCTGTATTCGACAGTATGAGGAGTTTTTGTATAGAAGCACTCGAATGTAACTAGTGTTTAAATCCATAGTCCCGTCAACCATGAAATGACGATGCTTTAGCTTTTATCTGTACATGTAGTTGCTGTGCTTTTTTGTCACCTATGCTCTGTTTTTATTGGGAGTCCATTAGAAGAAAGAGGAAATAAAGTGCCCATCCTGCAGGATTATACTGACCATTATAATGATCTGCAGCCGAAATAAAGACCCCCGCTTTATACAACACATTTATAATAAGACAATATCATGATAGTAGTTTTCTTCAGATAAATCCATTGTACAATAAATGTGATCATATCGCCATGTGTGAAGCAAAAATGAACCACAGAGGAGAAAAACTCACTTTACGCTCGCTGTTCAGTGCGAGAGTTTTATCACAGAGATGAAATGTTGTTAAAGGCACTGGTCTGAGAAATCAATAGAGTGAATATGTTTAAACAGATTTTTGCAGACCATCTTTCATTGTTTCTGTCATGAGCGATTTTTAACAGACTGCACTTTCAGAAAGCAGTTTCAGAGCACAAACTTGTCCATAGAGAACAGAAAGTACAAAGTATTGTGTACACGTTCTTGCTCAGCATTTTATAGTATTATTAAATAATAATAAACTGAGTTTGACTAAAACCTGCGAAAGAAGTCTCACAACGTCTTGCCAAATCGTTTCCATGTACGCAGTCGGACATGCCTGCGATCCCGTCTGCACTGACACACATGCATTAATGCAGAAGTATAAATTGGCCATTTAGACCTTTTACAGAACCAGTACTCCAACTTGAATGGTTGCTACATGAGCATGCATGTATTCAGCATGCTCAGTATTTAGAAAATATTTTATTCATATTTTATGCTGCTGTTTCAGAAAATGTGTCATTCGTGTTAAGTGCCTCATTGGGTTTTCACTTCTGATAGGAATGTGGAAGGCTGCTTTACGTTGGCCAAAATGAGTGGACTCATGTGAACTGTGCATTGTGGTCAGCAGAGGTATTTGAGGATGATGATGGCTCTCTCAAAAATGTCCATATGGCAGTAAGCCGTGGCAGACAGCTGGTAAGGCAGTGTTAACCCTTTGTTTGTATAGTGTCTGTTCAGTAGCTTTGTGAGTTGTTTAAGTGCTTTAGTATCATTTACCTTGAAGTAATTTAATGGTTCTCTCCTGTATTTTGTTTGTAGTGCTGCGAGAACTGTAAAAAGCCAGGGGCCACTGTAGGATGCTGTCTTACCTCCTGCTCAAGTAACTATCACTTCATGTGTGCTCGTCAGTGCCACTGTGTCTTTCTGGAAGACAAAAAGGTGTATTGCCAGCGGCACAGAGACTTAATCAAAGGCGAGGTAGGAGCTTCACTACTTTATCAATATTTAGAATTTTTCAAATCTCTGCAGCTGAAATCATACGTATCAACGTTATTGGTATTGTTAGGTACTGTCAGACACAGGATTTGAAGTGACCAGGCGGATTCTGGTGGACTTTGAGGGGATCAGTTTAAGAAGAAAGTTTCTCCATGGCCTTGAACCCGATAATGTCCACATGATGATAGGTATTTAAACAATCTGATTATTTTCGTAACATTTTTCAGAAATTTCATTAAAGTAATAAATGAATGTATAAATTATGGCATGCTGAACTTTGCCATCTTTATTTTGAATGTAGGTTCCATGACTATTGATTGCCTTGGTATGCTAACGGATCTCTCGGATTGTGAGAGAAAACTCTTTCCCATTGGATATCAGTAAGTAGCTCATTAGGTCACAGATCATGATGTTTATTTGTGTGCCAATTAAAAAGTGTGTAAAATCTGTCACATCTTCTATTTTAAGATGCTCAAGGGTTTACTGGAGTACACTGGATGCCCGCAAACGATGCGTCTACACCTGTAGAATTCTGCCATGCCGCCCTCTAGTGGCAGGCAATATCAGTAACAGCAAAGTCACACAAGAGAACAATTGTACTATTGCCCACAGCCCTCCTGCAGTCTCAGGTAAGACCTGAAAGTTTTAGTAACTGTGAAATTAGTTGCAATTTCGGAATTCTTTTTGTAATTGAGTATTTCTATAAAACACTTAACAACCTCCCCCTTCTTTCAAAAGAGTTGGATCCATTACTATTACCTGATTCAGTCTCTGTTGACCATAACAGCAGACAACCCAGTTACCCACCCTGTCACCGTTCTTCTTCCTCTAGACATCTGCCCACTCCAGGTATCAGGGTTAAACTTTTGTACAGTTATTTATATATACATGGTATCGTATGTATACATATTTATATATACATATAGACCATATATATATTGGTCTTTTTTTATGACATTTTGTTGTTTTCTGTTTACTTCCCAGGGGCTGTCAGTTCAGCTCTTGAAATTGTAACTGATGGTGACCCTCTGCTAAGCTCCAGTTTACCTAGTATTGGGTCTCGTCGCCATAGCACTTCCTCTCTCTCACATCAGCAATCAAGACATAGAATTTCTGCTGGCCCACAGGGAAGTATCTTATCTAACCAGATCCAACCAGTCTCGCCGTCACCTGCCTTGACCTCCCAGGACCATGCAGGTGGAGATTCTGTAAGGGGGAAAGTGTCTAGCAGTGAGAAACCACAGTGTCGGGAGACAACTACTATAAAAACCATAGCACAGTTCAGACCCGTTTATGGTGTTACAGAGAGATCAGCTGGTGGTAGAGATACTGGCAAAAAGCCACATGAAGGAGAGCGTCTTAAATCTTCTCCATCAACAGTCCTGGCATCGCCTCCACTTGGAACTGCAGTATTGACCGGGCATCAAAGGGGTAGTGACAGCATGAGGATAGAAAAGGGGAAACAGGTGACAAAAGACACTGATCTACCAGCAGGAGCCACTCTTTTGACCTGTAATCCACTCGCTGCTGATTCAAAAGATAATGGTGTTCCAGGGAAAGAAGCAGTCATTACAACAGTGCCAGAATCTAAAGACATTCGAAAGACTGGCTCTCCCCAGGCACTGCACCACAAAACTGGAGGTAGGAAATCCCATGACTGTGTCCCAGGACCATCTCCAGCTGCAGCTCTTAAGCCTCTCTGGTCACCTGGAGTGATTATGGGTGAGGAGGACATAAAACGAGGAACTCAGGCAAGCCCCTCTGTGGTAGCTGGTCATGTGACCTCTAGCACCAAAGAGAAGCCCTCCAAAGTTAAATTAACAGAGGGCAAGGATGTTTCAAAAGAACGGAAAGAGGTGCCTCAGAACAGTAAGGCACAAATTCCCAATAGTAACTCTGGCAGCTCTAAAAGCAGTAATGCCAAATCCCCGGCCCAAGTGTCGTCCTCACGAAATAATACCAATAAAAGCGCAGCGGTTATCAGTAACAAAACCTCGGGCTCTATGGAAATTACAAAATCACATAATCAGAGGGGTGAAAGGCAGTTAAAGTCTAGGGAGAGATTTAGCACAGAAAAAAAAGTTCACAGTTCTGCAGTGGAAGCAGTTCAGTCAATGCCATGTTCGCAACTGAGTTCAGGCCCCCCTCATATTCACTCTAAATCAAGAGAAGAATCTGTACCAGTGGAGAAGCATTGCACAGAGAGACTATCTCTAGTATCTCAAAAAGTGGATCCTAATGGGACCAAAGCTGTCAGCACATGCTCTAACACAAACACATCCACTTCCAGACCCCCCGGCAGCCTTTCTTCACAGAGGAAGTCTTCCCATGCAATGCTGTTTTCTCCTTTTGCAAGCTCTGAAAGCTCAGAGTCCGATAGTCACACACCTGCAGAAGAGCAGAACGTGGACCACCACTGTGCTGAGGATGATGGGGATGGGGTGGATCATCATTTAGAAGATGAAAGCTCTCCAGAGAAGCACCATGAGGAGGACAGTGATGGTTCCACAAAACGACGATACCCTAGGCGAAGTGCCAGGGCTCGCTCCAACATGTTTTTTGGACTTACCCCCTTCTATGGTGTCCGTTCCTACGGTGAGGAAGATATTCCCTTCTACAGCAGTGGTGATATCCCTATAAGGAAGCGCTCAGGTGGCAGCAAGCAATCAGCTGAAGGACAAGTAGATGGGGCTGACGATATGAGCACATCATCGTCTGCAGACAGTGGAGAGGATGAGGAAGGTTTTGGTCCAAACAAGGATTCATATTATTATAATTTCACACGAACAATCATAAACCCCAGCTCTAGTTTTCATTCTATTGAGGATATAGATCAGTGTGTGGGAAGAAGATCACAGATCCACAGGTTCATGAGGGTTGGAACAAAGGAAACTGATGATGAAGGTGATGAAATAACAGCAGCGACCAAAAGTTTAGAATGCCAACAGATTGGTCAATTTGATGGAGTTGATGATGATTCTGAAAGTGATGCCAGTGTAAACACCAGCAGCACAACCACCACTACAACATCTTCTACACATAAAACCTCAACCAAAAAGAGGGGTCGAGAGAGCCGAGCTGAGAAATTGAATGCTGGCTCAGGGAAAGAGGCTGAAAATGCTACTGGTGATGGAGGCACACATAGCCGCGATGTTCGTAAAAATCAGAAGGATAACTGTCTGCAGTTAGGAAGTGTGAAATCACAGGGACAGGATCCTCTAGAAAACCAGCTGTCACTTAGTGCAGATCTTCTTAAATCTGATTCAGACAATAACAACAGCGATGACTGTAACATCTTGCCTTCTGATATTATGGAGTTTGTGCTAAACACACCATCAATGCAAAGCTTGGGACAACAGCCAGAGGCCAACTCCACTGAACCGTTTTCTTTGGATGAGGGCTACGGAGTTGATGTAAACCGAAGGAAAACTATACTCTTTGAGGATTTTTCCCAGCCACTAGCCAGCACAGAACCTGTAGAGAGTGGAGTGAGCACCTCAATTCCAGTAGAAGAACCCTATGTCCTTCCACTGGAACTGCCATCTGACCTCTCTGTGCTCACGACTCGCAGTCCATCTGTAAATAACCAGAATCATGGTTCCCTCATTTCTGAGAGCTCTGAGCGCACTATGCTGGCCCTGGCTACAGAGGAATCAGGAGTTGATAAAGGTGGGGACAAGCAGAGAGCAGGAAGTGCTGTATCTAGCGAGAGCCCACAAGATGATGGTGGAGATTCACAGGCCACTGAAGGCGACATGACTCCCGATCGTTTCATTTCTACCCGAATCGATGGAGATCACATTTCAAGTCATGGAATCAACCAAGTAACAGAAACGGGGAATGCAGATGTAACCAGAACATCTGGCACACCAGGCTTGCCAAGTTCACCTACTGTGGCTTCGCAGAGTCAGAAGTTTATTCCTTCTGCCACAGTCAGTACAGGTCACACTCAGATTGTGAGCCCTGCTGTTCAGTCCACTCATTCTCCTTTGAAAACTAGTGCAGAGAAATTAATAGTTCTCAATCAGCATTTGCGGCCTCTTTATGTACTGCAAACGCTCCCTAATGGCGTAACTCAAAAGATACAGATCGCGCCGTCTGTCAGTGCAACAGGTGTCATGAATAGCAGTGCACCTGTATTAACAGGCCTCAGTGCTGGAATTTCGCCACCTCAGTCCATTTTCCCTGCTGTTACCAAAGGTTTAGTTCCTGTGCCTCATCATCCTCAGCTTCATGCTTTCACTAGCACCACCCAGACGGGTTTCCAGTCAATTATTCCCAGCACTACATCTGGTCTTTTTATTGGTGTTCCTTCTCATGATCCCCAAATTATTGTGTCAGAAGCTGGGCATAGACATGATCTGGCCTCCAGTGTTGCTATGGTATCCAGTGCGTCATCCATTTCCCCGACCCCTACTGTGCTTGCCACTGGACATGGCAAAAAGCGTCCAATTTCCCGTCTACAACCTCGTAAAAACAAGAAGCTAGCCCGATCCAGGAGCCAACCCACATTAGCTCCATCAGAGGTTGGGCCTAACATGACACTTATTAATTTGTCCTCTTCACAAATTGCTACTGGAATTCCTGCTCAACCAGGACTAGTTGAACTTGGCACAATAACAGCTGCAGCTGCCACATCTCACCGCAAAATGCCCAACATCATAAAACGCTCAAAATCTGGAGTAGTGTACTTTGAGCCTGCTCTCCTTCCACAACCAATGCCAATCTCAACTGCTGCTCAGGCTGGCATCATTGGGCATGATTCCTCAACCCACTTATTGCCTTGCACAGTGGCAGGGCTTAATCCTAATCAGTCATTGTTGAACGTGGTATCAATGCCTCCTGCAGCATCTGGGAATCTATTGGGAGCAAATTCAGTGTCTTTAAGTACTCCAGGGCTCATTAGCTCCGAGATCACAGGCCCCATAAGTAACCTTGTCTTTAAAGCCAGTCCGCATAACCTGGGCCTTCCAGAGCAGCAAATGGTTCTTCAACCTGGAACCCCTATGGTGTCACAAATTGCCAGTCCTGTCCAGACTTCCATTGCTAGTAGCATCTGTGTTCTTCCACCAAATCAAATCAGCATGTCACCTAGCCAGCACCAAGACAAAGAAGGCAATGTGGGCAAAGAGGGCAGTCTTCAGAATCCTGTTACCAAACTTGTAGCGGATATGTCCATTGATCCCAGTAAAAACACACCTGGCCAGGTGACTCTTGTGCCAAGTCACATCACACATGACCTGAGTAAGGGTCACACGGTGGGAGTTCCTACCCAGAGCTTACAAATCTCGTCTATCTCACAAGCCGCAAGCCAGCAGCAAGCGCTGAAGTCACCCACTGGCAAAGCTTCCACAGGCACTGGGAAGGTAAAGCAAAAAGCAAAGAGGACTCTACCAAGTGTGGGCAATACTGGTGGAAAGAAGCACAAAGGTGGGCCATCAGAGGCACTGGCAGAATCACAGGGTGTTCCTGACTCTGCAAATCAATCTTCTTTACAAAGGTAATCACAAGTAATTTTACAGCCTTATCTTGCCAAGTATGCCTTCTTACAAGACAAGTAAAATGTGATATTTTGTTTATTAATAGGGGTAAAGAGCATATGGCACCCGAGCTGACGAATATGGCAAAATCTAATGAAAAGGGGTCAAGAAAGAGGTACACAAACTCAAGATAATGAATTTGAAATAAACATGTGCTTTCAAATGTATTACTACTGGACTAAACGAAATTTCTCTTGCTTGCAGTAATTCTAGAAAGTGTGAACCTTCTTCTCTTAATCAGAAGGCTGTAGAATCCCATGATGAAAAACTCAAGACTGCTAGTGGGTATATCTTTAATTATAGAAGACATACCTGTGCTGAAGTGTTTTTTATTTTGTTTTGTAGATGACTTGTTTAAATGGCTTGAATAAGTAGTTTTGTGTATGTGTAAGTTTAGTAATGTGTGATTCATAAAGTTCTGTGCACGTTTCAGGTCTTTCTGGTCAGAATGCTGACCAAGCACCTAATGCTCTGCTCGTAGCCACTCCTGATCAGGACAGTGGACGAAACTCCACCTCGGACTACAAGCCCAAAAAAGGCCTTCTGTTTGAGATCTGCAGTGACGATGGCTTTAAGGTCTGCTGTGAGAGTATTGAAGGTGTGTATGATCTGTGCTCTTATTGTAGTTGTGTCCGCATGGCATTCGGATCTCATGCTTATATTTGCATAGGGTAAGCTTTATAGCTTAGGACAAACCTAATAAGGGTATAAGTTAAAAACTAACTTGTCCCCGGTCATGATTTTTTTAATTCTAAGATATCGCAGTAAACAAAGTAATCACCCAGAATCTAAAAAAAGACAGGAAAAAGCAAACTTTTCCATGATTCCCGGTTTAGTAGGAGTATAGGTGGGTATTTTACAAACTGTGCAGTTAGGAACTGCAGCAAGATGGTGAATCTTAAGGTGATTCTGCAGTAGTTCACAGAAAACTCTACACATCGGTCTCATGTCTCGTGCGAAAAATGTCACTGAATATCGTGGCAGTGTAATATAGTGATGATAATATCATTATATAGTACAAGCCTAGTAATAACATTAATACAACAGCATTTTGAGAAGAAATTGTATTAATCAGTGGTGGTTTTATTTCATTTTTAATTTAGAAAGTGTTCTGATTTAACTTGATGTTTGCTTTCTTGCTTACAGAGGCCTGGAAATCTCTGACGGATAAAGTCCAGGAGGCACGCTCTAACGCCAAACTCAAAGAGCTATCTTTTGATGGTAGTCACATGCATGCCACATGATTGTTCTTCACAATATTCACATCAGTGTTGATTATAAAATGATTTCCTGTTACATGATTAATTCTTGCCCTTCCTGCTTTGCTTCATGTTTGTGTCAGGTGTGAATGGGCTGCGGATGCTGGGTGTTGTCCATGATGCTGTAGTTTTCCTTTTGGAGCAGCTGTATGGTGCCAGATACTGCAGAAACTACAGGTTCCGCTTCCACAAACCAGAGGACGTGGATGAGCCTCCTCTTAACCCTCACGGATCTGCTCGTGCCGAGGTCCACCACAGGTTTGTACTGTTGCCTCTGTAGCTTATCTTTGTGTTGTGTTTGCTCACTGCTCACATCATTTTTCACCCCTAATCTTCACAGTTTCTTTATCGTGTATAATTAGTCAAGATGTTTATTGAGTGCAAAAACTACATGCTTACCATGATTCTTGATGGAAAAACCCAGTTACCTGTTTTTTTATTATTATTATTAGTAGTAGTAGTATCTGTTGTATACTACTATTGTAGTACCAGAAGCACTATTTTATAGGCTAGTATGTAATTTATGCTGAAGTCTATATTGCTAGAATTTGGAAATATTGCTAACATGATTATCTAGGAGTTTTCACGGCAGTGAGCTATCCTGAAAATATTGCCAATGAATTAAATGACTATTAAATTAATAGATAGTAAGACTAATAGTTTATTTTTTTAATCTTTTGAATATTTTCTTGTTAGTCTAAACTGGCCCTTGTTATATATTCCATTGTAGTTTGCAGTATTAAATGTGATTGGTTTGATCACTGTGTAAAGTCCCTCAAATTAAATGTTTAAGATAAGATAAGATAAACCTCTAATAGTCCCACAAGAGGGAAATTTGCATTGCCATGGCAGAAAGTGGACAGAAACAAAGAGCACCAGAAATTAAAAACAATAGAGTTAGAATAAAGAGTAAGTATAATAAAAATACAGAAGTATGCTCCAGGTACACAATGGAGTGACAAACACTGACACAAAAGTGGTAGTAAATTGAACATTTGCATCAGAAAATCAGTAAAAAAAAAAAAATGCACGTAATAGTAAGAGAAATGAAGAAAGAGTAAGAAAATCAGAAATTGCCCATTAATTGCATATAAAAGTAAGAAAAAAAAACATTTTTTAATTGCAATAATTAATTGTTTCTTTCTTACTTTCTTTATTCATTTATTGAGGGAAGCTTAAAGGGAAGTGGTTATTAATTTGTTGCAATTGCAAAAAAACAAAAAAAAAAAACAAAAGCTTTACAGAAAAATATTATTACAAATTACAAATGCCTTGTTTTTGTCATTTTTGTTGCTGTCATTTGATAAAAAGCAAATAGAAAAAAAAAGAATGGAAAATTACAAACTTGAATCAATCGATAAATCATATCCAAAATGGTGTTTCTCTGTAGACTGAACACAAAACAGGAATGGCGTAGACAGTTGTTAGAAAAGAGGTGGAGGTAATATTCACATAAATAATTCTAATTTGAATGACCTCTTTAGCCATTCTATATTCAGACAACAGAAAGAGGGAGATAAGTGGGTGAAACTGTATAGCCCTGCTTAGAAGAAGGGTTTTCGTTGCTAAGCAGCACAAATCGAATGTATAACAGAACTCTTAAAAACAACTGTGTAACATGCATTTTAAAGCCCAGTCTGTGCAATTATGTAGTAAATGTTACACTTGCAACAGTATAAGCTCCATGTATAATTTTACATATTATTTCATGTTACACCTGTTGTTGGAGGGTCGTAATTTGTTGATTTGTGATGCTATTGATTCTTTCTGACTCTTCCTGAAGGAGGTCTGTGTTGGACATGTTTAACTTCCTGGCTTCCAAATATCGGCAACCACCCGAGTACAACCCTCAAGAGGAGGATGAAGAAGAGCAGTTCAGATCTGCTCGGTCTGTCTTTACATCCACCATACCTTCATTTCTCCGTTTTTATCTATGGTGTGGTCTATAATGTTCCTTTTCTTCACCTTACAGACGAGGCACCAGCACAGACGTGCCTGTGGGTGCGAGGTTCAGACACTTGAAGAAAACCTCCCGAGACTCCGTCGGCGTGTACAGGTACTGTTGCCTCCTAACCTTTGTTGGCTCTGCAACCAAAATAAAGAGTAAAGTATTGTAATGCAAGCCATGTTACTGTTGGCAGGTCAGCCATACACGGCCGTGGTCTGTTCTGTAAGAGAAACATCGATGCTGGTGAGATGGTGATTGAGTATTCGGGCAATGTCATTCGCTCTGTTCTTACTGACAAACGAGAAAAGTACTATGATGCCAAGGTAAACGCTTGTCCTCTCAATAACATGTGCATGGTATAGTGTCGTGTTTGGCGTATCTTCCAGTGTGTGTGTGTGTGTGTGTGTGTGTGTACATACAGTGCATATGTATTCACTAGGGGTGTAACGATACAGCGTTTCATATCATTCTCGTAGATACAAGACTTTTGATTTGATCCATCAGCATTTCACACAATGCATGATTTTATAGACTAGCGGTCATAAAATACTGCTTTAAATGATTAAGATTGATTGATTGATTAACAAGCCCACCCTCCCTCCTCTTTCCCATAAATCAGGAGAGGCTAAAGGGGTTTAAAAAAAAACCATCCCTCTCCTAAGTATGTTTTTCACTAGCTAATACAATAGCATACTAGCTGGTGCTAATACTGTGGCGTGTGTGCTGATGTCACTGATATCGCACTACTTTAAGATGGCAGCCAGTTTCCCAGCCAGTTCAACTTGGGTTAAAGGAATCAGCGTGCCAGTTGGGAAGTTTACAGCTGCTAATATGAGACTCTGCTCGGTATCAGGGTTGCTGGTTTTGGAAACATTTCCAGCACAACTGCATCCAAAAACCACATAAAAAGACCTGAAACTATTTGGCTATTTGAAAAAGACAGTGAAACATATTTTCCTCAGGCTTTGCATGGGACACAAGGTCATCGTTTTTAGTTTTATCCTCCCAATTTGGTCACCTGCCAATTCCAGCCCTCAACACTCAGCTCTCCCCGGTCACATGACAACCATCAACTGGACAGAGTGAAATGTAACGCATTCTTCCTCTGAGACACATGAAGCAAGCCAACAACATTATTTCATACTACTGCTCTTGCTGTGTCATAGGCAGAGTAACATACTTCAGAAAACGCCATCTGCCCTGCTCTACATGTTTGAGCTCACAGGCACTCTAGGCTGGCTTGTGTCACTGTGATTGACAGGGGAGAGCTAGCATACCATTCTGCCCATGATGATATCCGTATCATATCACCATCGTATTGAAAATTTGTGCGTCGTTACACCCCTAACAGCCTGGAGCTGAAGTAGATTTAACTGGGGCTATATGTCATGAATCTGTACAAAAATAACCTATAATGTGGCTGCCCACTGCTCCGGGTATGTGTGCTCACTTATCGTGTGCGTGTGCGTGTGTGTGAATGGGTTAAATGCAGAGATAGAGTTTCCCCTTGGGGATTAATACAGTAATCCAAAAAAATTATAATAATACCAAAGTCTAGTCAATCTCAAGATAACTAAAACTGTTCCTGCACTTATCCAGTGCACTGTACTTACAGTATGCAATTCTGATTCTGACTTGAATGACCGTGTGTTTTCTTAATCTTTCGTTTCTTTACCAGGGAATTGGCTGCTACATGTTTCGCATCGATGACTATGAGGTGGTAGATGCCACCATGCATGGCAACTCCGCTCGTTTCATCAACCACTCCTGTGAGCCCAACTGCTACTCACGTGTGGTCAGTGTCGATGGGCAAAAGCACATAGTCATTTTTGCATTGCGGAAAATCTACAGGGGCGAAGAGCTCACATACGACTACAAGTTCCCCATCGAGGAACCAGGCAATAAGCTGCCTTGCAACTGTGGGGCCAAAAAGTGTCGCAAGTTCCTTAATTAACACCTCTCCCTTTCTTACTTTTAACTGAACCCTGTCCTTCCAAACAAAACTGTGTTTTGTCGATGTGTGTACTTTGAATAATATGGTTATTTATTGAAACAGGCTCAGGTTTTCAGAGGGATTATGGCACTGTGCCTCAAGTTGATTCAGGAAAGGTTTCAAGAGCAATGTATAAAAGGAGAAAAAGACTTTTTCAGTGGAGCTCTCCCCACGCCTCTCAAACAGGCCAGTCGAAGATAAGCAATCTGCTTGTTCTCAAATTGTATATGCCCTGTTTAGCCCAAATTTCCGTTACAAATTCCAGATGTGTAATATTGAATCTCGTCTGCCCATGCCTATGGAATGTGAGAGGGGAAAAAAAAAAAAGTATGATGGAATTGCCACATTGTTTTATTTGACACCAAAGTGCAATTTTTCTAAGGGAACGGTACACTGTCTTTTTAGATAGAAGAATTGTGAGGGGTCCATTGTCTTTTGTTTGTTTTTTGGATGGTTTTTTTTTTTTGGTTCGTTTTGTTTTGTTTTAAATACCCTACCATCAAATCTCCCTTTCTGAATGTACATCAAAGCCTTCTCCTTCATGTGATGTGGCCTGTGTGTGTATGAGCCCTTGGACCGACGGATAGAGAACGCTAGAGGGAGCTCTTCTTTCCCTGTGATGGACATATACATGTTTTTATCGGAGCAGGGGTAGGGGAAAAACACGAGTGTACCTGAACTGTTTAAGAAGTAATAACCCCTGGAGGTATGATTGGAGCCTGGATGTACTGAGATCCTGGTGGACTGACAGGCGAGGGACTTAAGAAATTTAATGGGTGGGTGGGATTGCTTAATTTTACTCAATCAATTTTTCTAGTAACTTGGACTGATGATATTTATAAAGAGGAAATTTAGTATGTGCATGTTTTAAGGCCTGTAGCTGGTAGTATTTACTCATAAAACCCAACGACATCCAGATTTTTTCTCAAGAGGGATGAGTCCTTTAAACATTTTGCTTTTCCTATTCTATTTCCTTTGTTGTAGATAGCTAAACGTCATTATTTCCCTTTCATATGTAAATAATATGTATATTTTTCTATACAAAAAAACTGAAAAGCACTCACTAGTGAATAGCACTTATTGATATTTATATTTTTAATAAAATATTGTATTTATTTTACCAACATTTTTGTAGTAGATAGTGGTTTACAACACTAATGCTTGTCATTATTTTTTTATAGCGTACTTTTTTTAAACCGTTTGGCTCCTTTCTTCTTTCTTCTCTTTTTTCTATTCCAAAGACTGAAAGCCGTAGTCGTTCCCATAGTGTGCAGTCCACCAGTAGCTCTCATTGCCGATCCAATTTAGTCGCAAAAACATTTCAGATGATGGTATATAATTAGCGTAGGCTGTAAAGCATTTAGTTATAAGTGCTCATCTGTTGAAATGGCATGTCTCCTCCAATGGCAGCCTTAATATCGCATGCACACACACACTCACACACACACACACACACACACACAAAGTACCTACCTTCCCTTAAAATCCCCTCTTGGCTGTTTCTTGTCCAAAGGACAGCAGTTTTATGGGGAGAAACGAAGAATAGTAAAAATGCTTGAAATCATTTTACATTTAAGCAACTGCAAAGTTTACTCCATCTATTTTATTATTGTAAAAAAAAAAAATGAAATATTTTCATAGATACGTGTATACCCGAAGGAGTCTGCCACGGAGGCTAGCCCATGAAAACTTTCTTCTAAAGCACTATATTTGGAGGAATGGAGGAAAATTCATTCTCCCTGTTTTGTGCACTGAACATCAGTCTTCTTCCCAGCTTGACACATGTTGCCTTGGCACTGCATGGAGGCTCTAGCTAGCCATTGAAAGCACACAAATGTGCTCTTTTTTTTGTATGTTCTGTTCCTTTTTCTCAACTGTTTTAGCCCTCTGTGTCACCCCTTAGGGCAACATCTTATTTCCTTCCCAGAAAATAGATTTTGTGATGTATTTTAGACTTCCCCTGGATGTCTGTCCTGTACATTTTTTTAATAGCAACGGTGTTGTGCCTTCTTTTACAATCGTTTCATCCATCTGCTAATTCCTGAATGAATCCAATCATTTGTCATGGCTGATATGAGACCTGATGTATGAGAGACAGACATTGAGGAGCGTTCTCTCTTTAGGGTGGAGACATATCTCGACATATTTGTAATGCATGCCCTTCTAAAGGTCTTAATAATTGTGAAAGTATTACACTTTGTTGAGCAAAACAATTTCTTGTGGATGCAAACTGATTTATGCTTACACTGTTGTCTTCTTGACAGTCAGAACTGCGTTGTATAAAAGGGATAATGTGAGACAGAGCTTACTGATGTTGCAGAAAGCCTAGGGGATGTGTACATACCTCCAGACAAAGCTCACTCAAATGCTGTGGTGTGCACCTCTGGCTCGTGTTTTCGGGATGAGCCAAAAAAAAAAAAAAAAAAAAAGGCCAGTTTCTGTGTAGCATTGTCTTATTGCCTCATGTGAACTCTAATATCTTTTTAAGGCAGTTGCAGATTCCTCAAGCCTTATTTCCAGATTCATGACAACACAATGAAATACGAATTATGCTTTATATAGTTCTTGATTGGCTGCTTTTTTCAGATTACGTTTTCTGGATTTGTGGGTTTGATGGTGTTGCCGCAGATTCTCGCTGGGAGCTTCTTGCCGAGCTCCTTGCAATGTGGGTCTTGTCATCGATTCAGGTATTCGAGTTCCTCTAAGTCCGGCTCTCTGGATGCGGCACAGGGCCGGGCTGAACTCTGCAGCTAGGCCTTCGTTGAATGTATTATTTGAATTTACAATTGATCTTTTATCATAGTAACTTTTTTTAATGATTGTTCCAATGTGAAAGGCAGGGACGTTACAGAAGAGCTTTATGTTTCATTGTAGTCGGTGAGGATTGTACAGCAACGGTGATCTTTGTACAGAACTTGCATCTGTCAATCTGATTATGATTTTACTACTCCTAAGGGCTTTGTTAATGACTATTTTCTCCGTAATACTAGTTTCATTGCAACTTCTGATGCTCCCCAGACCAGTGAAATGCGGTGTTCGGTCAGTGTTTGAGAAGCTACCAGGTTACTGGACTTTATTCTTCCACACCACACCAGTGGTACCACACTTTCTCCTGTACTTGCTCCTTAGTATATATGTATACATATTCTTACACACATAATGAATATATTCTACCTAAACATATGTATGGATAGTAAATTGTACTTCAATATTCACAATATCTACACAGTATATGGAATGGACAGACAAATGTAGTTACAGTAGCAAACAACAGTTTCATAATGGTTAATAGCAATGTTCCGTGTAATCTATAACGACTTTGTGTTACAGATACAGTTTAGATTAATGTGCATTTTAAATATTGACATTATGTATTGTTTTTCTGTGCCTGTGAATGCTCTTTGGCATGAGCATTGCAGTTATGATCTTAGGACTTGTTTCCTCCTGTTTTTTGGGAGTGGGAGTTGGGGGGGGTAGGTGGAAAGATGATATTTATACAATGAAACAAAGTAAATGTAAGATGTGGTTGTAAAGTTTTTGAGGTTAGCCATTTGCTGTAGTTTTGATTTTACTCTTTGTACATTTTCACATACTTTGTGGTTGTCAAGAAATCAAGAAACAAAAACCCTATCTTTCACCCGATCATGTTTCCCATACCTCTTTCTCCTGTCTGAAATTCAGTTAAATGTCGTGTTTTGTAATAAGTATCAAGTAATGAATATTTTATTTATTTGTGCAACTTTGAAACATCTGTATATGCAGGTTAAGGGTCCTGTAATGTCCCCATGGTAAGATGAAATTGCACATCATTTTTCAGTGCTGTATTATCCTTTATTAAACATCACCTTTGTTGAGCCTGTGCTTGTCCACCTTTTCAGGCAGTGATGTTTTTTGGGGTGGTGGGGGGGAGATGGGTTTGTGGGTGGAGGGAGGGGGGGGGGGGGGGGGCTAGTACGAC
>JAQQZR010000003.1:16427626-16446531 GCA_030068235.1 Notoglanidium macrostoma | reverse complement strand
CTCGCCCGAAGATGCTGGGATTGGCTCCAGCTTCCCCGCGACCCAGACGGATAAATCGGTATAGATAATGGATGGATAGATCTATATTTTCATTATATCTCATCCAGAATAGTTTTGAAACCATTTTGTTCAAAAAAACAAGAATCCTCTCTCTTCTGTTGTCTGCCCTTTTGTGTAAATTGTATTTTAATTAGATGCGTCACAGACACTCTTAATTTTTTGTTTCTCCTTCAAATGCATTTAGGGAAAAATAATCCACTTCATTCATATTCACTATACCTGTAACATATATAATTTATTTGTGACATATAACAGCAGCATCACTGCGATGACCTGGATGGAGATCAAATCTAGGCGGTGTGTCACTGATGGACTCGCTACAGTTGGCCCACAACGATGCATCCTTGCTAATGGCCGTTGGTGATGCTGTTGTTCTCAGTTTCACAAAAAATCAATCTCCCTTTTTAAAAAAATGTATTAACATTCGAAGACAGGAGTGCTTGTCCCTGCTAGACTCTAACCCTAAGCAGCCACTGCCTACTCTTGATTGTTGTTAACCAATAATTATTAGTATTGTTACTATTGGTCAGTTAACATCATAAAACAGCATGTGTTGTCATGTCTGAGCACTTTGAGCAATGGACAAAATGTTTAATGAGGTACATGCAATCACTCTGTAAAAACGTTTTGGATTTTCTTAATCATTCACAATCTAAAATTGTCATAACAGCCTCTCCTGTACTGTACTGTCATTGTACATGTGTCTGGATGAATGGCTACATCACTGGTTTAACTGAACGACTGCAATACGCATATGTATTCAATAAGAATGGAAATAAATTTCCTGCTTCTGCTAAACAAACAAGGGTTGTGTCTCAAAACACTTCTCGACTGTTACGGTACGAACACTGCAGCCCACTTTCCTTTTCCACTTTTGTGAATTTGAAAAATTCTGGTGTAGTCTTCAAATCTACCGAAAGGTCTGTTTTGTGTACAAGTTCTCTGAAATTTCCAGATGAATAAATACTTATGGCAGAGTTTTGCATTTGAAATGCAGCCCATGACAACAATCACGATGACAGCAGAACGTTTTCAGAGAGACGAAGCTCGATGTGCCTGAAATCACTGAACAGTTTACAGTTCGACTTGGAAAGCTACACAGGGATGTTTTGGTTGCCCCTGCAGATGTCGCATTTAATCCTTCTCTTGTACATAAGAAACACAGGTGAGTGTGTGGACAATATTCCTTTGGTTTTTTGGTCACTTATGTTAGATCACACATTTATGCTATTAACGTTGTAAACTCTTCAACAGTTTCAGTAGTCCTAAATTATAAATCTGTATTAAAAAAAATGTAGAGTGGTCAAATCTTGGATGTTGTAGAAAATTCATACCATCCATTTGCGGATGCCCAAATTTTTCGAACCTCTGGCTTAAGCACAACGACCTTGTTGCTATCCAGGCAGATGACGCAATTCTGATCAGATCAGTAGTACGCCTCCATTCTTCCGCTTTCTGATCTTCGCTCACACAAACTTGGCTATTTTGAGAACACAGGATGCTACATCAGCCTGTTCACACCATCAGCTGTGTCAGGACTGGACGGCGCAGCAGCTCTCAGCTGTGGTCTAGTACTGCAGTACGACCATCCTCATGTGTTTCGTTGACAGCCTATTTTCCATGTCACTTCTTATTTAAACGGTCTTACCAGATACAGTGTCTACTTCAGGAAGTTCATTTTCCCTCTGCTTATACAGTACCTGCAGATTTTTATTTTATTTTTTATTTTTTCCACAAAAGTGAGTTTTTAAAATGTTATTCTCCTATAAAGTAAGAAGGCGTGGCTATCTTGATTGACAGATTTCCATGAAGAGACAGGTTAGCTTCACCACACCTACATTAGCTACTTATTTGAACTTTGCTGCACATATGCACGAATACAAACGGTCAGCCATTTCGATTAAAAACATTTAAAACGAGATTTCATAGGAACAGGTCACTGTAATTGCGCTAGCTATCCAGCTGTATAGCCTCCATCCAGCTAATAAAATTTGCACAAAAGCAAATTAAGAAATTACAAATAAGAAGTAGTTAGTTTACAGCGCATCCCAAATGAGTGTTTAACGCACCCCAGTGAGCTCACAGCCGGCTCATTCCGCATTAGTCACATCCATCTGTCGGCGAATTTCCAGTTCACTGATAAACGTCCTTCCTAGACACATCTGTATTAATGACAGATCTCCGGCGGAAACTATTTAAGCTCTCTAAATAGATGTCAAAGAGAATTTGACGCTGTATTCGTCTGTTGATTTCTACTGGAGAACGTCTACCAAAGCAGTGACTTCGCCTCTCGTCTCCGGTGCCCAAACTCCACGAGGAGAAAGTTCCTACTGCGCAGACTCTGGCTGCGAATGCGACACCATGGTGGAGGTATTCTAGCTTTATTTCTATAGAGTGGGAGTGAGGACGCGGGAGCACACCGTCCGTTTTCAATACAATGGTTCAGACTACTTTAAGAGGTACATTTAAAGAAATAATCAGTTTGAACACAGAATAAATTGTCACTTTATTAAGCATCTCATTGTATAAAGGTTTTTTTATCTGTGCTGGGCTCAGTCTCCATTACAATCATTTGCACACACTTCTAATGAAGAAAACGTATTACAACCTGAACTGGATTAAACAAAACGATACACCACAGTTTAATCTGCTGTACGGGTCCGTTTGGTTGCTCTGGCCGAAAACATCAGTGAATAACATGCAACAATGATAGCGACAACAGTGTAGTTTGTGTAAACACAGAACATTAGCGTTAAAGCTTAAGATACTTCCCTGATTATGTGACGTATCAGATTTGGAGTGGAAATATGCACACTGGATGCATTTTCTGTATGATCGAGGAAAAAAAAAAATGAATCGCTGCTAATTTGGTTCAGGATTCCGTCATGATTCGTGTGCTTAACAGTATAACGTCTTTCATCGGGAATGTGGTTCTCAAAACGTTAATATGATCTCGTATAATAAAAGAACCTGAAAGTGTTTGAATTTCATATCGCACAGATCAATAGCAGTTATCCAAGGACACAAAATAACACATTGAATCAAGACATCAATGTCTAAAGTGGATTAACGAAACATCTTGGACATCAACTCTTTTTAACATCAGACCGTAAAAATGGCTTCCAGAAATAGGAAAACAATATGTCCGGCAGCAGCACTCGGAGCGAATCGATAAACCAGGTCAACAAATGGAATTTGTAGAAAGTAATTTGTAATTTGAGTCAGGCAATAACAAGCTATTCACATTATAAGGCTAGAGTACTGCATCACAAACATGGGCCTGATAACAGCTTACGTTTAGGCCACTGGATAGTGCATACACTGTTTTGGATTGCAATAAAAGGAGATCATCTCTGCAGTTCTTACACCAAGTAAAACTTACATTCGTGTATTCAACACTTCCGTATAAAACTTTAGTGTGCATCGATACAAAAGCTAAATTGAGGGAAGAAAAACAAAGAAAAGAAAACGTACAAAAGGGCTGGGTCATAGTTGCAAGCCTGCAAACATGTGCATGTGTATAAAAGGGAATGTTCATGTGTATTTACAATCGACGGTAGCAAAAGATTCAGCACAGTGGAATGGACAACAGAATTTGCACAGCCTTACTGCCGATGGGAAAAGAGCCGTGCTTTGTTAACCTGAGATTCATCGCCGTGTTAATTCAACAGCTCTTCAGAGATATACGTCCATGGTCTGGAGGATCATGTGGCGACACAGTGGGCAGTTGTGCTGGTAGATGGGTTGGCGCAGCAAGATGTTGGTACAGTCTCTGCATAAGCACAAGTGGCGGCAGGGCAGGAGCACAACCGTCTTGGTGCTGTCCTGGCATATGACGCACTTCTTTCTCTCCTCCTGCTCCTGAAGGAGCGTGAGCAGGTTCTCAGAAGGCGGGGCTTTGCAGCTGTCCTCAGACGCCATTTTCCGCAGCGGTCTGCGAGAGCTGCAACTCGGGTGCGTCTGGTCCAGGGGTTCAGGTTCGGGGTTCAGTGCCTGGGGCTCGTCCACAGCATCGTTTTCCCTCTCTGCTGCTTCTCCGTCGACGTCGATAACGTCTTGCTCGGTGTTGACTTGCTGAACCGTCCCGTCTCCTGTTCCGAGAGTCCCCCTTCCTGCAAACGTCATCCAAAACAAAAGACGACTGTGCACCCAGGCTATGCCCTGCCACAAGTGTCGTTCCAGCAAGTACAACCGCTGTCGCGTCCTCTGGAGCCGCTGCAAAGCGGGCGCTGTGATGACGTAGTCAATTATTCGCTGAGCTCCACTCTGACACAGTGCAGGATTCAGGTAGACGGTGGCACTTACGATTATGGCTATGGTCAGCAGCAGCCCATAGGAGTTCAGCAAGAAGACACTGATCAAGAGGTGTCCTAGAGAGCTCACAAACTGGACGGCTAAACTGCACGGCGTCCAGAGTAGAAGCGAGGTGCCCACCAGGGTGCTGTAGAAGAAGGTAAGGACTGTCAAGGCCAGCTCGAGAGCTTTCTGTAAAGGGCTGGCTACAGCTTCGACCATGCTGAGCAGCACCGCGTACAGGTTCTGTGTCCCTATAAGTAGAAGGTTGATGATAGTGTTGATAAAGTAAAGCAAAAGGCTAAACACAATGCCGCAGCCCTCGCAGATCTGCCGCAGAAAGCCTTGTCCTGAGAGCAGCCCACGATGCAGAAGTTCTTTAGTGCGCAGCAGTAAATGCGTGGACAGGTAGCCCATCATTTTACAGCTTTCGAGCAGTCCACCAAGCAGCTGCATCCAGCCTCCGATCACATTGTGAGTCACAACGGTCATGCCGTCCATCATGGTGATCGTGTAGAACAGAGCCAGATCCGCACATTCCAGCAGCGAATTAGTCAGCAGCATGGGTAAACTGCTGAATAGGTGGATGAGTGTTGCGAACAACCGAACTAGTGAGTTGACAATCATGAAATTGACGTCCAAAAGCAGGCATATGAGGTCAATGCACTTTCCAAGAACGCTGAAGACAAAGTGAAGCAAACCCATGTTAGTATCTCAGTCAGTTCAGACGTCAGTTCACTTCATTGGATTTAAATCAGTTATAAATCATCCTTGCTGTCCAAGTGAACACTCCTGGTCCCCGTTTTCTCTCTCCTGCAAGATCATAATGATCGAAAGTGTGACAGCTTGAATTAAGCCAACGGTCAGCCACAAAGCCAGAGCTAACTAGCAACAGCAAACTTCCAGACTCGGTATCATGGCTATCTGTGGAAGTTAAACGTAGTGTGCTACTTATAAAATGTCTTTGGACAATACAATGCAGAGAAACCGGGCCGATAACCATTGATTAATCCGGTGCCGATAGAGATGTACAATTTAAAACAAGCTGCTTTAAACGACACACACATGCGCGAAACAGCGGCCGGATGTTTACGTTTGAACAGGCATTCATTGCTCACTCGTTAGCCAGCTAGTTAAACAAGTCCAAGGCTTTAAGGCTCCTTTTTACTGCCTTGTTTCCAGTGCACTCTATAGTGAGTAAGAAACGGCTTTTTTTATCAAATCAATCATCGGAACAACAATATATATACTTATACGTCGATTCAGACTGTTTCGTTTTCACTTAGCCATCAGCTGTCTGCTATCTCAAACCGCCATATTGTTTTCGAGCGTTAACAAGCACCAAGTCTGCGCTAATATCGCGCAAGATCCGGTGTAAATATTGCGCGGAATTGTGGGTAAGGTGTATGTGACGCAATGTCCCACCAGCAGAGACCTGACGTTAATAAATATTGAGCTCATTGAGCTTCTACTGGAAAATTTGTTGTTGTTGTTGTTGTTTTTTTTGGATCAACGCAATATTTGAAAAAGAGTATTCTGTAATCAATCACGTTATATTATTTGCAACGTTTTACATACATAAATGTAAATTTGCTAAAGTAGAACCTCACCTTCATGTTTTCAAGAAAGAAATGGAGCTATATATTAAGACAAAATGCTTAACTTAAAGAGGTAAATAAATAAGCAAATAAATAAACAATACTGTGAGATGGTGTTCCCATTTTAATGTTTTCACTTAAGTTACTTTCTATTTATTTATGTTTATTTCATTTTTGTATTATTTGTTTTTTCTATTAGTTGTTTGCTAATCCCGTTATTTACATATATGTATATTTACTTAAATTTAATTGATGTTGATTAATAAAATAAATTTTAAAAATTATCTCACTTACTCAAAATTAGGATTTTATATTTGCATTGTATTTGTATTTATTGTTGTTGTTGCTGTTGTTTTCAAATCAAAAAGACATTCAGAAACAGAAATGTAAAAAATACACTATATGTTCAATAATACACATATAGCTATATTTAAGTGAAAATGTCGGTCATTTGCAAATGAATGATGTACACAGAAACTGTTTAATGCTGGTCAAAGCACTAATTAAATTAGGGAAATTCTCTAAACATTATAAACACGGTCCATGTACAGTAAACTAATCTTGCCTTGGTGAGGTTTTTAAATGCGCCACTAGAGGGGGACATTATCCCCATTACAAACACTGATGTAAAGCAACAAACCTCTTGCAAAAGCGCGCGCGCGCACACATTTTGAGGATACTGTTGTTGTAAAAGTGTTTTCTTTGTGAGGACAATCTAGCGTCTAATTGTGGGGGAAACACCCAGGTTCCTTATCTAAATCTAAATGTTTTCCTTCCACTCAAACAGTAACCACACCTAATTCCACACATTAAATTAACTGATCATGATTTTCAAATGAATATTTGGGTGGAATGAAAACCTGCAGCCAAACCTTCCCTGGATAAGATTATGGATAAGACTCCTGCTGTATCCATATTGCATATCCAGTACTCAGATCATTTTTGACACAGCATTCTGTAGATTTAATTTTACACACTCATGCTAAGGGTGAATTGGTGAATGCATTTTGCAAAAATAAACAAATAAATAAATAAATAAGCAATACACGTAAAGAGTGTATTAACAGCGGCCTTTTTAAGTATGAAATATTTCTTTCATACAAATTATTAGGCTATCCAACGCTTTAAAATTAAATCTTCAACCTTGTCTAATCATGACCCCTCGTCCCTCATATCCTCGTTGAATCTAAAGAAACCATCAAAAGAGGATTACATTTTAAATAGCTAAAAAGGCTTTTGGTTTTGGATTCCTTTAAGAAGAATTTTTTACTTATTTATTCACAGTGCAATAAGTTAATAAGTTAATTATAATTTAATGTTTAAACCTTATGAGAAATTATATAAAAGAATGTTTTTGGGTTGTTTTTTTGTTTTTTTAAGTAAAACAACATAATACTCATACTCATGTTTTCAGGAGAAAATTGCAATGTTTATCAGTCCAGTCTTCAGAGGCAAAGTAAATATTTGAGTCTGGTCTATTTTCTAAATCTATTATAGTCAATCCATACGGTATAGTTCCCCAGGTTTTCACAGGAAATCTCACCATAACAAACCTTCGAAATTATGTATTAAAGTGTTAGAAGGCTCCTTAAAATGTATGCTGGAGGGGAAATTGTGTGTGTGTGTGTGTGTGTGTGTGTGTGTGTGTGTGTGTGTGTGTGTGTGTGTGTGTGTGTGTGTGTGTGTTTACTGTTCCACTCAAAAGTTTGGACACAACTTATCATTCACAGGTTTTCTCATTATTTGACTATTTGCTACATTGTAGAACAACATTGCAGTCACCAAAACTATGAAGTAACACATGGCACATATGGAATTATGTTGTAAAAAAAAAGGGTTAAAAACAAAACGTTTCTTGTCAAGGACTCGCTCTACTAAGTAAGGAGAAACAAAGGTCCATCAGTACTTTAAGACATGTCTAAAAGGAGTCTTTTAGGTGTCATTGTCAACAGTGTCTTTTAAGTAATAAAACTCAAGAAAACCCACTGAATTAGAAGATGTGTCCAAACTTTTAACTGGTACTGTACACACGAATAATTTCTTTTAATGCATTGAAAGGATAGTGGGTTTGCTGAACCAGGTTGCATTGCTAAACAGCTAGGATTATCATTGGTGGTCAGCCTATTAAGTAGCACATTGATACCACAGTAGCAGATTCTAATAATAATGGATGTGGACCATAAATGAGAAAACCTTATGTTGTGCATCTTGAGCCACGCTCTTGGGGATTGTGTTCTGTGCGTTCAATTCATGGCTCCTATTTCGAATAATACTATACAGAAAGTGTGACGCTAAAGTGTGAAAAACACTGTGGCAGCTTGTGGGTGTTGCAGTGGAAATCTGGATGAGTAATATGATTGTTTATTTCATAAGGTCTTAATTATATATTTAGTATGACAATCAAGTAATATTGCGTAGTTTTGAGTCTATATTAAATATTCACCCCTTTAACATTTTCAAGTGTTACAAGCTGGAATTGAAAAGGATTGAATTTGGATTATATGTCATGTATCTATATAATATAGCCCATAATAATAAACAGAATTATTTGCATTGTTCAAAAAATCATTCATAATTTTATACTCACATTATATATGAAATGTTGGTGTCGCAAAACAAAAAACCCATATAAAAATGTTCTCTGGTCTAATGAATACAAAAAAAGAACTTCTCGCCTTTAACACAAAGTGCTACTTTTGACAGAAAGTCAACACTGCTCATCACCTTGAGAACACCATCCACACAGAGACACATGGCATCATGTTATGGAGATGCTTTTCATCAGCAGGGACTGGGAAAACTGGTTGGAGTTGAGGGCAAGATGGATGGAACCAAATACATGGCAATCCTAGAAGAAAACCTGTTCCAGTCTGGAAGAGACTTGAAAATTGCTGAAAATTTCCAGTGGTCTCCTTCCAATCCGACAGAGCTTGAGCAATTTTTCAAGGGTCCAGGGGTTTGTGAATACGACAAATGTCTTCTTTTCTGCTTAGAATACAAATTTTCCCCATTGTGCTGTATCGTACATTCTTTTAATGTTATGTGCATACTTTTTACTCACATGTACATGTTTAGTAATGTTTTTAGTTGTCAGTAATGATGCAGGCTTTTTTGTGATGAACACATTATTCACATGGTTAGGAATGGAAATGCACAAATGCTTTGTTTCAAACACAGATTAGATTAAGCTCATTGCTATTATGTGTTATGATGAAGAGCAGATTTCTGGTGAATATGTGGTTGGATAGTCCATTCATTGGAACATGTGTAAATGGGTTGGATTGTTATACTGTGTTGTGATAAAGACTTCTCTTGAAGAACATGATTTTGCTGCTCTTTGACATTGTTCTAGGGCAGCCTTTGTTTTGGAAATGTGAATGGGTGGTCAGTTGTCATCAAGTGATAACACAAAGTGAAGACTGTGCACTTCATGTCTATTTATTGGATACATGCATATAGCCTTGCTTTGTCTCTCTTGACTAATGACAGTACTTAGTTTTAGCATTTTATTTATCTGTTTGACTGGAGTTTTAAAAAGGCTCTCAAACATTTGCATATTCAAAGGAATGAAAAGGCTACAGCCACAGTAGATAATTAGATCTGCACAAGATTTCTGAACTGGTTCAAAACAAATGTTTATAGTTTACGTGGTGTGACCTGGCACTTTTACTTATCTATTTATTTATTTATTTATTTTTACCTACTATCATATTACTGACTTAATTCTTAGAATAACACTATGAAATAGGCTGGAATCAGAGTGAGTAAAGCTGATGAGATTTGCACAAATATCAAATCATACCACAACCACTCATGTTTCTCAGTCATTTTCCAAACATGGGACCTTCTTTCTGTGAGGTGACTACGCCGAAAACGTATATATAGTCATGTGTACTTATACTGTCCTGGGCAAAAAAAAATGAGGCAAACCCAATATTGCAAAACATTAAGCTTTTATTGTTCTCAACAGCAAATCATTAGTCAGGAAAATTTGCAAAAATGAAACAAATAGATAAAGTAAATTGGTGTGGGAGCTTTTCCCTTGATCTGCTTTAAATGTTGAAGTCTTGTGGGTAAACCTGCAGACGGCTTTTTACAGAAAGAAGAGTCCATGTTGTTCCACTCGATGTTAAAGTCTTCAAACAGAAGATATTTTGGAAAATTTTGAACCCCCAGAAAAGTTAGTTTCAATTTTATATCATTTAAACATTTAAATCTTTTCATGATTTTCTCTTTGTGTACCAGAAGACTATGTAAGTGAACTTCCCTGTTTCCAGCTTTTCAACAGGAAATCGACCAGCAAAAGAAGGCCGAGGTCTCAGGGGTGCTTTTTTACTTCTTGTTCATTTTCTTCCCAGTGATTTTTGTTGAGACCATTAAAAGCTTAATGTTTTGCAATACTGGGTTTGCCTCATTTTTTTTTGCCTGGGAGTGTACATATTTTGAAATTTGACCTACTGTAGGTCATGCTTGGTCTTATACTGTATATGTAAGTTGATGAACCTCTTGAAGCACTTGCTTAGTCATTAGATTCTGAGATTTCCTACATCCTTGCTTGGGTTGAATTTGTCAATGTGCCAAAAACAATATAAAGAGAACTAATATTGACCAGAATCTGGAGGCAAATGGAAGTGTTTAGAGTAAATCAGTTATGTAGAAGCTTCTGTGGGAAAACTGTCAACAGAAGAAACTGCTGGTGTGCAGTCTGGTGTCTGTTCTGGCTTTGACCTCGCATACCATGTAAACCCACACGCTTCAGCCAAGGGCAACACATGTGAACATGGAAAAGCCTGATATGGTGAGAGACAAAGAAAAGAAAATATTGATATGTTGAAACTTGTATTCCCCAGGGCTGATATTTTGGTCTGTGAAAATTTGCCTTCCCAAGGACATTTCTTTTATCTTGGTACTCAGTGGCCTACATAGGGGAAGTATTATTTATTGATAATCCAATCAAATTAACAAATACATTTGTTTTGCATCAGCATTACAAAACAAGACCTGAAAAATGTGTAAGCCTTGAGGGTAATGTCAGATCCTTTCATACTTATGTGACCTTATAAAATCTCCATGGGAACAGTCTCATGAAGATTTGGGTGTTGATGCAAGTCCCCCATTGCCAGTCTTGTTCTTGTAAGGCTTCCTTGTGTAAATGGGAACTTAAATGTCTTTGCCCTTGTGACCCTGAGCCCCCTCACTCTGGGAGAGATGCTCACAGCCACCACTCTTGTACTTTACACAATAGCCTCTTCTCATTCACACAGATGACTCCTATATGCCTTGGATTCAGAATGGAAAGAATGACTTTCGTCCGATTTCCTTCCTAAGCTGTCCTTAGAAAAAGAGGAAGGGTCTTTCCACCAGAAAAAAAGGCGAGATAAGAAACATGTGCATTTGCCAGACATCAGTCTGATGAATCCATCAGAAAGCTGCATTAGAAAGCTGGAAAATTCATCAGAAAGTCGCGTTTAGCAAATACAGCCACACTTTTAGCAGGAGGACATCATGACAGATGGTTAAAATGTATATTAAGATTTCATATACAGTTCTAAAATAAATGATTAATATTGAAAACCTAAGAGGACATAAAAATATTTGTTACTATAGGCCTGTAGCTATATAGCCTAGTCAAATTATGGTGTCGTGATTATTGTTTGGTTCACTGAATTCAAAATCGTATACATATTGGAAAGAAATTACACAATCACTGACAAGTTACAGACCCATTCTTCAAAAACAAACAAATTGTATATCTGTCATGAAGACCCAATAAAAAATGGATCAAAATGTAATAAACTCTAATTAAAATAAGAAGTCCAATTAAGAAATTTGGATGCATACGCACTGTGGTTGAATTAAGACAAAAGTGCCATTTAACTTAACACACTTGAGTCACTTTGTATCACATGCAGTAGAGAGAGGCACAGAGCGCAAGAGTGAAAGAGAGAGAGAGAGAGAGAGAGAGAGAGAGAGAGAATCTCACCTGTGTAAACACAGTTCACTATAATTATCCAGTCAAATTTCATTATTGTCTCAATTACACAGTCACTTGCTCTGAGGAAAAACAACAACAACAATGGAACAAATAAGACCATAGAAGGAAATATGCAGAGGAAGAGACAGAGGATGGCTCATGGGATGAGAAGGACAAAGAACTGAAATAAGAGCTATTCTTGTTGATTGTGCAAACATCCATGGCATGAATCTGAGGGAAGCCAGGCAATGCATGCGGCCACATTTGAGCCTGACATTTTTTCCTGTAGGACTGAGGGAACATCATGGGAGGGACAAACAGGTTGTTTACCCAATATGAAGAGTCTAGTGATATTTTCCATAGGCCATGGCATCAAACTAGGAAAGGTAAATATGTAAACATGGCTTATCATCTGAGTAGAAGACTGGCAGGGCGGTTTCCATCGGAAACAGTGGAGTTTTCCCATTTTTGATTTCCCTGCTAAGTACCAATAGCAAAATCTTCAACTCATGACCATTATCCCACATGGATAGCCTATAAAAGATCATTTATCCTCCAGCCATTCTTGTCAACCCAAGTGACCCAGGTGCCCTGACAGTAACCAGTGCTAAGTGAACTTTTGTGGCCTATGTGACATTTGTCTTCCTTTTGTTCTGGAAGACCAAGACAGTTTCAGAATTATGGACACTGTGTATGAAAGTCATCATGGACACTGGTAACACATCCTGATGGCACACCTCACCAGACAATAACTGCAGACTTTACAGGCCACAAGAGCCCTATTCTGAATTGCTGCTGGAATTTGCAAACTTCCTCTTGGATACAGTAAAGCAGAAGTCTTTGGAGAGTTCAGTATTCATTTTAAGAATCCACAAGTCCCTCTGAGAGCAGGGTTAAGGTTAGGGGTCACTCAGAACATAGAGTGTCTTGTGTAAGAAACGTTCCACATTTTGGTAGCATTCCAAACTGGAACTGAAATGGACCTAATTGGATCCTGGACACATTTGGATCCTGGTATTTTTGCCCATTCCTCTTGGGAAAACTGTTCAAGGTTTGTCAGATAGGATTGATGGAAACCTTAGGTGAAATCTTTTCAATAGATTCTCAATCAGATTGCGGTCTGGGGTTTGTCTGAGACATTCTTCATTCAAGGTCTTGGTTTTGAACCACTCAAGGGTAGCATGGACAGCTGAACAGCATTTGGCTAAGTTAGCTAGACAACTAATATTGTTAATTAATTTTCTGTTGATAATTGAGGTGGTGTTCAGTTCAACGTAGATCACTTAGTTATAATAATTGTTCTAATTGTTTCAAAAGACATTCCTCAGATAACTTTTCTGGATTAGTTGTGTCAATTCTAGAAATAAAAAAGTCATTTAAAAATGAATTACTCAAATGGCTTTCCACCAGAAAACCTATTTATTCTTATGATATTTTAAAATAAGATTTCCAAATATATTGGTGTAAAATAAAAAGGAAATGGTTGGATCAATGAGACATCCGTTGTTAAGTAGACCGTGGAAAAGGAAGGCTAAAGTAAGTGTTGCTTCCAATTAAATTAGCCATGTACAAAAACATCTTCTGTTAGCTTGGGTTACCTAGCTCTTCATGATTTCCTCTAGGTTCTCCAGTTTCTTCACATCTCCCAAAAACATACTGGTAGGTGAATTGGCAACTCTAATTTGCACCTTAGATATGTACGAGTGTTTGAAAATGTTTATGCATGGTACTGTGCAATGGACTGGCATCCCAACTGGGATGTATTTATTGTAGTTATCGAATAATTCATAGTGGTTACTGAAAAACATGCAATACGATATGTAACTGAATAATTATTTAGTGACATTAAAACCTTAAGTCAGAAGAATTTATAAACAATACCACTGCGTTTTGTTAATTTAAAAAAATTGCTTTGATTAATTTATAAATTAAATACCCCCAACACATTTCTTGTTTAACTGAGACAGTCCAGAAATGTTAGTATTTGTATTATTTTTACCATGTATGACTATAACAGATGTCTTTTTCCTTTTAAAAAATCCCAATATTGATATCATCTTGCCAAAAATGAAGCATTTGAATTGAAATGGAGCTGAAATGTTTAAATATAGAATTATTTGCAATGAGATATAATATTTCACCTTTCTGTATAACCTTTTATCTCCATTAAGATACACCTTTCTAATTAAATGGGTATTCATAAGGTCACAAGAAACACAGGAAGAAAGAAAACATAGAAGAAAAGGGAGGCACTTTTCCTTGTTACTATGTTATTTCCTTCTTTAGCCTTTAACAGCAAAACAGCTTGTGATTTCATACTTTTCTACTGCACCATAGTACAATTTAACTACTTCTTAATGTGTGCTAAAAATTTTACAGGGGCATCTGTATTCAAAAAAATAAGAGGATGGGCTATTTTATATTTCTGTAAAAGAAAAGTGGATTCCAATTTGGGGCTTATTATAGGAAATCTTGATGACCTTGTAAAGAAGTCAAAGCATGAGGGAAGAGTGATATATCTCTATGAATAACTTGTCTAACTATGGACATTTAGTCCATGAGCATCTATAGCCTGTTTGAATGTGGGGTTTTTTCTACTGCTTTGCTTTCACAGCATTAGTGTCAAGCGAAGAACATCAATCAGTCTCAATACAATACACAAAGCACTCTCGGATAATAATTTTCTAGCCACTTAGCTCTGATATGAAATATTAAATAATATAGTCTTCTTTTTGCAATCCAAACCATTACGGCTTTTCTATTTACTTAAATTGTGAAAGAATGAGCAGGACAAAACTCTGCCCAGTAATTTATCTCTTTTAATCTCTATTCTCTTGTCTACTGCTTGTGAACATCTTGAAGCTGGAAAGGAAACAGCAAATCAGCAAAACTATGAAGTCATGGTAAATGTTAGTGTAGTCATGAAGAACATCATTTTTTTTTTTTTTTTTTTAGATTCTCAGCTTCGTTCCTAGTAATCTACAGCACGCAGCTACCTTTTTCCAGGTGAGCAAACAATGTGCTTTCAAACAAAGACCGTCATCAACACATTATGACAAACGCAACTGATCTCCAATGACCCACCTGTGTTATCATCTGACCATCTGAATCACTTTAAAATGAAAAAATATTGAAAGGAAACATGTGCACCATGTAGCGATTACTTGAAATGAATCTTTAGACCCCTTTCTCACGTCTCTTCATCAAGACGCTGCCTCTTGTCTTAACATTTCTTATGATTTTCATTTTTGTTTTTGCTGGCATCTTATTTATACTACTTATAAATGTGAAATGCTAGCATGCTGTTAGAAAATTGAGAGAATCTGGGCTACTGAGCCAATTCGGTCCACAATTGTTTTTACCAACTAACTGCAACTAAAGACATTTGTTAAATGACTGATACATATAATTAACACACTAATACTTTTGGACATCCTGTGATCTAGTGTTTGCTTCAACTAACATACACTACATGGCCAGAAGTTTGTGGACACCTGACCATCAAACCTGTATGTGTTGCTGAACATCCCATTCCAGATTTAGTCCCCGTTTACTGTTAAACACTACATTAATGAGGCACTGATGTCAGGCAAGGAGGTCTGGGGTGCAGTCAGCCTTCCAGTTCGTCCCAAAGATGTTCAGAGGTCAGGGTTCTGCGCAGGTCACTGATTTTCTTCCACTCTAACCTCAGCAACGTAATGCACAGGGGCATACTGCAACAGGTTTGGGCCTCTTCTTTATACAGCTGCAGTTAGAAGTTTACATACAGTCATCATGGACATGAATGTCATGGCAATATTAGGTATTCAATGCATTCTTGTTTTCTTTCATTAAAGATTTATGTTCTACAATCATTCCTCCATCATCAAACCCCATACACACACACACACACACACATACACACACACACACACACACACACACACACATAAATATATATATATATGGCTGGGAGGATTACTAATGACCTAATTACTACCTAATTACCTAATTAACTAATTACTAATTACCAGCTAAAAATGTAGTCAGTGATCTAATCTAATTACTACAAAATTAAAGTAATGTAACTGATTACTTTCTGTTACTTTTGGATTACCTCACTACCAAATATGTTGATAATGGCAGCATTTTCTCAGCTGGAAGGCCGAACTTGCACAGTGATGTTCTACTTTTCTGATTTAAAGATAAAATTATTTCCCCCAGGGAACATATTTTTTCACTAGAGTCCATGATAATGAATTAGTGACTGTAAGATTAGCTATGGTTTTACTCAAGACCACAGCGGTGTTGTGAAACTCGTGACGTGTTCAGTGCACATGGTATTATGTCGTTCTTATTTAGAGCTGCAACTACCAATTATTTTGATAATCAAACCTGTCTATTATTTTTCCTTGATTATTCAATTAGTTGTTTTTTTTTATATATTATATACAAAAGATATTTTTATAAAATATTTATTTGCACATTTTAATCAGCACTACCACAGAACTTTTTCTTAACTAGTCTTAATTAAATAGTAGTTCACTAATTACAACATTAGTGACATTTCTCAGATAATATTGTCACAGCAGAGAATCTTATCAAGCGCTCATGTCGACCAAATGAGACACTCAGACTAACTCAAGGTGACGGGATTATCTGCATCGTTTACTGCTTATCACTTTTTTAAATCACTTACCACTCTTTTTGCAGCTGTGTGTCTATATTTCAAGCCATAATTTGTTCAAATATTAAACAGACAAATTCAAAATAAAGATTAAATAAATATCAGCTGCCTATTTCACTCACTGAAACTCTCCAATGTATTTCATTTCATTTTGCTAGCTCTGCTCGAGGCGAATCATTTTCAGTGTGTGGAATCGATTCCAAAGATTTGCAGCTGACTTTGAGTTTTCAATGCCTGGGATTAGTGAATCGACTCTTTTTTGGGTTGGATTGTGAACAAAAGCAGTATGGGGACTCACAAAACATACATACAGTATATTGTGTATGCCAAGGATATACAATTTGATATCAGTGCTACTGGTCGTAAAATTAGGCTAGTTTAACTTTTTACTTTTTTAAGCTAATTGATTCAAAAAGCTTCACTAGTTGCTGCTTACCAAAACATAACAAAGCTATTCTGAACAATTTAAGCAGGAACATCACGCTTCTCCTCACATTCTCACAAACGAATGATAAAATTACTCACATTTCAACACAAGTTATGTTATGAAACCAGCAGGGTAGTGTACTGTAAAGAGTTTCATACTGTAGAGAAAGTTCTGCTGATGTTTCTGCTCCTCCATTTCACTCAAATGTGTTATGAAGTTATGTAGCACGCACACCATAACACAGTTGAACTAATAATGAAATGATTGGCAATTATAAAATTTTATATTTTTTATTTAAAATTATTTAAATTTATTATATTTGTTGTTGTTGTTTATGTGTTTTATTGTACGGTGTCCTTGAGTGTTAAGAAAGGCACCTTTAAATTAAATGTATTATTATTATTATTATTATTATTATTATTATTATTATTATTATTATTATTATTATTATTATTATTATCATAAATTTTTATTGATTGTGTTGATTAGTTATTGATTACTCTTATGCTTTTTAAAATCCTGCAAATAATCCCTTTTTTTACTAAAAGTATCAGTAACCTGATTACAGCTTTTTTAACAGAATGCAGTTAACTTTTTTGTTGCCTAATTACGTAATGCCGTTCCATGTATATACATTGTATGTTACAACTCCAAGCCTGTATATATAGGAGTTATACCCACATTTTATTATAAATATTTATTATTAATATATACAAACAGCACTCTATGGTGTTCAAGACACTGTATGACAACTAACCCCCTCCTGAGTTTACACGTTTCTTACAGAGACGGTGAACACCAGGCAGCTCTCTCTCTCTCTCTCTCTCTCTCAGAGCCGCACATCACCCCCGCGCGCGCCCTGCAGATCTCGCGGTGTTCTCGCGGTGTGTCGTGGAGCGCGTGTCTTTCTCCGTGTTTTGCTCTCCGCGCTCACACACCACAAGTTCGCTGTCAGTTCAGCAGCAGGACCTGGAGGCGAAATGGCTCATCGGAAGGTCGCCCTCGCACTTACAGGACTTTACCTCCTCATTTGGCAAGGTGAGTGAGAAATCCTGATTTACACTTTATTCCCGCGCGCTTCCCAGTCAGTTTATAATAATAAAAAGTTTTTACCTGCATTCACGTGAATGGGATGGCGTGCATAAGAAAGTGACGTCTCTGGGTTTCCCTGTGGAGTTCAGGTGTTTGGTGACACGTACAATTACAGTTACAATGCAGCATTAAAGAAACGAGTAATAAGCCTTCATTTATCTAAACTTGGGCAGGTTTTTGGTGTATGTTCAGTTTCTCTATCATTTTATAATTTTAGAATTCTGATAATTTAGATGTGAATTTCCGTTTCACATCTAGCCACAATTTTTACAGAAAAGATAAGTAAATTGGCATGTTTATTATTATTATTATTTTTATTTTTTCAATTTTATTTTTATTTTATTTCTATCTATCTATCTCTCTATCCAGATAGTGGTGCGGTGGTTAGCACTGTCGCCTCACAGCAAGAAGGTCCTGGGTTCGATCCCCGGGTCACCCAGGGTGTCTTTCTGTGTGGAGTTTGCATGTTCTCCCCGTGCATGCGTGGGTTTCCTCCCACAGTCCAAAGACTTGCAGATTAGGTCAACTGGCTACTCTAAATTGCCCATGAGTGTGAATGCGAGCGTGTGTGGTTGTTTGTCTGTGTTGGCCCTGTGGTGGCCTGGCGACCTGCCCAGGGTGTACCTCGCCCCAAGATGCTGGGATTGGCTCCAGCTTCCCCGCGACCCAGATGGATAAAGGATATATATATATATATATATTTATCCTACAGGGGTATATTTCTACAGGGGTTTGTGAGATGCAAGTCATGCAAGTCAAGTTATTATTATATATATAAACCAAGTCCAAAAGCAT
>JAQQZR010000003.1:16407031-16427616 GCA_030068235.1 Notoglanidium macrostoma | reverse complement strand
TATATTTATATATTTATATATATATATAAATGAATAAACATATCTAGAAAAACACTTACCATGACTTGCATCCCACAAACCCCTGTAGAAACCCTGGGTTATACACATTATTTCCTCAGTATAATATAAGAAAGCATCCAGCACTGACAACTCTTACAGATTTATTGGCAGACAAGTGCATGTTTGATGTCAGGACCAGCATTAGGTTTAGACTGGCTGTGTGTTTGGAGAGCTATGAAAATAGAAACATATCTAAGTGGCCTACACTTTAGAGACCACAAGCTGATGGTTAAATTGAGCCACTTGTGAGATCACCTTGCTTGCTTTTGCACAAAGCCCTGAACCGGATCACAGCATTACCTAAAAGCATCTCAAAACCTCAACTTAAGAGATGTACAAATTACTAACTAAAGGAATTTTATCACCATATGCCAGTGACACTAGTTCCTTTGTCGCCTTGTCTTTGTCTCTAACTTCCTTACTTCCTTACTACTAATCCCCAAACACCTGGGACTCTTAGTGTTTGTTTCTTTTGACTCTAAGTGCTTCTCCTCATTGTGCTTACCTCCTGTTTGCTCACATTCCACATTTGTCCCTGATGTCACACGTTTATCAACTGTCCAGTTCCTGCTGAACTGAATTCCTAAAGCACATTGATTTCAGCCCGAACAATTATTTGATTTCAAAACAACGCAGTTAGCAAGGGCCATTGGCTGTCAGATTGGCAGAGACAAAAACTATAAATGAAAACTATAAAAGAGAACAAGATCAAAAACAGGAATCAGAAAACTAAACAAGAGATGAGGTGAGAAGAGATGAGATCTGAGCCCACCCCACCTTCTCC
Source organism: Notoglanidium macrostoma (assembly GCA_030068235.1). NCBI lineage: Eukaryota > Metazoa > Chordata > Actinopteri > Siluriformes > Auchenoglanididae > Notoglanidium > Notoglanidium macrostoma. The sequence continues at coordinate 16,426,772 of JAQQZR010000003.1, read as the reverse complement.
CAAAGGTGCTACTCCCAAATCACCTTTAAATGCACATAAATGGGCAGTCCTGGGCCACTGGGCAAAATGTCTATCAGGTTTCCCAGGTCTTGAGGCTGGCACTGTTCGTTTTGCCTGCTCCTCCCGGGGGGGCAGGGGTACAGGACGAGCACTTCTGGGTTACTCTTTGGTTGTTTTCATCTGTGATTGTTTTCATGACCTGTGGGCACCAGGAAGGGAAGTAACTTCTTTGCTGGGGGTCGGGTGGCAGGGTGATGACCCTGGTGAACGAAAAAGGCAACCTGATAATGTCCTCAGCGGGGCTGGCAAATAGAATGACATCCTTGGCGGAGCAGGCAGGTTGGACGGCGTTCTCAGTGGAGTTGACAGCTTGAGCGATGCTCAGAGTGAAGCTGGAAGGCCGGACGGCGTCCTCAGCGGGGCTGACAGGCTGAGGGATGTTCACACCAGAGCTGTGAGTCATACTAGACATAAAAGAACACAAGCATGAACATGAAAACAACCAAAGAGTAACCCAGAAGTGCTCACTGTCCTGCAAAGCGAGGGGATGTCTGACAAAACACAAAGATTAGATTACAGTTAAACCCAATTAAACATGAAGGGTGCTACAAAGATACAAGTCAAACAGCTGATAGATCTATCTATAACTCAAAGTACAAAGAGGTCCTTTTCTAACTTAATGCACCAATTTTCATGGCAAATTATATTATTGACAACAACGAGTGAAAAGTAGAATCTTTAAAACATTTACATGAATTTTGGAGTTTCTTAGCCCTCAAGCTGGCATGGCCTCCACAAGTTTGCTCAAAACCTTGATCCATTTTTTGGACCCCGCTGTATGCATGAAAATAACTGTATGTGTATAAATATACTATAACTATAAATAGCCATGAGTAATACCATTTTAAGCAGTTTCTTTCGGGATTAATACAGTTTTCTGAATCTGATTCTGATCTTGAGGCAAAGAAGGCTTCATTCTTTTCCATTTACCTTCTTTTGGTACACCACTGGATTAAAATTAAATGCTCAATAATCTTATATATGATGTACTGTATGTCTTTGGCCTTTTGTTGCCTTCCAGAAAGACACAATGGGACACATTACTGTGGAAATCTATAATGTGGATTTTGTCCTCTGTGCGTTTAGCATGCTATTTATTACACCAACCGACAACCAGACTCATCCCAAGCATGCCAGATGCTTAGCTCTGAACCACTCCGAACTATTGGAACTCATTCAAACATCTAAATTAATAACTGTGACAGAGGTTAGACCTTTCCTTTCTGCTTGTTGCTATCTGTGTTACTTATAATAGAAAGCTGCTTTCAGAGTTGCCGTACCTCAGAGCCTGCTTCGCTTAGTTTGTTTACCAGTGATTATATTATTGTACTGTTGATATAAAATGGCTTCTTTAGGAATTCAATTTTTTTTCCTGATGACCATTCAGTTTCAGTTCAGTGACACTGTCACAAAGCAGCTTTACAGAAATCTGCCAGATATTTATTTAGATCCCCAATGAGCAAACCAGAGGCCAGAGTGGTGAGGAAACACTTCCTTCAGAAGACCTCAGGAAGAAACCCTGAAAGAGCTCAGACAATATGAGAAACATCAATGCTTCTGACATAACACGGAAATAATAAAATGATACTTCAAGGGCAGCTTCAGAAAGTTGCAGAGCACAAAGTGTCTTTGAATGGCCTTGCTTTTAAGTGTATCCCATTAAAATGATGTCTTTCCTTCCTGACTCATCAAAGTTGTAATGCAAAAGAATTCCAGCCATATCTGTGATGAAGAGCGAATGTGAGCTCACTGACACCATCTAATTATGAGTTAAAGGCCACTCTCGTAATCTGGCACAGCAGTGTTTCCGTTATAGAGGAAACATACCATCACAACGCACACTTACAAAAGGACTGTGGAGCAACAATAAAGTGCTTTGTGCGTAATCTTAGAATTTAGTGATCATGGTTGAACTCGACTTGAGACTGAGGTACTTAAACAGTGTAAAGTGTCTGGAATGTCAATTTTAAAATGTAACTATTTTAGATGGATTGCTGTAATAGAAGAGTCTTAGCTCAGTGGTGCAGATACTTGGAATAAAATGGATACTGAGGATGAAAGAGTGAATAAATTTCCATTGTTCTGTGAAGGACTGGCGTCCCATCCAGGATTTCTTCACGCGGAACATGAACAGATGAATGAATATACAGTGTTTCTGTTCTTTTGAGTGAAGCTCCTGCATTATATAAACAAATCAACTGTTATTGCAGTAAGAGAAAAACGTACAGTCATTTTCTATTTACGCAACATCAACACATATAAAGGTGGCAAATGGAATGACCGAGAATTGTCCCTAGGGTGACTTTTACTTCACTGTGTGTTCTTTCTCAAGCGATTCTCACTGGCTGAGCTCAGAATGAGCCTGAAAGATGGATGGCTACTTCCATTACAGTGTACAGTGTAGACCGTTTCTCTCTTTTTTTATTCATGGATCTCATCACACAACTTATTGCTCTTCACGTCCCTAAGTCTTTGCAAAATTTCTTTTATCTGTATGGACCTCCAGTCTCATAACATATCCATACGATAAGAGAAAGCATTTCATATCGTCCTTTTAGGGTTCCTGTATAAATATGTCTGGATAATTCATTGTTGTTAATGTTAGTGTGACAGTATCCAGACCTCAACATGAGCAGGAAAGCTTACGTTCTTTTACTAGAGAAGAGTGACAACTGTTAAATAGAACTGCATGTCACGGCATGGTTTTGTAAAAATGTTCACACATCCCGAGGATTCACGCTGTAAACCGTGCCCACCTCTAAATAAACACTTATAGTGATAAGGTGTCCAAAAATCAGCACAAAGCAAACTAGAAACATGCATGAGAGAGAATGGAGTCATTTAGGAATTTCCAGATTTCAAGTTTCCTGTGAGTCATGTTAATTACAACATTATCACTGCAAGCTCCTGTGTAGATGTAGATATTTACAGGATACTTTTTTAACCTCAGTAACTGGAATGATGTAGGAGGACTGTCTCTTTGCTGTTGTAAGTTATCACCGTGGGCATGGGGACATATCCAGGTTCCAGCAACTGGAACAAACCGCTCTGTAAAAATTAAAGATTGCTGGCTAAGTGCTTTAAACAGTATCATGAACTGAAACACTATGTAGTGCTGTGACCTTGAGAGCGTATGTTTTCTTTCCATCATCATCTTCATCATTTCTTGTTGAGACTAAGAAGCAGCTGTTCACACCTGGCACCCACTTTTGTACTGAATATCAACTTTCAGTAAGGAAGCACAGCCAACGCCTTCCATCGCTACTTCTGCTTACTGTGAGCCATGTTGGGCATGTAAGATTTGCAAAACTTCTTCCATGTACTTTAACTCATTTTCATTTCATTTCATTCCTCTACAGTTCTTTCGGTGTGGTCAATGGATGTGTTTTTGATCCGTAGTCAAAATAAAAATGCTCGTTAGAACTTGTTGGTCAGCCATAAGGAAATGTTGCCTTCCAACAGAAGTAGATTCAGCCTTCAGTTTGAAGAGGTAATTTATTCTGTATGTACAAAAAGAACACTGACCCAAAAAACGTCTTACAGAAGAGGCTCTGTGTGAGGAGCCATGCAGCAGGCAGCTGGGAAATTCCTCTATGTTTGTCTTAACCAGGGCTGTACAACCTGCTAAATGTGATTTAGTTTTAATAGAGCTTCAGTCCTGTGTCAAGACTGCTGAGGAAAATTACATCAAGGCATTTCACACTATATATACACACACAGACACACACACACATTCACACACATGCCAAGTTTTGCTTCCACATATGTAACAGATGCAGAGGTGCACTGTAGTGATGTGGAGATATAGGTTAGCCTGGTCACATCTAAAATAAATCCCCCTTACTCCCACCCACCCTTAACTCCCAGAAAAAACCCACCACATATCTGTTTTTTTTAGTGCACTGGAGGCCTGAATATTGGTTTACATGGATGAAAACTGTACACTATGTTGACCTGGCCATTGCGATATCCCCCACAGTGGTGGACAAATCACAAATCCATTAGCCAGTCCACTGGACAAGTAAAATCTCCAAAAGCTGCTTGTCCAGTCCCATATGTTGTTTGGCCAAAAACCTAATACAGTGGTAGCTAATATAATATAATATAATAACATGCTAGTTAGCGAAGTGACCTGCCCAGGGTTTACTCCACCTCTCGCCTGAAGTCAGCTTGTATTGGCTCCAGCTTTGCTGCGACTCGGACAGATAAGCAGTATAGATAATGGATGAACGGATAATTAGCTAAGCGCAGACTGGACTAAGAGAAAGGAATGAATATATGATTCTTATCCTTTTCTAACAAAGTTTCTATTGCTGAATATCATGTTTGAGTCCTGAACAAAAAGATACCAAATCGTTGGCCAGCGTTTTGGCTATAAGGTGTGGTCAGTCTTTGCATAACACGGAAAGATATAATTCAAGTCTTGTAACTGCAAGGTAACTGTTACTTATATAAGGAAAGCTGTATGAAGGCTTTGTGCTGGACTTTATTTTGCTCGGTTTTGCCAGCTTTTCCAGATTGCCTGCATATCCTTCTAAAGTTATAAGTTAAACATAAACAGCATATTGATTTTCATACTGTAAAATGCCAATGCAATACAGTGTAGTTAGTGTGTTTAATTGTCCTGTAGAGTTCAATTTCTCATCACCTCATTACCGGTTCCTTTTGTCTGGGCTGTATCCACTGATGTTTCTCAAAACAATTCCTGGATGTTGCATTATCTGACCTTTCTCCTCAGTGATGTTTTCAAGATATAGACTGGAAGCAGCTCTGTGAGCTTTACGGTTAGGTCAAATGGCCATTCTATAACATGTGTGATCCTACAGCACTGATGCCTGCTGGGATTGCCATGTTTAACTGTGGGAGAGGCTTCACTGATGCAGTTATTTTCAAGTTGTCAGCAGCAGAAAACTGCTGCTTAAGCAATAATGATGGCTCAGCATAACGTAATAGAAATGCTCTCTCTCTCTCTCTCTCTCTTTCTCTGTCCCTCTCTCTCTCTCCCTGTCTGTCTTTCAGGTAATAATTAGACAATTTTCTGCATGACTCACTTTTGTTGACAACAGACTATGTACAGTCCAACCCAATCACATTATTCCCCTGTTTATTTAATAACCTAAATGCAAAATGAGAACAATAAAATGTAGTCAAGATTACTTATGTTTTGCTGAGATATTACGTACAATAGAGTGAAACAGTCTTCTATTCTCCTACATTATTATAAGTAATGAACCTGTCCTGATTGTAATGTATGCATACACCCTGGATGGGACACCGGTCCGTGTCAGGGAACCGTAAACACCCTCATTTACATGAGGCAGTCTGCCCTTTGGCATGTTTTTGGGAGGTTGAAAGAAACCGGAGAACCTGGAATAATCCCATGCAGACACAAGAAGCACATGTGAAACTCAAAAAGGACAGTAACCCAAGCTCAGGGCTGACCCTGACAATGTAGATGTTAGACAACAACACTACCTCCTACATGGGATGTATTCATTTGATATATGAAACCATAAGAACAAAAATCAGCAGAAGTGTTCACTATGGTGCATTAAACCATGCAATTACAGTAGCCTGAAAAGGTGTACCTCTTGGAGATGTAGTGCAGTATGACGTATTATAAAGTTGAAAATCGTTTCAGCTAATGACAGTGAACTTTTCTTGTATGCAGGCGGATAGCAAAGGAATTAATACTCCTTAGATGTAGCTCCCTTGGGAAAGCTAAGGATGAACGCTTGGGGTGAAGGCAGCGTTAGACGTGTTCTGAGAGATCGTCCTCAGCAGTTGGACAGTGGACCTTACCGTCTGAAACCTAACACACACTGATGATTAGATGGTCAGTAATGTGTGGCCTTTTGTGTCTGTGGACAGAGATTTACTACTGGTGTCACATTCTACTGTACTGAGCAAAAGAAATGCGGTGCATGGGAAAGAATGTATGGAATGTATGTCTGAATGTGAACAACGATTTCCTTATGTCTTATAATCTTTTACTTTATTTTGCACTATTTTAAACAATTTCTTTGCTTTAGGTAGGAGGAGTCTCTTCAATGTTCAGTGTTTAGTGTGATATAAAAATCTCCACTGCTGTTGCAATAAGTTTTAAATCGTAGCAACGCATAATAAGACCTGAGGTTTTCCTGAAGTGCCAAATGAGAAGACAGAGAATTCATTTATAAACAATATTCTTTCACATCACATGGGAGTGAGCTCCTGACTGCAGTTACAAAAACAACCCATTTTAGATTTTTTTTTTTTTATGTAATAAAAATCTTTTCTGTTTACCTGATCAAAAATCAATTTGTGCTCTTAATGCCCCGGCTTGGACATTAAAGCACGTGAAAACACTTTCATCTGCTTTCTTTTTGTGCACACGGTTTACAGGAAGTACATGGAATCATTTTATTAGATTATGAGAAGCTGAGTCATGACCCATTATAATGTGAGGATTTCAGCATTTTTTTTTTTTTTCTATCTCAGGCTTAAGCTTCACTTTAGAAGAATATCACTCTTTGTTCTGGTCGGCATTCACACACCTTAAATGAAAATCAAATGACTTGTGGATATGGAACAAGTTAAAAACATTTTGAAGTGCTAGTTCAGTCAATTTAGATACAAATACATATTATACAAATTCTTAAGGAATTAGAAAAGATTAAATTTAGAGGCCTTAAAAGTTTTTGAATCTACTGACAGTATTTCTTTATCAGATAGTGTTTGAAGTAAAATCCCTTACAGAAAGCAGTGCGTATGAGGTTATGCAGAAACAAAGAGGCATTACCGTGTAGCTTTCTTTGTAACTTTCTGTTACCTCTCAGGATGCACTTGTAGAGATGTAACAGGGCATCTTGGATTAACTGTTGCATCTGGATGAGTACTGCGTGTCCTGGCAACCCCAGTCTCTCTCTGAAATGATTGGTGAACTGAGAAAACATCTCCTATACAGTCTCCTTCTCCCGTCTAGACAGCGTGTCTAATCTGTACAGACTGACATCTCCGGTCTCACAATTATATGTGGACACTTTTAGGGTTAGTGGCTTGTGTCAGGACTTGAATTATGAGGCTTTTGTAGCCTTCAGGCATGGAGTAACTTCCATAATGGTCATCTTATCCTGCTGACACACTGAGTAGGCTAGAGATGCCAGGCATTTTACCCTTTCTGGTTGTTTAACACTGGGTCTCTGTCCCTCCTACTGCATGTATGACATAAGTATAGCTCTTCCCCGGCACTTTAGACATCATTTAATCTCACATCTTACACCAACATTCCCTAACATCTCCTCACTTTATGTGCTCCAACATCTCAGTCGTCTTAGTTTTATTGGCTTCTATTGATTTCTTTTGACAGTTGAATTGAATATGTATCTGTATATCCTCACCAGTTTTGGAAACTCTATTGAGTTTGCTTTTTACTGGAATATCACATGGCAGGGTAACACGTAGTAACACTTTAAATAATTTACAGTACAGCACCTGGTGTCTGTTCTTTATCCAGTCCTTTAAAGAAAAGAAAACTTCACTCTCACCCAAACACAATGTCTTCAATGTAAACGTTCTCGGCTGCTGGGAGGAAGCAAAGGCACAGTATGGCATTCTGGGACTTTCCAGGCTTAGTGAATCCTTTTGCGTCACCAAGAAAATAAGGAGTACTTAATAGTAAGAAGACTTGGGCACTGATTCAATATTCCATTCTTTCAGAAGCTGAAAGAGTGGTCTTTGGGAAACGGATGTTGATTGTAGAGAAGCAGGGGGATTACTTAGCCTTCCATCAGAGCGTCTTCCCTCCAATCGTTATGTTCTGCTTAATAATTGATGCTTCCTGAAACACCAGTCTCTGCTGATTCCAGACATATTAGTAGCCTTTTAAGTCAGCATGGCCTACAGAGCCTTTTACATGATTAGCCCCATTGCTTCAGAGCATTCTTGTTTACCAACATAAAATGGAACTGACTAGTGGCACAATGAAATATGCCTGAATAACAAAACACAAACGAATGTAAAGAGTTTTATTTACTTTTAATCAGGAATTCCGCCATCTTTAGCATCTTTGTCATGAGTAACAGTCCAAACTGATTTTGGACTGGCTTCCGCTAGAACTGGCTGACACCATTCTGTTGAGAGTAACTTGGCAAACGCTCACAGTGATTTCGGCTTCATGTCCAGTGTTAAAGGATGTGTCACAAATAGTTTTTTCCTGCCTAATAATATACTGTATTTCTTTGTGTATATCAGGGAAGTGGTCCAACAGGAAACAATGGCACACTTAGTAAGTAACAATAGAATGGTACACTGAAAGAAATATAATTAAATGCAAGCAAAATAGAGAATGTTTTTTATAGCACGGGAAGCAGGTGTTGTCCCATTTCCCAGTGTCTACATACAGAACAGTTTTAAATAGTTTAATTTGGTATCTGGCTTCTGTTGCTTGTCTGTTAGCAATGTAAAGCCCTGCCTAGCCTTCATGAACGCTCTCACAGTACAAAGGTCACGACAAGAGGAAAACATGAAAAAGTCACAATAACCTTGATGATATAGTTCAGAAAATAACCATAAAATCAGATTTTTCTTGTAGTTTTTTGTTTTCAAATGTTAACTTTTAAAGTGATAGCTCGGATTTAGCGATCACAACGAAGTGAAGATTAATTTTCCTGATGAATTTCTTGGCTGTATACTGTATGCTCGACTGTTTTTCGGTCCTTCAAGCTTCAGACCTTCATGTCTGTCAAAATGCCTGCTTTCTTTCATTCATTCATTTTTCATTCATCCTCAGTAGGCACTTTATTCTGGTCAGGGTTGTGGTGGATCTGGAGCCTCTCTTGCTGTGATGCCAGTCTATCACAGAAAAACAATACACACACACACACACACACACACACACACACACACACACACACACACACACACACACACACACATGCACACTCCTAGGCGCAACAGTTTTACTTAGCCACTCTACCTTACTGGCATGGTTTTGAAAGGCGGGAGGAAAATGGGAAACCCAGAGGAAACGCAGACCAACAGGGAAGGCGTTTTTGACCGGTTCCATTCAAGATTCTTTGAACCTTGAAGCCAGCTAGGGAACCAGCCTGCGTTTTCACCAGTTTTTAGCGGAACCATTGTAATCAAGGGTGCTTCATCAATGGGGGGCATTACACAATGCACAATGGAAATAGCAAGGTGAGAGATTGCATTGTTTACGTGCAAGCTTTTATTCTGTTATTGCAGATATTTATCTGATTTAACCTTTAAGTTGTGTTGTGTTTTCTATTGTTGTGCTCTGCTTCCTCCACAAATTAATGACAGGGGTAAGGGAGGACACACACAGCAACCCAAGCTCATGGTCAAACCAGGGAGCCTGGAATGGTTATATTTAAAATGGATGCTGTGTTTTTTTCTGTTTTGTGTTTAGTTAGTTCATTAGCTACTGTTAGGCAGCTAGTCTGCTATTGGTGTTTGCCTGGACGGCCGCAGGTTTCAGAGCCGTGTTATCTGATGAGTGCCTGCCCACTTTTGACATTTGTTCTATATTTTGTTCTTCACTTGCTTTGTGTTTTTTTCTTTTCTTCTCGGTGCTTTTAGATAGCTAGTTTAATACTTTTTAGATAGCTAGTTTAATACTGTCAACTGTTTATGCTGAGCCTTACAACATTGCATTGTTGCTACAGATATGATTCTAAATGCTCATACGAACCATTATGTTCTTAGCAAGCTATTATCACAGTGGTAAATATCTATATAATTCGAGTTATGAATGTTTGAAATATTTGTATACTTATTTATGACTTGGCACTATTGACTATTGGCTTGCCACACTTGGCATGTGAGATGTGCACATGCTTGAATTTTGACGTACTAAATTCTTCTATGAGGTGCTTGAAATAACTACCGAAGTGGTCTCAATAGTGCTACTTTAAAGAAAGAAACTGAATGTGCCGGACCTCTCTGACTACTCTTAGCTACATCTGATTCAGTTGATTGGCTTGATTAAAGAGAAACAGCACATTTATTAAAAACGGTTAACCTTCAAATGAGGTATAGTTTATATGGCCACCTTGTGGTTGAGATTGAGGCATTTAACAAATACATCAAATGCCTGTCTGGGTTTTCAGTCACAACAAATATGCTTATGGTTCATTAAAAATATCCACTGTGATGTTTTGTTTAACTGATATCATAACAACTAGAATTTCTCTCTACAGCAACCATGATCTCCTCTTTTGGTCACTCTACAAACAAGGCATTTTATCTTTCATCAATGCATTCCATTGATGAGACTAAAATATTTTGATCTTTCAGAAATTGCTGGTGCCTTTTTTTATCCATGGATTCCAATGCCTTTAATAGTCCTTGTACTCAACACTGTGCCACAGCAAGAGAACAGTTCCTTCGGCTTGCTCGAAGGTATGAAATGCAGTGCACTGAATCATGCCAGTGTCTGCTGCACCAAAAAAGGAGTGAGCTGCTCACTTGTGCTTCATCATTTTGGCTACAGCAATTACTTCCAGAGGGGCTGAATATCTTTAGAGCCAAGACCCTCTCTTCCATTGAGAGATTTTCATCGCATACCCCATTCTTCTTGGAGCAAGTCATTTGACAAAATATGAAACAGCATAGAACAAATTCTGGCTATTGGGTTTGTTCCCATACTTCACATCTGAGGTTATTTTTACTTTTCCTGCCTTGACAAGGGTTCAGTACAGGACTTTTTTTTTTAACGTGGGAAAACATCATGGAAGGGAAGTAGAGGAGCATGGGACAAGCCATGAGTGGGAAGCCCTCAGAGACCAGCACTAAGTGCACTTAAGTTGTAGTACATTAGCTATGGGAATGATGACCCTTCTCAGTGGTTAGCAAGCTGTACATGAGAACCTCACCACATGCCACATGAAGTCAAAAGTCATTTATAGTAAAAGTAATTTACAGCTAGGGGGTTTGAAATGAAATAATAAGAAAATTAAATTCATTGATTTGCAAATGACCAAATTGGAAGATAATGTGGTCAAAAAATAACAATACAAATACCAACAAAATTATATATATATTGGATTATTTTTAGCATATATTATATTTAAACATCTGTGTTTCTCAGAAGTGTCCTACACATTTCCATTCCTTTATTCACATCCTTACGTGACGAGATAATCACTATTGGCCGCCATGTGTTAGGCCATGGGTCAATGATGCTGTTTCCTTCTTTTGTCATGTGGGAGTGTGTGAGAGATCAGCAGCTGCTTGCATTAGTATTTTCTCGCTGATTGTGAAATATTGTCACAATTATGACCTTCTTGTTGCTTCCAATGGGAACCTAATATTACAGTGTTAAAATTTAGCCTGAGCAATCCACTAGAAATAAAAAAATCCAACAACGTGGAATTCATTTGGCCTTGAGGCACTGCTATTATGCCCGTCCTCAACAGCTGCATAATTCAGTCCTCTTGACTTGAGAAAAAAAAAGTATAAATACAGTAAACCCCTAGGTGAAATCTAGTCAGCTGCTTTGTGACACTGTTAAAAGAACTAAATAAATATATTGAATGGTACATTCCTCTCTGTATCATCACATAGAGAAAGATGGATTCCTCATTAGGATCTGCTTCCTCTCAAGGTTTCTTCCTTATAAGGTCTCAGGAAGTTTTTCCTCACCATGGTGCTCATTAGACCTAGTTTTTTTAGGTGCATTGTATCATTGTCTATTGTTGAAGGAATTGAATTGTAGTGAAAACAGTGATCTGTGAGGTAAACTGGTCTTTGTGCTGGTAAAGTGGTTAGTTCTGTTCGATTCAATAGATTTAATGCTTTTAGCAGTGAACATTGTGACAAAGCAGCTATCCAGATATACTAGATTTCTGTTTGTCCCCAATAAAGAAGCAAGGTGACGGGGGCAAGGGAAAAGCTCCCTGAGACGACATGAGGAAGAAACCTTAAGAGGAGCCAGATGCAAAAGGAACCCATCCTTTATGCTGGATAGGTAAATTATGTGCCATTACTTATCCATAGCTGTATATTGTAATGCTATGTGTACGTTGAACAGATCTCGAGTACAAGCATCAGGGTCATTTTTTTTTTTTACTTTAAGTCTTTAATCATAGTGAAGTAATCCACTGTTATATGATTTCCATAGGGATCTCATGGATAAATTAAATAAAAAGAAGCATTCCAGCATCTTTTCCTATTCATTAATGAACTAGCTTTTTCACCAGGTAAATGGTATTCATGTCCTAGCATGTTAACTTAAATGAGTAGCCGAAAATTTGTAATAACATCCTGCTTTAGGTGCTTATTAAAAACATATTTAAAGCATTTGAATTACTTATTTGTTTATATTTTAGAGATTTCGACCAATTAATTTTGGAAAGAAAAAAAAAACGCATTGTGGATGGGTAGGAACAAAAATAAGTAGAGTTGGTGGCAGTCAGGAATTTCTGCAGAAAAATATTGACCGTGGTTACTATGGGAGGAACCACAAGTCACTGTCGGAGTGAGCTGGCACTAGAATAAAAAACAAAAATGTTCTGTGTATATCTCTGATAGAAGACTTCGTGTTAATTGTGTTGACATACAAGTGTTCATTTGTCAGATTCTGAGTATGCGACAGTAACTGTCCAAGGAACTCTGCTTGAGGCAGGAATATACACACTGGAAAAGACATCGGTACATTGCAGGGTAGCATGAAACACAATCACACCTACAGGCAATTTAGAATAAGCAAAGAGGTATGAGGAAACTGGAGACCACTTGAAGAATTAATGTGAATATGGAGAGAACAAGCCAAACTCCCAACAGTAACCCAAGCTCAGGATCAAACCGGGGACCCTGGAGCTATGAGATGGCATCTCTACTCTCTGCATCATGTACTCCTACTTAAAAGATCAGCTGTGGAGAAATTGAACAAGATGTCATTTTTGGACAGTTATATACAATAATTGTCCACAGAACTGCCCAATTAAAGGCCAGGGAATTCATTTATGTTATAAATAATGTGTGTGATTTCATTCCATAAACACAGCTGGTTACATAATGTATCACAGGAGATACCTCATAACCTTTCCATGCGAATGTCACTCACGCTGATAGTTTTATTCTTAGACCTGTAATGTCAGATATGACAATATTGCAGATGATATCATTACTAAATGAATCTGCTCTATGGGGGCTGTAGATTTCTTATTATGACTAATTATACCACAGTGCTGTTAAATTCTCCAATCTGACTCATGGGACAATGTTGATTAATTTTCTATCACGCCACTATGACAGTAATTTCAGCTGGAATTCAAATTTATATTATTGTATTGAAATCTTTCATTTGTTTATTAACGTGTTTGATCTAATACACTGTTGTTACTATAGTAACAGCTAATTCACAGCAACATGGACGACAGATGTGCCACATAATCTAATCCTAATAATAAACGAAGTAAAAATCACGTTATTTTACATATAATAAATACATATGATCATTGATATGGTTCAGCATAGAGATTATTTATTTATTTATTTATTTATGGAAGACGTGTACCGTGTCATCGCTTTGCAACAGATAAAGGTTTTCTGCCATGGGAAAGTCTTAGAGACAGAGGGCTTTTTTACATTTTATGGTGTCTCAATAGGAAGCTGCATATTTTGTAGGAAAGCGAAATTTCAAGAGGGACTTCTAGCAACAAAATAGAGACTAGTGAGGTAAAGATTGTTTATAGCTGCGAAAAAGGAAGCGATAACAGGAACGAACTTGTTTTGTGGACATCCAACATTGAATGTAAGTACTTGGATGTTGGGCATTCAGTTAGTTGCAATCAACTGAATCCTAAAGAGTGGACCTTTAAAGGGAATGATGCTTTCCATTATCTATACCACTTATCCACCAGGGTTGTTGGGAAGCTGGAGCCAATCCCAGCTGACTTTGGGCTGCACTGTTCATTAGTAAATTAAAAAGTTGTAATCATTGGCAAATCGCAGCAGTATAAGAGGGAAAAAAAACGAAAGGTGCTGTTATAGGAAAATAATCAGCTTTGGTGTGGTAACAGTATCTCAGTAATCACCTTGTCATTGAAAAGTGGTATAGTGCCAGTATTTAAATATAATATTTTAATAAAACCCTTCTAAAATGCAAATGTTTGTGTGTCTGACTAGAGCTACAATCCTTATTTAGTCAAACTCATCCTGTAGCAGCAGCAGGAATACAGTGTTTATGCTCATAGTTACAGCTATGACACACTAAATGTAGGTCTCTCATTTCAGAAGGCTATTTGGCAGCAGAGTATGCATACCGTTGATTTGTTGAACCAGAGAAACAGCAAAAATATTTGCGTGATTATTAGCAGGAGCCTGTTGTTCATCATTTTGTTATAAAACAATATGTATCACAGGAAGTTAGAGCTTTAGAGCTGGGGTCGTGACCTTCATCCAAGGCCTGTTCTCAGTGCCACAGGAATACTGACGTACTTCTGGATCGTTTTAGAAGTTTTAAAAAAGGTGTATCAGGTTCTAAGCAAGAAACGTATGAAGTATAGATCCATTAACAGCAGGTTTAGCATCCATTACCAAAGCAGTGGATTATTTTGTAAGGTTATGAGACAGTGAGAACTCGTTGTGAGCATTGTTACCATTTGTTCAGACCGAGTAGGAGCACATATTTTTGGTACTCATTCATACTGATGAATGGGAAAGAATTTCACAGTTTCAGAACTTCAATAATTTGTGACCTCAGTTCCCAAATGCTTACTAAGCGTTGTTAAAAGAAAAGATGATGTAACACAGTGGTAAACATGCCCCTGGACCAACTATTTGGATTTGTGTTGCCTGCATCAAATTCAGAATGAGTGTAAATTTACACAAAAAAAAACATATAAAGTTGATCAGCTTGAACATTATATCTTGTCATTGTATGATTGCCTTGATTGCATTCTGTTTTTATTTACAGCAACGTTTTTTGCACTCTGGATTGTATGTTATATGTTGAGGGCTGCACCTCTAGAAAGCGGTAGTCCTCGTATTCCTTTTTCTTGGGTTGGCTCCAAAGCACGTGTGGAGCGTGTGAAAGGATTTATGCCTCTTTGCTCTTGGTTCAAAGTTCTGAATGAGCACATTGCATTGCATTGTGGAGATGGTGTCCATATAGGGCATGGGTAAATGGGATTCAGGGAATGTTTGATCATGTTGAATGGATAAGGCACTGCAGCATTCAGTCTGTGTTCAGAGGTGTCTCAGAGCACTGGTGGGTGTTTGGATTAGTAATCTACAGGGTCCCACGTTCCACAACTCCTTAAAAAGCTTTAAACTACCTAAACCTCAATCTAAACCTTTAAATACAGACACAGGAACAGCCACTTTAGCAATATACAGAGATTTTGTGGTTGTGGCATCACATCCCTTGTGCATCTGTGAGCACTTTTCTGCAGTTTGTGAATAGGAAGGCACGATGGTACGAGGTACAATGATTATCCAAGCCAAAACGTTTTTCACAATTTTTTCTTCCAGCAGCATCAACAGCCAAATCACACATATGATACCCATAAATTGGGTATAACTAGAGCGTTTGTCATGTCTGCCTGAGTGCCTTTACACTCCTTTTGATATGTGGTTAGATTTTTGATTACAAACATTTGTAGCGTTCGGAGAGGAAATTCGGAAATTTCCGAAAAAAATTCCGAAATTCGTATTTGTAAGTGGAGCTCATTTCTCTTGTAAATTTGTTGTTTCACTAGTTAGCTAATTAGTCTGTAATTATTGCTTTGGTCTGAGTGAACTGGAACTCTTTTCCTTCGTATTTAAGAGTCTGCTTTTCCCTGGGAATCCCAGATGCTTCACCTTTGGTAGATTTGAAATAAAATCTGTATTTTTGAGATTAGAATTTTGAGATTTTCTCATGGTAACGCTTACACGCCAATGGACTACAGCACCCATAAGTCATTGCACGTCGCACGATCTCTGCACGCACCATGTCACATGACCAGAGCGCCTGAATCACGTTGTTATTTGATTATCACCCATATTGTTTAGCACCTTATCTGTCCTTTGTCCTTGTCACCATTTATTTCGACTACCCATTCCTGACAGATTCGTATTTAGCGTTCTGAGGTTTTTAAATCTCAAAACTGTAACCTATAATTTTGAATAATTTTTTTTTTAAAGGGAAAATCTTATCTCTGGCAAGTAAAAAAAAACCATGCAATTAAAAAATACATTACAGAAAAAAGAATTTTATCTAATGTCATGTTCATTTGTTGTAATTCAAATATAGAAATAAAATCATATTCAGTTACTTTTTTCAGCTTCCAAGTGCCTTAATAAAGTGTTTAGTTCTAGAAATATGACACACACATGTAGCGCTTACTTACCTGTCCCTTCCTGTACATATGTGATGATTATCTGTGTCTTTTTCATTTTTGTAATTAATCTGGAATTTCCATATTATGTTACAAAATAACCTTTATGTAAATAAATAGTGTCTTACAACTTACCTATAATGAACAATAATTTATTTTACTTGACACACTCCATCATGGCATTTTAAATGTTTATAGTATTTTGTAATAATTAATAAATGTTACAATTTGCTTTACAATTACGCACAGGTCATTATTAGTTATAAAGTTTGTGCAGTGCAGAACATGGCATTATAATGAACAGTGACACATTATAGAGTTGCTTTCTTTGTGTTACAAGGAATCAATACCAACTTGCAAAGAATTATAAGCTCAGTTATAATGATTTATGAATGTGGGCTTCACAGAAAGTGTTACCAAATCAAATATGTAACTTGCAGTTATATTGTAGTTAGCATGTGATAAACACTATCCCAGTTCTTTTCCCCATCTCTCTGTGCATCACGTGAGGTTCCATGAATGACTTCCTTTTTCACTCCCCAGCTGCTGCCAATTACGCACCTCTGGCCTCTCTTCTCCCATCAGTACAGACAGAATAAGAGGGTCACTCATGTTCTTCAGTCCAAAAAAACGACGGGTCTATTCTCAGCAGAGGCAACATTGGGGTAAATCGTTCAAAGGGAAAAGGTCTGACACTCGGGTCACTACTATGTTGTAGTGGATGAAGCGTGAAAAGATGCTTTATTCATCTTATAGTGGATTTTACATGCAAGGCATCAGACACAGTTAAAATCCATCTTGGAAATTAATACATTTCTTCTGTTCTTTCTTCTGTTCTGTAGTCATAAGTTCTAGCAAGCCTCTTCATTGCTGTACTTCGTAACAACATCAGAGCTTTTAGTGCGTGCACCATCAGTAGAAAACATCACAAGAAAATTGATTGGTGCTGAAAATGCCTGTGTAATGGACAACCTTGTGTTTAGGGATGTTCCAGGTTCTGTTGTTACTCTTCGCTGGAGGCAGAGCAGGTCTGATGGACACAACAGAGCAAGCCAGTCCGGAGCTAACATCACTAATGCACAGGAAATGCTTTTGTTTGGGAAAACTAATTAAATTTCCTTAATGGGAGACCATTCTTTACACTCAGTTTCCATCACACAGCGCCGGCCGAAGGGAAAGACGGCTCCATTTTCATTGCGGCTTAAAAAGCCGCTCGGGCACATAATATCAGAAGCGAATATACTCCGACGGGTATCATTTCTAATCTCGTCCAGTGTCTTTAAATTTAAATTTCTCTCAAACAATTGAATCTACAGTCTAGAGCTTCATAGCAATAGGGTACTTAAAGCAGCGGGAAAAGCAGCAAACGTCCAGTGGAAAATGAACAGTGGGTCAGTATACTGTGGTGTAAATCAAGCCTTTATTCTTGCTGAAGAGTGACACACTTGAATGGTGCACATTAATACACACATGGGTGGGCTCAATGGATTCCACTCATAGCATTTTCCCTCATCTGCTACTGATCACTTTTTTTTTTTGCAGCACTCCCACCATATCAAGCATTTATTATGGGAATGTTGTCTGTGCTTTGGATTCAGGAAGGAATTTTATGTATTCATTCCGTCCTTGATTAGTCATCAACAATTAAATTCCATTGTACATCATCTGACAAGCAGCTTTATAATCTGTTTAAGGCTTGTCTTGTGTTGACTGACTTTATGTGTGTGTGTGTGTGTGTGTGTACAGTCTGGGCCAAGTTGGAGGTCAGCATGGAGGACAGGGTAGAGGTGTTCCTGGACGATGTGGCAGAGATCTCTTGCATATACAACATGAACGGATCTGCCAGTTCCCCGACGATACAGTGGTTTGTGGTAAGTCAAATATTTAGACATGTTTTAATTGCTTTTTCTCTGGAACATTATTAAAAGTTCTGCTATAAATAAACCACTGACACTAATGCATTCCTATCTATTTTTTAACCTCTTTTAGACAGCAGTGGGTAGCAACAGAGCACGGATCTACTACAAAGACGACAGCAGGGCAAGCGAGGATCTGGGCACAGGTTACTCAGGGAGGATCAATGTCTCCCACTCTCAGGAAGGCATGACGGGAAATTCTATTCTGACCATCAAAGCTGTACGAGTCAGTGATCAGCGAGGCTTCATCTGCCAAGTGAGCATGGACGGAGGCAGTGAGGAGGGACACACTGCACTTCGAGTGTTCAGTAAGATAAATCCATCATGCAGGACTGGACCACTTGATTAAGAGTAGCACTGGCAAATTTTCATACCAAGCCCAAGATAGTGAACATTACATAAGGAGTGACAGACCATGCAGTAAAAAGATGATTTGCCCCGGGGGTGTGATATGGCACGAAGCGAGGTGGAGTCAGTGCCCCAGAAGTGCATAACTTTTATATAACTGCATGGTCTGGGGTGTGTTATTCCCCTTATACCACTTTAATTTATTAATGAATAACACGTCCCACATTTTAACAGGTTAGAATTAGATAGTTAAACATCCAAGAGACAAGTTAGTTCCTCTTCTCGCTTGTGTTATAGCTATGATAGTCGTTGCCAAACCCAGCCCCCCACCCCCCTCACTCTCTCTCGCTCTCTCTCTCTCTCTCTCTCTCTCTCCCTCTCTGTCTTGAAAAGCCCTGCCTGTTATTTTACAGAGAACGCAGAAAGCGTAAACTCCTCTGTCCTGAAGGCATTCTTATTTTGGGAAACTTTGCAAAGCACTGTGTTCCAAAGCGCTTACAAATGTCTCTTAACAAAAATTCCCCCCATATCAATAATTATAAGTTTTACTTTGTTAAACAACATTTTTTAAAATCCGTTTATTACTGGTCTCAGATTATACATAGCATCCACTGTCCCAATAACATATTTAGAATTAACATTAACCTACATTATATACACTACCAGTCAAAAGTTTGGACACGCCTTCTCTTTCTTAGGTTTTTCTTTATTTTTTTGTTTTCTACATTGTAAAACAATCCTGAATACCTCAAACTATGAAGCAACACTTATACTGAATTATGTAGTAAATAAAAAAGTGTAAAAAAACAAACAAACAAACAAACAAAATATGTTTCATATTTTAGATTCTTCAAAGTCGCCCCCATTTAGCTTGATGATATTGTGGGCTTTATCTTAACCAGCTTCATGAAGTCGTCACCTGGAATGCTTTTCAGTGAACAGGTGCGCCTCGTTAAAATCTTATTAGTGGAATTTCTTGCCTTCTTAATGCATTTGAGACATACAGTAAATAGTCAATGGTAAATGATAAAAATACAGTATTTTTTATAACAGCCCTATTGAACAACTGTAGTAATCCATATTATATCAACA
>JAQQZR010000003.1:16389582-16402631 GCA_030068235.1 Notoglanidium macrostoma | reverse complement strand
ATGCACAGGGAGAACATGCAAACTCCGCACAGAAAGGCACCCTGGGTAACCTGGGGATCGAACCCAGGACCTTCTTGCTGTGAGGTGACAGTGCTTACCACCAAACCACATTGCCACCCCCTTGTGCAAAGTCATTACATTTGCATTTATTATTAGAGTTGCATTTATTTTTTGCTGAGATCATGTATTGATGATGGGAGAGTCGAAGCACTCCGTAAAGTCTTCTCCGTCACATCCCAAAGACTTTCAGTGGGGTTAATGGGGTAAGGACTCAGGGAAGAAAAAAATCAATTGATGGGATAACCTGGTCGTTCAGTACATTCAGGTAGTCAGCTTACTTCATTTAATTGCCATATAACATTGCTGAGCATAGACCTGACCAACTGAAGCAACCCCAGATCATAATGCTGCCTTCAGAGCCTTGTACAATGACCACTATGCATCGCTTCATATGCTTCCCTTCTTACCCTGACATGCCCAGGAATGTTCTGGAATGGGGTAAATCTGGACTCTTCAGACCACATGACCTTTTTCCATTGCTCCAGAGTGCAAACTTTATGCTCCCTAGCAAATTGAAGCCTTTTTTCTGATGTCTTACTAACAAGTGGCTTTCTTAAGGCTGTTTCGTCCCGATCCTGTGAGTTCTCTTCTTATTGTGCGTGTGGAAATGCTCTTACTTTCACTATTAAACATAACCATGAGTTCTACTGTTGTTTATTTTACGATTTGACTCGTCCAAGCATTTAAGTGATCTCCTGTTTATGGTCAGTCAAGATTATTTTCCCGACCACATTTCTTCTGTGGAGCAAATTCCAGTTTTTAATAATGCATTGGACAGTTCTTAACCCAATTCCAGTCATTTCAGCAATCTCCTTAGTTGTTTACTTTGCTTGATGCAGGCCAATAAATTGACCCTTCTGAAACATGGTCACATCTTTTCCACATCCAAACGGATACGTCTTCCGACGTGGTTGTTTAAGAAATGAGAAGCTACTCACTGCATCAGTTAGGGTTAAAAGAATTGTTGCCATCTGAAACGTATTAATCACTGCAGTAATTATCCAATCAAAAGCTCAAAAGTATTTACTTATTTAAATCCAAACATCCAGGTTTTTTGTCCAGGTAGTGTATCTATAGTCATTTTCACACAAAATGTAAATTCTTCCAGATAAAATCAGATTACAGGATGGCTCACCAGTCCTTTGGCTTCCTGCTCTTGCTTGAAAAAGCTGTTGAATTATTTTAATTTTACTACCATTATAAGCAAAATACAGCAAAAGAAAAGCTTGACCTTACCTGTCACTTTTACTGGAAAGGCCACAACTTTGTGGTTTTTATCATTTTTGTGTCATCATCGCAGATCCAACATCAGAAGTTACAGTGTTCCGGGATTCCCCCGACCGGCTTGTTAAAGAAGGCGACAGTGTAGAAATAAGATGTGAAGGAGACGGGAACCCGCAGCCATTAAAATCCTTCAGCCACAACAATGTAAGAACCAGTCCATACAGCAGTTTTATAGTAGTAAGTCAAGGTAGATGGACTTGTTATAATCTGGAAGAGGTTTAGATTTTATTTGTTCTGTTGAAATTCATATTAACCTTAAATTGTAATTAACTTTGCACTCTGGCCTAAGGATATGAATTGGTGTGAAACTGGGGTAAATGCAGTATGTTTGAATGTGAAATACGTAGATTGTGAACAGAAACAGTTGAGTGCAAATGTTTTTATAGCCTTAGAGCAAAGACAGAACCATTGCTCATAGCAATAAGAAATTTTGTGTTTCACAGATGTTCCTTGATTTATAACAAGTAGCAAAAAAATTGTAGTGTAAAGATATCGAGATATTATTGAATATTGTAAATATTGAGAATTTTCCTGAATGTGATAAACAGAAATATTTTCTGATAACGTCCGATCAGCTTTTGGATGCTTAGAACAGGAATATTTACCTTCGCTTTTCTCAGCACATGTGCCACAGCTAATAAGACTTAGATTTTTTTACTTATTGTTTAGGTATTTTTGTTGATTTTAACTTATAATTTGGATAGTTGTTTGTTGAGGGATACACCTGAAATGTCTTAGAATTTGTAGGTAATTTGGAAAATAGAGGTATTTTTCCATTTCCCCCCCCACTGAAAAATATTGGGGGCGGGGCAAACTTATGCACTCAACTGTAGGTAGACATTTCAAAATTATCTTCATGACTGAAAACCAGAAAGCTCTATACATAAGTCACATTTTAACGACTTTCTTCTCCCCACTACAGAAAATACTTGAGCCAGAAGCAGTAGACACGGTGGTCCTGAGTAATGTGACTCGACTAAACAGTGGCTTATACGAATGCAGCTGTCTGGATCAAACAACTTTTGAAATCATCATGGGCAACTTGACCCTTATGGTGCATTGTGAGTAAAATTGAACATCCTGTGAACAACATGCAGCTTGTTTACTAAGCTAGTGTTGTCCATTGTTTTTATGGGGTTTTTTTCTTGCAGATTTGGATCCTGTTGTGATTACTCCTCAGAAACCAGACAGCCTGGATCAAGGACAGGATCTGTCTCTGACTTGCAATGCTCTTTCCTCTCTGGCCACAAATACATCCTGGTACAAGGTAGATTTGTAGGCACTTTGCACGGATTGTTGTGTGTGCAGTTAAATATGAATCTACCTATATCACAGTGCTGGCGAATCTAACTGGTTATTTAATGTTCTTTATACAACAGCTAGTTCAAGTCCAGTTTTAATAATCCAATTTTAGGTTAGCAATAGTAACTCCGTTTTGCTTCTGTTCACATCACACCACCCTGCCGTGGATTATTTTCCTATAACTGCACACTTGTCATGTTTTATTCCATTCCCAATATCTTTGTAATGACTGTGACCTGGGTATCAGCCGCAGTGGGTAGGAAATGAGCTAAGATGAAATGTTTGCTTAAGTATATTATTTGAAGTAAAGTAAAAACATGAACAAAGTCTAATATAAAAAGCTTTCTTTATTTTTAAGGACAGACATGAACTTGTTTGGAGATATAAAAAATCCATACAGTTTCTGAATCAGCCATAATGCGTAGTTTGTGTTGTAAATAAATGTATTCTAAGTGACTCGTAGCTAAGATGCATGTGGATGCATACAGGACGATGTGCTGCTGGATGAAGGCCATGTGCTGAGGTTACACAATGCCTCCTTTGCCACAGCAGGGACGTATGTCTGTGAAGTAGTGGCACGTGAGCTTCCTGAGTTAAAGAGGCGCAACACTGTGCAGGTCGGAGTCAGAGGTAAGTGGAACAAGAATGAAAAGGATTTTCTTCACATGGGACTTTATCTGTGGTTCATTTTCATAAATGTCTTGGGTCACTGAGACTAACAGCTAAGCAGTACACATCTAACCTCTCTTTAGTAATGCCAATAATCACGGAGGAGGTGGCCGTGATTCCTCTGGAGACTGAAAAGGTCATCAATGTGAGCTGCCGTGCGACAGGACATCCAACTCCCACCATCCACTGGAGTCTGTCTGATGAACAAGTACTGAACATTGAACACCAAAAAATAGTCACAGGAAATTAGTCCCGTGATTTATTATTAGGCAATAGAAACTAGAAAAACTTCCCATAGTGACATTTTGGTGTTTTCTACTATACTGTATGCACTACTAATTATATGTTATGGTTGCTCTTTAGCAGTTTATATTAAGCGTACCATTTATAACTCCTTTTACTTCTTATCGCGTTTGTTCGTTTAAGGTTGTTTCCAAATTTTCAGTCACTTTTCAATAACTTTGTTGCCAGAGACATGAAAATCATGAATGAACTGCGAGTTTTGGTCGGGTTGGTTTCAGGTTGCTGAGATCCAAATTTTGTGATGATTGGACAAAAAAGTCATAGTAGATAGAGTGAAAGAAAATGAGCCAGAGAATCAGAGGAAACTGGAATCTCGTTTCTACTGTGTTGCATTGTGCAGTTACTCTCCCAAATGTTTGTCCATATCGGCCCTGTTGGTGGCAGTAGAGCTCTTGATGAGTGTATTCTATAATAGCTGAGATTATCCTTTATCACTGAAAAACAAAACAACAACAACAAAGCATGCAGTGCATCGCAGTAGTCTCCAATTTGGAAGTATAACGATGATAATAATAATAAGACATACAAAAATAGGAAATAAGAATACATACACTCTTTATAGGGTGCCTACATAGCTTTAGTGCTTGGACCATAATAATAATAATAATAATAATAATAATAAGAAGAAGAAGAAGAAGAAAAAGTAGTAGAAGAAGAAAACATAATTACATTAGGGTGCCTACATACCTTTAGTGCTTGGCCCACAATAATAATAATAATAATAATAATAATAATAATAATAATAATAGTTGTTGTTGTTGTTGTTATAATGAATTATCCCTGATAGTGAAGCACTGTTGTAAGGTTCAGTATATAATCATTAAGGGTTTTTCCAGATACACATCAGACTGATAAAGGTTTTCTCTCCCTCTGTGTGTACTTTGGATATGAACTTGCCATTTTGCCCTGAACTCTGTCTCTGTGTCTGTAGGCTGCGCTGGGAAGATGGGACACCAGGACAGAGAACAGTGTCCTCAGCATTATTTCCATCAGCACCACTTCTGACATCACAGCGTCCTGTAGGGCCACCAATGACCTGGGCACGGCCGAAACCTCTCGCCACATTGAAGCCAGTGAGTTTTTCACGCCGGGCTTTAAACGTACTAACCAGAGTCTATTAACTGTTGAATCTGCAGTCTGACTGTACTTCAGTCACGTAGCTCACACGTAGCCTTCCATGCGCATATCCCCTTCCTCAGGGAAGAGGGTTGCTTTTGTTAAGAGTTCACTTTTTTTCTAGTTCAAAAGAACCAAACAACTACATCAACAACCACAACAACAACAACAACAACAACAACAACAAGCAATACAACTGGTATGATGGGTAAGTGTCTGATAAAATATTGTGAAAGATCGTAAAAGAATAAGAGATTTCACCTGCAACAAAACAGAGTGAGAATGAGACAAATACAGTTAAGAGTGTACATCAGCAGAAAAAGAATAAAGATATTACATTTTAGATCCCTGGAAATTGTACACAGACCTTCCACTGATAGCATTACAGCTGGTTTCAAGTTGGAAGGACATTGAAAATGCAGTTCTTATTTGGAGCACAGATAAAACGTTTTAAAGATTAAACAGAAAACGTTTTAATGCATTGCAGCAGAACATTTTGTTGTATGAAAGCTGCCATAGAATATTGCGTGTTTAAAATTGGGCCTAGTACGAATTCTACGATTCTCTTCAATTCCACAGCATGTATGCATTCATAATAATAATAATAATAATAATAATAATAATAGTTGAGTTATTATGAATTATCCCCGATAGTGAAACGCTGTTGTAAGGTTCAGGATAGCCTTTAGTCTTTAGTCTAAACACATTTTCCATTGGATTTTTCCATATTATAAAGGCCACTTGATACATCATTTCTTGCATGTTTGTTTTCGAGAGTGCATTTGGACACGAATCGATTTTATCGTAACAGAAGAAGTCGGAGTGCTCTCATGCAGTCTCCTGACTCCCATCAGCTTCTCGTTCATCTTGGCAGAAATCTCGTGCAAATCAGAGAACAGCAGCTGTGCATGAGAGAAAATACGATTCTGCAGGAAGTCATTAGACCTTATTGCCCCTCGCCTGCTTATCAGTTTCAGTTCTGTTAACATAAACTGATTGTGTGGTTGTGCTTATGCTTGTGATTTTGAGTGTCAAACCCTAACATTAACCCTCGTGCGCTCGTCGGCAGGAACAGCCAACCCGAAAAAAGTCAAAAAAGGTTTGTCTCACTTCTCTAACCTTACTGAGCCAACGTTAGCATGCCGTGCCTGCCTGTGCATGCTGCACCCACTGCACACCTCTTTCACCATGAAGACTCGATCTATTCACATATCACTAAGACACCAAAAATAAGTCATGTTTCTTACACTTATGTGCATGTTCTGAAAACAGCTGCTCTTATTTTCTGCTACTGTTTAAGGATGAAAACATTTTCATCCATTCACCAGCTGAAGGAACGGCTTCTTTATCAGAACCACACTCTCCTCTTCCATGTGTTCACTTTCACATTCTCCTTCATTCTGTGGTCTGAGACAGCGCTTAATAAGCATATACACAAAGAATGGTTAGCCTTGCCACAGACTACAGACGGCCGTCATCATCTACACAACCCCATGCATCATTTACGTTCTGTGCCTTTGTGCCATCACTTAAGTTTTCAGTCACTGAAGGAAAAGTCCAAACTGCTGTATTTTTTCTGCTCAGAATCCAAATCAGGTGATGTTCATGCTCTGACAGGGTTTATCCACTAAAGCTTGATATACCACAGCGATGCTAAATTCTCCAAACTAAAGGTGTGGATTCATTTTCTCTAACAGCACGGCTCGGACAGTAGTGCCGGCTGGAATTCAGATGAATTTGTAACAAAACCTTTTGGTATTGTAAACAAAGGTGTCCGTAGTAACAGCTCATTCACAAGAGGACATAATCTATGCCTCATGATAAAAATAGAAAAAGTGGTATTTAACGAAGGAAAGTGTGTAATCTTTGATAAGGTGCAGCTCTCTGTATTACACATTAATGAAGAACTACAAATGTGTAAAAAAAACAAACAAATATCATTCATTAATAAATTAAAAATTATAATCATTTGCAAATTGCTGTGATACAAGAGGAATAAAATACTTCAGTGGTATAAAACAATCCGCTCCCGGGTTCATTTTCCTAGAACATTGTGCTTGTATTGTATTTTATTCCGTACTTAGCAAGTGATCTGTTGAATCAGGAGTGTTTGAGCATCAGCTTGTGCTGGATTCTGGAGCTCCGTTTGTGAGTATGCTTGGTGGGAACGTTCTCCTAAATGTAACGTTACAGGATGCTTGTAAACTGCTGCCTGCACTTTGTTGTTTGTGCCACCAGGGGGCAATGGATTCATCATTGCAATCATCATCATTTTCATCTTACTGCTGGCCATCCTGGGCAGTGTGCTGTACTTCATGTACAAGAAGGGCAAGCTCCCATGTGGACGCTCAGGGAAGCAAGATCTGTAGGTTTTCTTTTTCCTTAAATGAGCTGCTTAATTTGTTTGACCGTAAAGTGCATAGCAACACATACTTCGATCCATAATGTTATCCCAAATTTGAATGCAGCATGAAGATGTTTTTCAGCTCTTACCTTTCACTGTGTCTCTTTCTCAGCACTAAGGAAAAGGTCAGTAGCGATGACATCGTTGTGGAGATGAAGAGCAGCAAATCTGAGGAGGCAGTGCTTCTACAGGGAGTCAACGGTGATAAAAAGACTTCCAGCGACCAGGTTGTTCAGCCAAAAAGAGCAGATTTTTCCCCATAACACCATGTTCCAAAGTGATTAATTTCATCTCAGTTTGCCAGTGATTACACTAAACCATCCCGCCAGGGTCGTGGGGAAGCTGGAGCCAATCCCAGCTGACCTCGGGCGAGACTCGGGGTACACCCTGGGCAGGTCAGCAATCCACTGCAAGGCTATTCCAGAGACGAATGACCTTTCACACTCACATTCACACCTGCGGGCAATTTGGAGTAGCCAGCTGACCTAATCTGCATGTCTTTGGACTGTGCGATGAAACCAGAGCACGCTGAGGAAACCCACGCAGGCACGGGGAGAAAATGCAAACTCCACACAGAAAGGCCCCAGTCGGCCGACGGGTTCAAATCCAGAACCTTCTCGCCGTGTAATTACATTTAGCACGGTGGAACGTTCCTATTATCGGTTTGATCATTGTTCAAGCACACAGTTCACATTATTCTGCAAACAGTCATAGACTATCTCGATAAGTTAATGAGACGGAAAAAGCAGCTTGTCTTGCACTGATAAACCTCAAACCACAAAATACTCAGCTCTGAAGACTTTCCCACGGCAGAGAGATTTAACTCAGGCTGTTATAAAGCACT
Source organism: Notoglanidium macrostoma (assembly GCA_030068235.1). Taxonomy (NCBI): domain Eukaryota; kingdom Metazoa; phylum Chordata; class Actinopteri; order Siluriformes; family Auchenoglanididae; genus Notoglanidium; species Notoglanidium macrostoma. The sequence goes on along the minus strand of JAQQZR010000003.1, from coordinate 16,394,649 downwards.
TAGATCATTTCCCCTTCTTGAGATGTTAAATACACATTACAGAACCACAGCAGCAATCATTTCATTTTCTTTGTTGAATAATACTTTTTCTATTATTTGTCTAAAATGATGTTAGTGTCCATCAATGTCCGTAAACTGCTGCTGTAGAAATGAATACGTGTTAGAAAAAGTCGATAAGATAAAGCAGGTCAGCATGGTGGTGCAGGGCTCCGGGTTTGAACCTACCGGCTGACTGGGGCTTTTCCGCGCCTGTGTGGGTTTCCTCTGGGTGCTCTGGTTTCCTCCCACAGTCCAAAGACATTCAAATTAGGTCAACTGGCTACTCTAAATTGCCCACAGGTGTGAATGAGTGTTAGTCTCTGTATTCGCCCTGTGATAGATTGCCCAGGGTGTACCCTGCCTCACGCCCGAGGTTAGTTAGGATCGGCTCCAGCTTCCCTGTAACGCTTAACAGATAAGCTCTATAGATGACGGATGGATAGACTTGAACATAAACCAGTGATTTGCCTTACAGCCAACACTATTATAGTGAAAGGTCCCAAACTGAACTTTTTCTAGGTTATTATGTACCTTAAATGATTCTTAAGTTAAAGGCACAATGATGTTACCCTTAGTGACACGACCCCAACGACAGCAGGTCGGTACGTTTATTTCTGAGAGTGTACTGACATCATCTGACCAATCACAATCAAGACTTCAACAGCGCTGTGGTATAACAGTTTAGGATGTGATGGTACAGTTTGTGTATATATATTTTACTATACTATACTTTGTGCAGTAGCCAGTTCATACGATTCAATTAAAATCCTAAAACGTTTCGTGGTGTGATTTAGAATTTTCTTCTTTGCAGTGAAGCGAATGGATAAGCAGAGAGGACGGGTCTCCAAGTTACTACACCCTCTCAGCTCTCTCAGGAGTCCCGGAACGTCCTCCGTGACCGGACTGCCACGTTTAATCCTCGCTGTGAGCTGGAACACAATCCCGTGTCAGGTCCACGGACTCATTTCTGCCTCTACAACCTTCACATTTTGTTTGCAGGGTCCTTTTTCCTCCACCACCAAACAGGCCTCACTGTCCATTAGGAACAATCTGCTCTGTTCTACATCATGTATATATGAAATAATGTACATATGTAGTTATTTAAAAATAATTGACAAAACCTAAAGTGTTCTTTGTGACCAAATGAAGTCCCTCTTGCGCTCGATTAAGAGTCGGGCGAGAGACCTCGGCCGAAGGGTCCTTCGTCAAGTGTCCAAGTGCTTGCCGTCACTGTTCTGTCTGTTTAAATCGCTCTCACTGCTGCCTCACTGTAGTCTGTGCACTGAAACTCAGAGCTGCCGCTCGCTACTGTGCCGATCCAACACTGTAAACGCTTCACCCGCTGCCGCCAACAATACCTCATCACTGAGGAATAAATCTATCGAAAAATTATTTTTGTAAGATCTAGTCTTTTTAAAATATGTATAATGTTTATGCTCGAAGAAAAGCTTTCACACCGATATTCCGTATGTGCTATACACTTTAATCTGCCCCGCTGAGACTCACTGTCCATTTTAATAGGAACACCTGTACATTTATGCATGTTGTAGAAGCGCAAAGCATAAAATCATGCAGATGCAAGTCAAGAGCTTTAGTTGATGTTCAGAGCGAACATCAGAATGGGGGAAAACTGTGATCTCTGTGACTGATTCTGGCATGGTTGTTGGTAACACATGGGCTTGTTTGAGTATTTGAATCTCCTGGGGTTTTCCCACATGACAGTCTTTGGAGTTTAAACAGAATGGTGAAAAAATGCTGAGTGACGGTTCTGTAGGTGAAAACACTGTTGATTAGAGAGGTCAGGGGAAAATCGCCAGGTTGGTTTGAGCTGCCGGACAGGAAGTAGTACCTCAAATAACCACCCTTTACAACCGTGGTGAGCAGAAAAGCATGCATAAAACATCGAACAGAAATCTGAGGCGGTCATGCGCACAGACTCGCCCAAAACAGGACAGTTGAAGATGAGGAAAATATAATCATCTGGTCTTTTTCCAAATCCATGCCACGGTTAAAGTCTCAGAGATCACGCTTTCCCCCAGTCTGAAGTTTAATGTGAACATTACCTGAAGCTCTTGATGTGTACCCGCAGGATATTATGCACTGTGCTGCGGTCACATGACCTATAACTGCATAAATGAGCAGGTGTTCCTATTAAAGTGACCAATGAGCATATTTGAAGTATTTTGTTATGTGGCCCTTATAATTTCTTTCTGATGCTCATAAGCTGTTGCTTTTGTATTGCATTTTATTTATAAATATATATATAAATAATCTTCTCCAGGTTTACAGCGCATTTAAGAATTGACCAACACACACAGGTTGGCCATTATTACACATTATACTTTTTTTTTTTTTTTTTAAAGTTAAAAACCAAGCAAAAGGGCACAATTATCATTATTCAATTTCACAGCTCTCGCTTTATTCTCCACCAAAGCAAAAGCGTAACCAAGAGGCACAATATTACAAATAGCAGTTGTGTAAATGTACGCTAGTCAGCATGACGTGCGGAAACGCTCGCCCAGCGTCATATCCCGTCTTTGTGTACGTCACAGGTTCATTTGTGCCTTATTATCTTGTACAGATATCTGCCACCCTTTAAGCTGATTAAAACATTGTCCTTTAAAATCGGTCTCCTTTCCATTGCTTGATCATTTAAACGAAGCCTGCGTGAGAAGTTCTTTAATCTCTATTAAAGGAAAAAAGGGGATGAAAACGCAAAACACGCCTGTATTCTTTCAAAATGGCTTTAATAACATAGAAATTCAAAATTTGTTGATCAAGATTTGATGAAGGAAGGATCTCCGGGAGTACATCAACATTAATAAATATCATTAGTCTTTATTTCTTGACAAAAGGAATCAACACACAAGCGACTGGGAGAGGGAACGTGTCCTATTTCACTCGCACTCTAATGCTTTCCAGTTCCAAATCCTACACACCTCCTCCGTAAATGCTCAATTTTTAACGGTAGTTTAATGCAAACTGTTCCAGAAACATTACTTTTCAACGTGTATCGTTGTTGGCCCAACACTGTATGTATGTACATAGTAAAATGTCTGCATTTAATACAATATATCCAAACTTATTTGGCTTTGACATGAAGAAAACACAACAAAACACCTTAAATGAACTTGTGCGGCCAGCGAGAGGCTTAGCATGTCGCTAATCCAACCTAATCGAAAGGAGTGTTAAAGGGGCGGTTCAACCTTCCCAGAACCCAGTGCGTTGGTTTTGATTTGAAAGCACGTGACTTCGACTCCATTAACTCTGTGCAGCAAAACCACAACGAACTCAGTTAGTGATGCCTATGAAACCCATCTCAAACTTTTTCTACCTGCCAAATCTTTACTGAAGCTGGTTCGGGTCCTTTACATACGGGAAACCCGTACGAACACGGAATGGATAGGTCCGAAGAATATAAACTATAGACAGTTTGACAAAATTTCACCTTATAATTTAAGGTCTATGGCCTAAGGATATATGAAAGGCATTGATAATGGCGACTCGCTGCGTGGCGCAGAGGATTCTGGGAGAAAAAGGACAGAAACGGCCCCTTTAAAGTCTGAACAGGTACACATTACTCAAAGTCACACACTCGCAGACGTCGAGGATCATGGCACTGAAGGAGACGGCAGTTTGGATCATGAACGTGATCACTAAGGCAACACGAATCTCAGCCACGCAGGATGAGCTTTAACTTCTCTCATCCTGGGCTGAGAAACTGGAACGCTTGATTCTTATTAAGGCGACTGCTGACGGTAAGCGAGGAACGCTCACGGGCATCCGACGTCCTTAAATAACGACATGCACACGTGGACTTGCAGCACATTTACCTTTTAACACTGACTTCTTTAAAATCCCAAATTCAACAGTTGACCTGAAGCTCGGTTAGGATGCAGAGTAGAGTACAGGGTTACTTCTACAGCACCAGGCGGACGTCTGTACCAGCCTCTGTACCATAACAGTACCTAAAATTAGAGACTGAGGACATTATCTTGCTTTCGATTCGTTTAATTAGACAGTATAGTACTGTGCATACGTCCAAAGTGATGTGAGAATGAGAAAGAAGAAAACGGACAAGAAAAATCCTGAAACACTTGAAGTCATCGCAAAATGAGGAAAGCGCGCCCTCAGCTGGTCTAAAGTAGACGTTCCGGTCGACGGCGATTCGGCGGGACGTCGCTGCAAAAAGCTTCCGAAGCGTTTAGCGACAAGGGGCTGTGAGAAAACACGCCGGATCACTTGCACCAGGACACGTTCACTCATTCACAAGGCCTCATTCCGGGCAGCAGGACAACATTTCGGACATTTTCTAGACGTATGGCACTGCTCACAGTATTATTCACATCAGTAAAAAACCAAAAAGAAAGAAAGAAATGGAGAAAACAATTTTTAAATTAAATTCTGACATGTACAGGAATGCAAAATGAACCGAGACAGCCGTTTCCACATACTCTCTATATAAGTAACTTTATACGCTTGATTTTAAAGTGACAGTATCGGAGCACTAATTGGTATGAAATCTTGCAAAGCACAGACACACGGGTGTGTACGTGTGAACACACACACACACACACACACACACACACACACACACACACACACACATTCACTTGACATACAATATTGACAAGAAATACAGTAATCAGAATAAAAAATAAACATAGCTCTGATCTGAAAACAAAGCTTAACTACTTCACATGGTGCAAACAAAAATACTGAACTAGGAATCATCACCTGCTTGCCACATGTCAGAAAGAAAACCTGCGAGATCTTTTTCCTTTCTGGTCTAACGAGGTTGTACCTACAAGCTTCATATTGTGGAAGTACCTGCTACGCCAGTGCAATATTTCAGAAGGGGGGGGATACAGAGGAGAATGAAAGAGCATGTACAGGTGAACGTTAATTTCTTCTAGGGCTTTCGTAAGCTAGCAATTTAGTCATTTTCACTGTGTACAACACACACACACACACACACACACACACACACACACACACACACACACACACACACACACACACACACAC
>JAQQZR010000003.1:16366743-16387899 GCA_030068235.1 Notoglanidium macrostoma | reverse complement strand
ACACAGACACACTCACTCTCTCTCACACACACACACACACACACACACACACACACACACACACACACACACACCTCAAGAAAGTACCAGAGTGACAAGAAAGGCAATTTTTGACACCAGCAAACGTTCAGCTGCACTTTTCCATGTGACAGAACAGCAGTGCTGATTAGTCCCTCCCTTTCCCTAGCCATCACACACACACAAACACACACACGACCCCACATACTCTGGACCTGCCCCCAAACCTCTCCATCCTTAAATGTGTATATATTAACTATATGGACTCATAAATTAAATCATTATATAAAACACACAATTTTTTTTTGTCCTCGCTTGAGTTTGACTAAAAGCCTCAATGGATGTGCAACGCCATGAGGCTGACTTCAAGAACGGTACTCCAGCTGGCTAACAGCATGCAGGAGCCGGACAAGGCCTGCGCCTCACGCGTGAATGACGTACACTCGTGGGAGGACGGCCCAGGAGCTAAGAGAGGGAGAGAGAGGACTCGCTCTGGAGCAGGAAGGGCTGCTATGTGAGGATGTGTGCCGTGGAGGGGACGGACACAAACTCGCGCAGGATATTCTTGGCCATCTCGATGTTGTTCTGCGCGATCATCAGAGCTTTCTGGATGTCCTGGTGGGAGTAGCCCTGGCTCATGAGCAGCTCGATCTCGCCGCTCATCTGCGGGTTGCTGGATGCGGCTGCGGGGGGAACGGGGCTCGGCCGGCGGTCAGAGTTAATGCGACGTGGGAGGGGCTTCGGAGGCCGTTCAGGAGCTTCTGCAGAGTCAAACACTGAAAGAAAGAGGACATTGCCGGTTACATCTGGGCCAGACTTGTACAGTCGTCACTGATGCTGAAAAACAGCTGCAGATATGAAGACAGTTACACACACAAATGAATCTTAGAACCTGCAAAATCACAAATTCTCATCAATTACCAATTTCAGATCAAACACAACAAGGGACAGGTTAGCTCTGCAGTCATCACTTACGTAAAAATAACAAAAAAAAAAAAGAAGAGACACACTGTTTTAAAACCGAGACTATTTAACACACTAGCGGATGAAGCGTGATATGAGGCTCCCTAACTGAAGTGGATTATTTTCTGTACAACAGAACAGTCTAGAGTGTTATTCCACTTACACTACAGCAATTTGCCAACTATTACATCATAACAGTCATTAATAGATAGAACAATAATCATGCATTTTAATGGTTTATAGGTAAGATTTAATGATGCGGAACATTGGAGAAACAAGCTTGCTCCTGTTCTCATGCAGGTTATAGATGTGAAACAGTAGTTTCCTCATCAGCCCCATCTCTCTTTTGTCACTCCGTCTCTCTCAAAAACACACAGGCTGCCTTTTTACTGAGAAACCGGAAAGCGTAAACTCCTCTGCCCTGAAGACTTTCCCATGCTGTGAAACTGACTGTTACAAAACGCGTTCAACAGAAACTCCTTCCATAAATGTTCAATAAATATCTCTTAACAGGCTTGTATCGATTCACCTAAATCAGGTTTCAGTTTGATTCATGATATTGAGTTCATGATTCGATTTTCGCGTAATATTTTTGAAGACAAAAATAATTAAATGAAAATTACCACCACAAAATGCAACTATTTTTTTTAATTTTTTTTATCAACTTCGGTACTACTTTTGTTACATAAAATAACTCATTTCATTTTCTTAATAAGCAACACTAATTATTTACAAACACTTGTAAATATTTAGCAATATGTAGTAACCCAAAAGTTTAAAAACTAGGCTTTTTATTAAAAAAACATTTATGAAACATAAAACAACCACCTCCGTTTGCTTCTCTTTCAGTGTTCGTCAGTCTGTAAAAAGATAACTCCAATTTCTTGTCCCATCTATTTGTATGGTCAATCGCACAAAAGCTCTTTCCAATTCTAATTTAAGCACTAATGCTGCCACTCAGTAAGATTACCGCAGTGACATCACTGTGATGTCATGTGCCTCTGCTGTTTAAACACAACAGTTAGAAAAAACTAACATTAAGCAGCTTAATAATAATTGTGGATAATTTTTTATTTCCGCGATTAACATCTATTCCACAATTATAAATCTTTTGTTAAACAAGACATTTTATACATCTATTAATTATTGCGTTAGATTATGTGAAGTATCTGCTGTACAAGTCCCTGTGTACATTAATATTAACCTGTCACTAATATTGTAGCTGGAACTACAGCTGAGCCTCGCTGTTATACAAAACTAATGCACACCTTCTGTTCTGACCAATCAGATTCCAAAATTCAACTGGGCTGTGGTATATGTAAGGACACATGACAGACTGTGTACTTAGACAAAATAAGTCACTTTACTTACTTTGGACTTAAGGATTACTTTAGTATAACTTCAGTTATTTCCTTACTTCACACGACAACTTCTCTTTTCATAGGATTTCATAAATATTGTGCGGGTGTGTGTATTCCAAATTCAACTCTTCTCTCTCTGCTTCCCCTCCTCTCCTAATCACGGTCATTTTGTCCATTCCTTTGACCATGGTTTGAGCTAGTCTGCCGTCTTTTCGTCCACCTTATTTGTAATCAGGTTTTATTCTCTTACTTCTAATGATTTCTGAATGTGGTTTGGTTTTATTGCTGTGATCATCATTCATCTGTAAAGCTTCCTTGGGTTGGTGAAAGGTACTACACAAATTAAACTCCTTCTTGAGAAGTTCATGCTCATTCATATAGTTCTTTTAAAACGAGCCATACTTGTTTCTGTTAAAGTGGATCCAAAAGGGTACTCGCTGCCTCAAATGACCCCAGTGTTCACAGTATGAACAGGCTCGCTTCCCTTTTTAGACCTTTTACAAGCAGGTGATCTCTCCGACCACTTGCTGTTTACACCACACCCTCTTTAGAAATTCTGTCTGTCTAACGCTGAATTATCTCATCATAGGTAATTTACATGCTGCCATCATTTGGCTGTGGATGAAAAATAATGACGGCGCAAAAAGCATAACTTGGGTGAAATACCAGAAGTGCCTGTGATAGAAAAACAAACAAGGTGTGAGAAGGATTTTGTTGCAGAAGCATTAAAAACCAACTCCTTGTTCATGCCAATGACCTAAGCGGTTTCATACGAGTGCATAAAATCAGCAGATTCAGGTCAAGAACTTCAAACACAGTCTTCTTGGCTGATGTGGTCTTCTCCTCTTGTAGCCCATCCACCTCAAGGTTCAGAGTCTTACGCATTCAGAAATGCTTTTCTGCAAGTTGCGGTTGTAAAAAGTGGTCATTTGAGCTACCGATGACTTCCTGTCACCTTGAACCAGTCTGGCTCTCCTCTGACTTCACCTCCACCCACATAACCTCCACTCACAGGGGGTTTTTGTTTTATGCGCCATTCTGTGTAGAGACTGCCGTGTGTGAAAATTCCAGATCAGCAGTTTCTGGAAACTTGCCTGGCACCAACAACCACGAGCCAGAGCCTCCGATGTCACATCTTTTCTCCCTTTCTGATGTTTGATGTGAACATTAACTGAACCTCTTGAGCTGAATCTGCATGATTTTATGGATTACACTGCTGTCACATGATAACCTGCATAGCAGTCATGAGTGGATATTAGGAACATTTTTTCCTGCTATACTCCTATTATTATTATTAAGCTCAAAAGCATAATTGTTACTGCTACAATACATCCAGCAGTAGTCATGCTGCTACCTAATGCTGTTTACTTTGTAATGGGACGACACAATCCCAAGTGCAGAAATTAGAGAATGTTTTCACGTGGCCTTTTTTTTTTTTTGGAGAGGTAAAAGAAAACTGCAGCTATGCATGGACAGCAAACCTGTAGTTCTTAGGTCATAAAGCAAAAACAAACAGACTGGGAACATTTCAAGACATAAATCAGGTGGAAAATAAAGCATAAACAAACCACCACTAGAGAGGACCCAAGATCAGGTCGCCTGTGGGTCGTTTTAAGGCGGTCCGAATCATGACATAGGCACATAAAGTGCCAAGTTATTGATATGGGGCCAAATGGAATCCCAAAACAGCACAAGTGGGAAATTTTAAATTCACTGAACACTGACTGAACATGACTGGCCAGCGAAGAGAATGATGTTGATTGGATTTTATTCACCCTACACCATGAGATAATTTGGGGAGATAACCATTTAAATTTAGATTAACACAAAAAAAACATTCTGAAAGATAAATTTGTCTCAATTGTCCTCTTGCCTCTGCATTAGAGGACAGACTTCTCTTGATTTACTGAACATTATAATAAGTGGTATATTTTTAATACACAGAGGTGATTAAAAGTACACAATAAGTACATCCACTAAGGTCTAATGTCAGAGGTTTCCACCTTTTTTTGAGGTGTGCACTGTAACTGGAATAATGCAGGACCGGCCAAAATAAAAATAAATAAATAAATAAATGAAGCTTGTGTGACATTAATGAGCAGGAGTATATCGGGTGCTCGTGCTGACAGTGTTCATCCTCACTAAATGATTTATCTTGGTTTGCATCGCTGTGGCTTAAATGACTAATCTATTCATTTTTTGGGAAACAGTTCAACATATTGTGAGCAGGTAGAAATAAAAATAACGGCTGTTGGAGTGGGTGGAACTGATCAGAATTCCTTCAGGAGTGCGATGAAGAAAGCACATATCTGGATACCAAAATCTGTCAGTGTATGTTGGCAGTATACAAAAGTTTTATTTCACTGAGATGGTCACTGACCCCTATGACCTGATCTATCGGCGTGTACTTACGGCCTGATGTTCCAGATTCGCTGTCCACAGACAGGCGGCTGAATGTGGTGGCGGAGCTGCTCGCTTCCGAGAGCGTGCGTCGAGCTATCGGCAGAGGTGGTTTGGGGATGTCATAGCCGTTCTCCTGCTCCTCCTCACACTCCGCCTCCTGCGGCCCGTTACTGCTCAAGGATGGAGGCAACTCGGAGTAGTCTGGACACAGAGGGGAACAAAGTGATACAAACCTACCTCACTGCACAAATGACAGCTAGGGATGACCGAGATGAGTGGACGATCGCAGGTTCTAAGTGTTGGGCTGCTCATCTACAGACATTACATTTATTTATTCTCAAGTCATTAGACTCTGGATTCGTTTGGGTATGTTGCTATACATTCCTCTGGTTTAACAGTCATCTATAAATATGAATTTTTTGTTAAGAGTAAAGTGTCTTCAGATATTCACATATAATTATTAAAGAACATCTGACAACATTGCTATTGAAATGGAAAAATTCATAGTAATTCTTCATTTGAGTCACTTCCTAGATCAGATAACGCTTTTCCTTCATCATCACTTTCTTTAAAGATTATTGCCAGCACTTCCTGTGTGTTTAGGCTGCGTCCCAAATCGCATACAACAGTCACCGTTATTAGTGCCAACTTGGCATTGTATTACCCAGTACAGTTTGAGATGCAGCTCTAGTTTTTGATAATATCGAATTTTCGAGATGATGTGTCTAGTGGTTTGAGTTTGGATGTTTGATTTTTTTTTATTTTTTTTTCCCCTGTCAAATATGACAAACACCCAAGAAGAAAGTAAAGGATGGTTTTTTTTGCCTTCGGGAAAAAGACAGCACATTCAAACTGTACTAAAATGACTCATCGAGTATTTAGAAACAAATATGTTGTAGTAAACCTTCATTAGACCTTCATTCTTAACATGTTTTCCACATTTAATTAAACACAGCTCATTACAAATGCGCCCTTTAATTGCTGGTCATAACTGAGATAACTGCTAGAATGAGTCTATATTTAAAAATGCTTCAGCACATGATCAGATTTACTTCCCTATATATTCCTCATACAGGCCATGTGAACGTGCACGCGTACCTGAATCACTAGCTTGATAAGGCAGCGTGGCGCTCAGGGCCTGGGCCTCAATGTTGTACATGGCTTCATACATCTGTGGGCCTTCAGGGTCCAGATCACTGAGCAAGCTTCTGTACATTCAAAGAGACAGTTCAGTAAACAAAACAAAACAAACCAGTTCTTTTTAACATTTACTAAAAACCAATTTACCTCGAGTTAAGAGTGTTGGGGTGCGGAGGCCTGGGCACAGCCTCCCCTAGTGAAGGAGTCATTGTGGACAGCACAGGCAGAGAGCTGGGAGTCATGTAGTCAGAATCGTCATTATTCTCACAGTCATCCTCCGCATTCAGCTGCTTCACTGCAGGAAGGGGTCTGACAACGCAAACGAAAATAAAGTATTTAGTCATGCAAATGATACAAAAAGGAGAGGCTCACACATGGAGTCATACGAATATACACAGCATATACCTGGCTGCAAGAGCATAGATGGCATTGGCAGATGCAGAGGGCTTCACTTTAGGGTTGTCGTACTCGGATCCGCCGGAGGCTGTTGCGCCAAAGCACTGCAGCAGTGAAGCAAAAACAAACTCATTTTAGAAAACGGCATGCGAGATCTTACACTGCACAAAAACATAGCATCCAAAATGCCCACCAGCTGGTGCTCGAGACCGGCAGAGTTGTTGCGCTGACCATCGAGAGCCGAGGGCAGGGCAAGCGGAAGGGAGTGCCGGTTAGAGAGCTCCCGTGACCCGCGGGTCTCTCCTCCTACAGCAGAGATCTGGGAGGGAGCTTTGGGGACTGGGCGTAGGTTCCAGTCAGCCATGCTGCGGTTGGGTGGGGTAGGAGGTGGTTTATCACGAGGTGGTTCTCCGGGAGTGCAGGGTAGCGGCCGTCTCAGGATTCTACTATCGGCTCCGGCGGAATGGGGCCGCTCGGGAGGAGGAGGAGGGGGCAGGTCTCGCAGAGCTGGAGGCAGAGGCAATGGCTTGTCTTTGTGGTGTGTGGGAGCCTGAGGGCAGGAACGCATGATTAGACCGTGACGTCAGAAATTACGCTCCAATGTAATTTTGGCTTTCTTCTAGCCATGTGATGATGAGTGGTCTTTATTTAGCGAACACAATATCCTGGCTTCACAAGGCAGTGTTAATAAATTTACCTTGGATGTGGCCCCAGGGCTGGAGGCTCCAGGAGGGTTAGGCGGTCTGTGCGGGATGAGGTCTAGACGTGGGGGTACTGGGGGCAAAGACGTCTGAGGTGGCATTGACAGCGGGGACGGAGGCCTCTCCACCTGGAAAAGACAAAAAAAAGACACTTCAGGATTGTTACCACACCACGAAAGAAATCTGATAAAAGCTGAATTTTTCAATGCATTTTTGAATTTTATAAAGGATAGGATAATGTAAGGCAACCTGAAGGATATTATTTATGCGATCATTGACAAAAATATCATCACACTGAAAATACGTCGCAAGGTCAATAAATACTAAAACCCCTTTATAAAGCTGCGGCTGCTATTTTCTGTGTATGTACTGTGCACACTGTGCTGGAACGGTTTTGAAGAAATGAAATGCAGCACTTCGTGACCAGTGAAGGCATTCTACACTCCATTAGCCGCCAGATTGCTCTAAACGATTGCTTTGTTTGTGCAGGTCGAGAAACAAAACTATGCAAATGCTTCTTTCGACTGGACCACAAGCAGCACAAACTAAAACAAGGCCTTTGGGCCTTTAACATTCAAATTATTACTCAATATAAAGGCTTGAAAATTAATGCTGCATAAAATCAAGATGTATGCAAAGTTACACAAATGTATTTTCCATTATTTCTCTCTCCCACCCTCTTCATGCAAAGCAGATGTACTGAACATTAAATATCACTGACAGAACAGATCAGCAATCAGATCTCGGTCTCAACAGCAAGAAGCCACAGCATCTGAGCTGCGTGAAAATCGGTGGGGAATAGCCTCTGAATCATCGTCGCTGATGTGAAAGTGAAAAGGTTTAACAAAGACTCACTTTAGTACAAGCCAGCTTGCTCATCATGAGGTGGGGGTCTTCCAGTCGGTCATCGTCATCGTCGTCGTAGCTTGGTGAAGGCGCACCTTCGGCTCCGAACATGCCCCTGCAGCCACCATAGGACCCTCCGCTGTTGTCCTTGGGGTCAAAGGGGTCAACCACAATGGGTTCGGTGCCCTTGATTTCACAGCGGCAGAAAGGGCATCCCTGGCCCTCGGATTCCTGCGTAACAGAATAAGACACTCAGATAATCGAAAAAAAGATTAAACACGGCGCTAACCAGGCAGTTCTGATGCAGTGATTCTCACCTGCCATGCAGTGAGGCAAGACGTGCACATGAGGTGGCCGCAAGGCTCGATCTTCACATCCTTGTCATTCTCTGCGCAGATCTTGCACAGCTGGAAAGTCGAGCCCATTTCGCAGTAGAGCTCATATTGCTCCTGTTGGACAGAAGAAAGCAAGGTGTAGGTTAAAGCTGCAAACCCCAGTGTAAAAGAGCAAGCTGGGACAGAGAAACTAACCTGTGTGACTTTGATATGGTCTTGCGGTGAGGGCTCACACAGCCCTGTGAGGTCCGGGTTCTGAGTACGGCCGTCAGGGAACAGATAACTGAAAACACAGATGTGCCGTCATAGGTCACGGAGGTATATTTCTCCAAATACCTCAAATGACAAAAACTTTTCTAAAGCAATAGTTACAAAATAATGCACTGTAACAAGTGACAAAGTCATGAAAATTAAAACTACCTGTTCCAGCAACTACATAACTCTCAAAAAACATCATTGAACATTTTAAAATCTCAGCCTCCACTGAGACACTGCTTCCAATGTGGTGATGTTTACATTTAAGCTACTTAAAACATAAAAAATAAAATAAAATACTTTACAGCAACAATTCACATGCTGTATGTATAGTAGGAAGCGAACCATTCAGCCTAGCACAATAGTAATGGGTTACGACCGATATAAACACACTTACAATCCTTCCCGGAAGCCATCAATCAGAGCCTGGAAGAGGGGCTTATTGTGGGGAATGGTTTGCAGGATATTCCCGTCTGCAGTCACGTAGCCGATGGCCCACTGGCCCAGACGTGTGCAGCTCAGCCTGAAAATGTAGCTAGAGGGCAGAGAAGAGTAGACGGGTCCCAGTGTTAAAGTTTGATTCAATGATGAGATAGCAAATTCTGAATGCAACATGTTTGTGGCAAAAAAAAAAAAAAAAAAACCCTTGGCTAATTTGCATTTGCCCCAGAGTGTAATACTGTGGCAGCAGAGGCGTGGTCAAGAGCCGGATGCGAAGGGTGGCAAGGGTTGAGCCGGTAACAACCGAGTGTCAACACCTGTGTGTGAGATCTATGTGAGGCTATTTACGGCCACTTCCTCTCCCGGTAGGCACCAAAAAGAAAGTGCGGTGAATCAGAGTGGGGCGAGCTCCTGCAGCCTTGTAAGTGAATAGAACGCTCACAGCACCGTGTGCCTTTCTTGTTTAAGCTGGATTAGTGATTTATAATGCGAGTAAAAGTGCTATAGGGAAATAAATAAACAGGAAAATCGCATTCTTCAAAGTCCGACTCATTCCCTCAGACAACCGACCAAGATTACCACAGCTACCTTGATCAGTGGTGCTTTTTCTGAATACAGAAATACGGCATAAACTGGGTAACACCCCTGTGAAACTTGTCCAGTCTTTTTTCAGTCATATTTCCTGTAGCTGTTGGTGTGATGAGGCTTAGTCGACCCGATCGGCTTAGCGTATACATAAGAGTAACAAGTACATTATCAGGGTCTGCTATTTTCTCTTAATGATGCAGATGTTTTGAACAGAATACCTCTTAAAATGATTGCATGAACCTACAAGGACATATACAGTACTCATTAACAAATGAAAAAAATAAATAAATAAATAAATCGGCGTGACATCACGCGAGTCGCACAATGCATCTGTTGATCTCGGGGTACCAAGCTGTTCTGTGATCCGCTGGGAGCTCGAGGTCTTCTGACTGAACGCGAATTGTCCCTGTGTGCCACTGTTGTGTGTGAAAATGGTTACTAACGATTATCTAAGCCCGCCTGCGTAATGAATGGTCATTTGGATAGAACCGTGGCTGTGTGCCAATGTATAGTGGACATCTTATGCAGAAGGACAATGCGTGGATGCCTTATTGTTGCGCGCCGACCTTGTGTAGGAGAGAAGTCGTCGGGAAAAGGCCAGAGAGTTATGATTATGCAGAAGGTGTACATGATTGCTTCATTGTTTATTCTGTAGACATGTAGGTGGTAAGGACTGCAGTGGGTGTACTACCTGCCAGGCTTGTGGATGAACTTCTGCAGGCGAGCTTTGACCTCATCATAGGTGAGAAAAGCCATGTATCCTGGGTGAGTCACCGCAAGGCTGTTCCAGTTCCTCAGCAGAGACGACCATGGCTACGGATACACACAAACACAAGGTCAGAGTGGGCATTGAGCACAATGAGAGCACCAGTAATGAGAATGAGTCATTCTCTACAGCAGGTCTGCCACTTAGTCTGATAAAAAAAAACCCTCGGGTCTGGCTTAACAAATACAGACCGGAACAGCAGGACATTTAATTGGGAGAGAATGAACGTGAATGAATTTAATGAATACGGGAGCACAGGTGAGAAGCTGAGCAGATGGGATCATTCCCGAACGAATTAACAAGTGTGCTAAAACGATGAGCTTTTTTATTCCGACCTCTTCCAAAACCACAGAGTGTAAAACCTCAGCGGTAGTGCTGTCTGAAACAAACAGAAGCTGAACTGACCAACTACCCGTTTCATCTATTCACACTAGACTACAACCGACGTTGCCTTTCTAACGCTTGTATGTTCACTAAGCTACTGAAAACCCTAAATGAATAACACACGTAATGAGTGATATTTTGAGTTCAAGCATACAGGACATATTTAGTTAGCGAACAAGAAAAGTCAAAAGCATTTCTGCAGAACGAGGGCTTAACAATTTCCGACACCACCTCCAGAAAGTCCCCCCCCTGCACAAAATAACAGCCCAGAGCCTGTTCCTGTGACGTACAAGCTTAGAGACTTGCAGAGGAGTGATTCCGGGTTGCATATCTGGGGTTATTTTCTTGTCGATCAATCTATGGAAACCTCCTGGCAGAGACAAGCAGGGTCTGGTCTAAAATACCCGGACACTGCTGCCGCAATGTTAATGAGAGCCTTAGAAACTAGCGCAACAAAATAAGCCTGAAATCAATACACTTTATGGTGTATTTGGCTGATCCGAGTTCAGTGACTTGACTATAAAAGGTGTGGCTTTCTCTCAGAGAGAGCTTCTTCTAAATAGCCTGTTGTTATGGACATGGTGTCTAATAGTGGATACTGAACGTAAATAAAAAAAACAATAAATAGTGTAATTAACTACATAATGTAATTATAAATCCCTCTCATCAGCCCTACTCTGTGGGGTCAAAGTCACCTGCGTCCGGTTCCTGCTTCATTAGTCCTAAACACCGGCCCTTGTTGTTCTTAATGCTAGTTTACCACCCATCTGTCTCATTTGCATTCAAAACGCTTTCGTTTCGAACACGGCGACTGATGTGTGCAACCTCAGATTTATAATATATGGTCAAAGCCAAATATAGCAAATACAGTTCCTTTTTTTTTTTTGTTATATTTATCCATTTATTTTGAATGCAAACATTTGCTTAAAATATGACGTAGGCAGTTTCTCCAGCTGTATGGAACATTTGAATTTTTCAAAGTATAGTCTATTTTTCTACAGTTATTTTTGCATATTGTTCTTAAATAAATGTAGAAATGACTGGATTTCTCCTCCTCTCGAATGACTTCCTCCTGTTCACACTGAACTGAAGGAATCGAAATTTTGGATGATGACAATTTTCTTGTGAATACACAATTTCAGTGGTGTCTCTTCACATAAACCTCAGCCGTCCTCTTATCGAACATCTTATTCGATTAAACAGAGCTGGTGCTCCGGACTTAATCCGATCAAACCTTATTAGAAGCTCAGTGGAATATTTCATTGCCATTTATATGCTAATTATAGGTCAGTTTTGATAAAACGCAACCTGCGCATGATCATTCAGCAGGACTGATCCGACCATCTTTAAAGGCATCAGATGGAGGCGATCAGAGATGGACTCGAAAGACACTCGAGTCAAATGAACATGAAGTGGAGGTCCTGAGACTCGGACATGCTCTCCTATGAACCAGGTTTATTGCATGGCCTTACTGTGAAGAGCTTCATCAAAGAGCAGACAAGGTCTCTGTAAACAGTCTGGCTATTTCTGGCTGATGGTGATGCCAAATAAAGAGTGCAGTTCCCAGGAACACGGCTTACAGCACTGACTATCACGCCACACAGATTACACAGAGGCTCAACGATGCGACATACTGACTTTACATTTGGTTCAGATTTAATAACCATAAGGCATCATTTCAGAGCAGACAACATGTACACTTAAAAAAAAAAAAAAAAAAATAAGCTACCGTTTTCTGAACATGTGATCTATAGAGGTGCCTTTTAAGGTTCTGATTAGCCAAATCTTGCTCTTTAAAACCACTGACCTGAATCAGAGCAGATTTCGAAGATCCCCTCCTTCTTCCCAAATTAGCCTTGATGCACAGGGATGCGGGGAAGGCAGCGTAATTAAAGGGTGGATATGACATGTAATGATAGGCTGCCTCACTGAAAGCTCTCTGTGATGTCTGCTTTAGACTACTCAGTGTAATGAGTCGATTACTTACACCGGGACCCGGGCTTCTAAACGCTCCTCTACGAGCAGCTGTGCTCCTGCCGTCGAGCAGGAAACCGACAGAACAAAAGACCCCGATGATATTATTATCAACGATAAAGACAGCCTTTGCTTAAAAAAAAATTTTTGCTTTGTTTTCTCATGATAGCACAGAAATGCAGCTAATGAAGTGTATATGATGTACAGCATTCCCACCTCCAATGCTAACGTTTTGTTTTGCAATACTGGGTTTGCTTCAGTTTTTGGCCCAGGACTGGACATTTGAAGGCAAGTCAATAAAGTCCTGTAAATTTTTAGATTTTCCGTCATTTAAAAAAAAATTGAAAATCATGACACATCCATAATTGGTATGAGCGCAATTTTGAATATGCTGAAGCTTAAACAGTTTTACCAGAAATGCCAACAAAGTAGGAATTACCATAACCTACGCTCCAGGTCAGGAACCCGTGAATCGGGATTTCAGCCATTCACACCTAATGGCTGATAAAGCAATGTTATGAAGCGGTGGAATTTTCATGACGGAGTAGCTGCTTATATGTCAGCCATCTGTAGGACCTGACAGTGATGCCGTGTTAAGGATTAATATGTATCTTTAGCGTGAACACAATGTACCAACCGCCAACCAGATTCACCCAGTTTGCAGCGATTAGAAATGTTGTAGCAGTGTTCACCCCTCAAACACTCACACAGTTACAGCACACCTGCAGTTGCGTGCTAACAGAGAACAATGACCAATTGTTAAACCACTGATACCAGAAACAATAGCAGAAGCGGCAGTCCAAGTTGTGGAGCAGAGATAACGCACCTGAAAAAGCCTGGTGAAGATGTCGAACTCGAACACAGAGATGTAGTCGTTGCAGGTGAGGTCTATAGTGGACTTGAGGGCCATGGCCTCTAAGCCAGAGCTGATTGGGTGAAACTCGTGCAGCGCTTGTCTGAACACCTTCCACTGGACAATGGTCCTGCTCAGATCAGGAAACACAAACGCATACAGAGTTGCTCAGGGTTGTTATGATTCATATTACACGTCTTACCAGCACTAAGAAAACTCACTTGTCTCCAAATGATCTTCTCCAGAATTCTGCCGCATCTGCCTTCGTGATCCTGAAATTATCCCCTTGGAACAGACCGCTGGGAAAGATGGCTTTGAGCTCAGCCAGCATGTGACTGAAGATTAGCGATAGTTTGGTCAGGTTTCGTCTGAAAGAAAAAGCAAGAATCATTTACTATAAAAAATAACAACCCACATGCGGTCAGATATTAATAAAATGTACAGAAATGATTCAGGACGGCATTTCATTCACAGTGACCGAGTGTGTGAATGTGTGTGCATGATGTTCGGGGTGTATTCCTGACACGCCCCGGGTGTTCCCGGGAGAAGCTCCGGATGCAGTGTGACCCTGACCATGATCAAAGGTTACCGAAGAGGAATGAATGGAAATCTATGAAAGCTATGACTGATGCTGCTGGCCCTGGGCACGAGGCGAGGCGAGGCGAGGCGAGGCGAGGCAGGGAGTCCGTCAGGGAGAGGAGAGGGGGAAGAAAGCCGTGATTTACAGGCTAGCACAGTGGGGGACTGTGCAAGCGCTCCGGTCTGGAGAATTGACATGCACAACAGAGTGCGAGTGTGTGGCAAGACTGCAGCTGCCTCCAAACAAGACCAGCTCAAGCTTACCTCTACACCACACACACGCGAGAATACAAGACTCTCCTAGGCTGTGATGCTAAACAGACAGAATAAGCTCATTTTATGAACAGTATCACAGATGAATACAAAACTGAGGACAGTTCATTTCACTCTTTCTCCTCCAGATGTCACACACACACACACACACACACACACACACACACACCATCCTCCTGCTGTTCTTAGAATTTCTATGAACTGATTAATCTTCCTTCCACTAGAAATGTGAAGTGAAAGTGCAAAGCGCACTGCCTTCAGCAGTGACTGAGGTTGGAGTGCGTATAATAATAATAATTAAAAAAAGCTATGATGCTATGAAAGTCAGTGCTCACTAATAGTCCAAGTCTAATCTATAACAGGGAGAAGAAAAAGAGCGAGAGCCCCGCCGGCAGTGTGCAGTTGTTGTTTTTTGGTGCAAAAAGGTGGCAATGTGCTGCTCTCAATGGGGAACAGCTGTGCTGCATTTCCAAACACCACTAAAGCATGCATGAGGATCTTCACATGTAGAAAAAACCAAAACGCAGACTGCTGCCTACAGAAGACATTAGCAATGCAGCCTCAATGATGTTCTGGCATGAAGTGGAGCACCATCCTGATCATGGGCATTATATTCAACCACCACAGCCTTTTTGCCAACAATAACTATCCTGTTCTTAAAGACCGGCGCTCACTTTTCAGCCGTTGCGCTTACATTTAAAGTTGTGGAACATCTGAAGAACAAGTTCGGTCCTGCTGATGCGTAGGAGCTTTAAGTCGTCGTTCCACACCTTAAGGCTGTATTTTTGTTTTGTCTCTCACGGAGTAAGAAACCGCGACGCCATCCATCCTGATGACTGAAACCTTAACGCTCTATCATTTAAAAACCCCACATAAACATCTCCTCTTAGCACGTTTCACCACGTCGACGTTTACCCCGGTAATTACGTTCGACGGGTTTCCATTGCACTTATACGAGTGATTTTTTTTAAAAAGTCGGTAAAACACGATTGTGAATACTCCGTGTTCCCATCGAGTGATGTGATGTGGTTAAAGCAGAGTTGTTTCTTTCGTGCGGACTCTTACAAAGCACCCTTTTTTCGGAAAGGTGATACAGCTTCAGCGTTTCCGTGTGCTCATCATGCAATGCGACATGCTGAAAACGCGTTTCCGTTTCAATTTGGCGATATATTGCTTTGTGAATCGTCTGAAAAACCGACTAGTGCGAGCGTATAAACCTTTGTTAAAACGTTACTCCTTTTAAGTCACGGTCTCATCGCTTATTGCAAACGGGTGTCGCGTCAAAGTGTATCTACAGCTCGTTCGACGCGAGCGTTCCAGCACACAACGGATGCTGAAATTACGGTTCCCGTTTGACTCACCCTCGTATTTCATACTATACCTTTCTTAAAAACTCATCCTCTCAAACTGCCCTTACATTGTCAGAATTGGAGCCGTTCCCATGGGGCTCGGGCTCTGGCACAGCTTGTTTGTTAAATGGCTAGGGGAGGAGGACCTAATGCTATATGAAGCCCCTTCTCTTCCTCTGGGACTCCTGCCAGCGCTTTTCACTTCGAATCCCTCTTTTCACCCCGCAGATCCTCCTATACTGCGTGCGTGCCCTATCGAGCGTGTCGGCTGAGCGGACGGCAAGACCGCGTGGCAGTGATTATGTAAACTGCAAAGCCAGGAGTTGGGACACGCAGACATGAAAGGCATGTAGGACAAGAACGCTCGCTTCATGTGTGCTCTTGTCTGTTGGTACATTTAAGTCGTTTTCAGATGTCCGGTTTGGAGACTGATCACGTCATTCTTTGGAAATTTGCGTGGATTGAGCTCACTGCTCCTGCTGATTAAAACAAACAATATATCAGGGACTGCAAGAAAGCTTTTCCCCCCTTTCCATGGATCCTCAAATGTCCGCCCACGCGCTAGTTTTTATGACTAAGCGCGAGTACACAAGCCATCGCCCCCTCCTCCGCGTTTCTCTTCGGGCTCTCGGCCTCTCCTCGTCACGACACCGCGTATGCGCCGAACCTTCCCTAGATACTGTGCTTTTGTAAGCCTTCCTCCTCTTTTGGCCTGACCTTTGACCTGCAGCTGGCTGCTCCCTTCCTGTTTCCTGTTTTCCATGATAAAAAAGCCAGGCCAACAGCAGAGGAGAGACAGGAGTTCGCGAATGCCCAAGGCAGACAAATCAAAGAGCCCTTCTACTTCCACACCTGTCGCTCGGCGCGCTGCACAACTTGAGCAGAAGGGAATCGAAGGAGAGGTTACTTCTTGAGGTCACGTTACACATGTTGCGCAACAGTGTGTATTTGTACTTCCTTTTTGACTTTCAGTATTTGCCAATATTGGACCGTTCTGGCCGGTGCTAAGCGAAGGTGACTGAATGAGTGGATCCTGGCAAAGGAGAAAGACCTGGTGGCTAAACGCACGTCACTGTGGGCCGACATTAGAATACAGATAAAGATCTCAACTTATTATTCCAAATTACTACTAGAGAACAGCCATTTAAGTGCTCTCTTGATATCGGTGTGATCATAACGCAACAGTTTTACTGTTAACTGAGTGGCGGTCTGCAAAAAAAAAAAAAAAAAAAAAAGATTTCTGGGAAACATCCAAAAAAATTTTGGCTAATTTTTTTTTTTTTTTCTTATATCAAACATAATTGGATAATTTTCCCCCTTACGGAGTGAAGCGAGGAGGGTTCCATGTAACTGTAAATGAGCTGTAACTGCGCTATCCGGTGTCTCCCGGATGAATACGAGTTCCGGCTCCTCTCAAGAGTTCTTCTTCATGTTGTTTCTGAGAGTTTTTCCTTGCCCCGTTCACCACACACTTGCTCATGACGGACACCACTCTAAATCCTAGGTTGAAAATTTCGAACTGGAATTTATACATTCCTGTAAAGCTGCATTGTGAAAACGTCTGTTATTAAAAGCGCTACACGAATATAAGGAACCAACTGAAGTGAATTAAACGTCTGCAGCTGGAAGGGAATCCGCAAATGCAAATGTTCTCCCTTTTTATTTTAAAAGGCTATAAAACGGTGCGTGGTTGCGATACATGCAACAGTGAAAGACAGTTCAGGAAGTAGCTTTCACACACACACACACACACACACACACACACACACACACACACACACACACACACACATTTGTTCACCAAACACCACCTTGTTTGCTGTGATGGTTCACTTTGACAGCGCAGCACTTGATGCCTAGAGACTATACACACAAACAGTATGATTGCAGACAACAATCAACGACACGACGTGTTTTACAGCATACACTTAAGTTCATGAACAACTCTATCGGGATTTCTGAATCTCCCACCATTTTAATCAGATCCTTCTGATTTGGGCTGGAATATATTATATAACCATATACTTGTGACATGTTTCCTCCCCTTCGCGCCTCAGCACGAGAACTACTACTCGTCAGAATTCGCATCACTCGATATACACAATTGTACTGCGGTTATTTGTCCGCTAATGGCGAGTAGTCCTACACGATCTCCATTTGATCACAGGATGAGGAGACCGAGCAGAGCGACCTCACTCTGAGATCATCACAATCTACACACACCTAGTGCTGTAAAGCAGCGGGCAGGCTGTACACACGTCTAATGTTTACTATGTCTCACAGTGCATTCACGTATAAGCCCAAGACGATGCTTCCTGGGTGAGAGATTAAAAAAAGAAATAAATATAATAAAATCTTACAAGGTTTTCAAGCTGCCCACAGATTAATAACAGTTTAATAATGAGTGACTGATTCTGGAGAAAGGTTGTCGGTATATGATCAACAGCAAAACAAACACACACTTCAGAAGCTCCGCCCCCAGATTTACAGATGCGCGTTGCCAAGGCAACAGCACTAACGATGATTGAATGATTGCTGGGCTTTTACACGAGTTGAACTCTTGAATTCTTTGAATTGGAGTTTGCTCTTGGGTGGGAATAAATGCTTGACTTTTGGATGGTAAATGGCGCGATGGTGCTCCGAACAGCACTAAAGCCTGAAAACACATCCGGCTTTTCCGTCACCGACGTGCAAGCGAATCCGTGTAATGAAGAGATTTTCGCCTTCTTTTCTAGTCAGCCTTGTTTCCTGAACAAAGCGCGCCGGGTGACCGTACACAAGGTCAACGTTAGCTAGCTACGTAGCTTAACAGCAGGTTGACGCGGTGACCTGATTTCAAAACTGTTTCTCTTGGCCTGCTTCCTGACGCCCGTAGACGAATTAAACATGAGGCTGTCCAAGTATGTCCATTACATGCTGTTTTGTGTTTTAAAATGGCATGCGGTCATGGACAGTTCTACTGAAAGTGCCATGGCGTCGGACGGGTTGATCGCGATCGGCAGCTTGATGAGCGTCGATTTAGAGGCTTAAACGCTCCGTCCACCAGGGGGCAGGTCAGAGCTGAAACATGTACAAAAATAAAAAATAAAAAGCTCTGATAACTTCGTCTGATTTTTGCACAACAAGATAAGGATGGCTGGAGGTGAGGAGGCTATGATGAGTAGAAAGCAGCAGCCACACACATGGCATTTCAGGTCATTAGACCCGTCTTGGTGTGGCGACAGAGTGTACGTCCTCCCAACGAGTTGCATTATACTGTGCCTGTATGGCACCATGCGCACGGTGTCATGTACAGTTTCACACCCATATGAACACAGGAAACTATCTTGCATATAGGTATGATTATAGGATTTGAGCTGGGCATTGACTGAGACTTGTATTAAAAAAAAAAAAAAATTAATTAAAACACAAATAAACCCACCACAATATACTTGTCAATATAAGAATGCACCCAATTTCACAACTAGAGTTTCCTGGCTTTCCTTTTTTGACACAGTCATCACTATACAAATTTAACTCTCCGGAACTGGCTTCACACCAGATCTGTCAGGAAACAGCAGTGACGGCAGCCTCGCACTCCACTGCACACACACGTTCACGCCATAATTAAACACGCAAGGCTTCTTAAGTTCACCGTTAGTGCTTCTG
Source organism: Notoglanidium macrostoma (assembly GCA_030068235.1). NCBI lineage: Eukaryota > Metazoa > Chordata > Actinopteri > Siluriformes > Auchenoglanididae > Notoglanidium > Notoglanidium macrostoma. Next base: position 16,368,626 of record JAQQZR010000003.1, on the reverse strand, counting down.
GGCCGGGTCTTTTTTTTTGTTTGTTTTCGGAAAGTGGCGTCCGTTCACTGCAAATCGGTCTTGCAAATGGAGTTCAAGTCTTTATTTCCTTTCGAGGGTGTTTAAAGATGGCACAAAGTGAAAAGGGAATGAAGTGTGGTGGTTTTTTTTTTTTTGTTAGTTTTTTCTTCTTTTATTAGGTCTTGAGGGCAAATGGGGAAGTGCGCTGCTGTGCTGTCGTTGGGTTTTTGCGAGTGCACTCGCGAGAGTATAAATAAACATGATGCAGTTAAGCCAGCCCGGGCTCGGGCTCAGTGCAGGGGAAAGGTACAGCGCGCTGTAACTCAACCGTGTTTCCATCCAAAAGCCACATGGCTAGCCTGCAGCGGTGTGGGTAAAAACGGCCAAACGAGTTTATACTCCAGTGAGGAAGTCCGTGAAACGGGGTCATTTAGCAGCTCCCATTCACGCAAGTGCTTCACGCTTGTGTGCTTTAATGTGATCTTGTTAAAGCGCAAATGAAAGATCCTGATTAAAGGGTGATTTAAAAGTCATTATCTTGGCGTCTGTAACGGTTTCATTACTTAAAATTAAAAGGGCTTTACGTAGCCTCTGCACCTGGGGAAGGAGGAGGTGAAAAGACGACTTAAGGGAGACCGCAGTGCTTAAGGGAAAAAAAACCCCGAAATCAACTGCCGAGACACATTTCATACATGGCATTTTAGAGAGCGACGGTCCAAGGAATTTTAATATCCAATAAAAAAGGAAACGTGAGCCATGCGCATGTTTGTTTACATTTTCTGAAGTGATCCGACAAAGCGGAGAAAAACTCGGTCTGCGATGAGCGCCGTTTTATCTCCAGTCTTCGTCGGGCGCCGCTGCGACTGTCTCGCTGACGAGGTCTGCTCGTTGCTCGGCTCAAACGGGAGTTCACAGAACGTACAACCTAACAGGATGTAGAGACGAAACTTGCAGTACAAGTACAAAAGAGATACCTTTACCACAACACATGCATTCGTGCCATTACATTGGAAGCCTGAACTGAAGGAAACTGCATCGCGAGCTCATCGCACAGAGCAGCAAAGTCAGTTACACCGCACAGACGCTCAACCCTTCTACACTAGAGAAAAAACACAAACCTGCATCAATGGCTCCTTAGTTTATCTGCCGCATTTTACATATCCCGGAGCTCGTTCATACTGGACTGTGAGGTCCGGGATAAGATGACATGATAGCCAAACTGAGCCCGCCGATGGCCTGGGGGGGGAGGGGGGGGGGGGTGTCAGGGCCGTGCAGCAGCACCCCATGCACAACACCACACATCAAGAATCCGCAACGCCATTGTGGGCTAAATTTAGCCCCTGGTGGAAGGTCGTCTTCAAACGGCGTCTAGACGCACAAAACCAGGACACACTTATCCACCGAGAACAGCGTGCCTTAGCAGAATGTAGAGGGGTTTTTTGTTTTTTATGACGCGGTACAATGCAAAACACAAATGATCGTTTGCAAATTCAGGACGATGCTGGCAAACATCTGAAAAACAAGAAAAAGCGAAAGAAAAGGAGGGTGAGAGCTGTGAGGCAGCGATACGACGATCAGGCGAGAGGCAAGCGCAGGACTACGCTACTGCGAATCCCTCACACGCTCTCGGCGCTAATGGACTAATCTGCATTAGAATGGAGGACGGGTCACCTCTGTGCACAGCGGCGAGAGCGGTGGCAGCGCGGAAATAGCAGAAGCACCGGGACAGAGCGGTACACGCAAACAGAACTACGAACACTGGTACATTATTACATGTTTAACGACCCGGACATGGCAATCATATGTGAGAAGAGAAGAGAAGAGAAGAGAAGAGAAGAGAAGAGAAGAGAAGAGAAGAGAAGAGAAGAGAAGAGAAGAGAAGA
>JAQQZR010000003.1:16323978-16347155 GCA_030068235.1 Notoglanidium macrostoma | reverse complement strand
ACTAAGCTCCTGTGATGTATTGTAGTTTGTGTGGCAGCCTATCACCTGTCTGAGAGAAGATTTTTTGTTGTTGTTTTTATGGATAGTGTGTTCTTAGTTTCTTCTCCAATGTTTGTTGACATATTTTGTTCTGACTTTATTAAATGTAGTTGGATAGAATTATTTTGCGGTGACTTGTTTTATATGGCCCCCGAAAACCCAGTGATTTTTCCGTTCGGCCCTCTTGGTACTGAAGTTGAATAGCCCTGATGTAGGGCTTTGACAATAAATGATGGTATCACACTATGTCATTGATTAAAAGACATATTCTTCATCTTGGCATGCCTGAGGCTCGTTTTTATGCATGTTGTGGATTGCTATATTTAATACTCAAACGAGAACAATGTAACAATATTATTTCCTGTGTAAGCATAGCTAATTACTTTGATTGAATTTTACATGGCTGTTTAGACAGCTTGCTTTCTAGTTTAGCTGAAGCGTAGAGGCAGTGTGGACATCGGAAATTCATAGGATACACTCCCTGAACTCAGCTTGACTCCACTTGACATAGACAAAAGCATTGAAAGTCACATAAAATATAATATAATATAAATATATATATATAAAGATATATTATTGAAAGTCAAATGTGAATATGATACTTAGACACTATGTATACATATATAGCGATTAAAAGTATTGACATGGATCTAAGTTATGGGCTGAAGTTTATATATGCCATGAATGAAAAATAACATTACAAATTGCATATTTCCATTACTCATTAAGTGATAATCCATAATTATATAGACTTAACCCTATCAGTTTTTTTTTTTACTTGGACCTCTGTATCAAACTATTAGACACATCGGTGACATGATGCAAAATATTTTATAGTCATAATTGATTGGTAGAAATCATATTCAGTAATTATCTTCTATAACTTTTTACAAATTGACTGTCTGTACGTTAACCTTATCGTAAAGCTATTTTCCATGGGCGTGAATGGTTCAAAGCAATAGCCCATGTACCTCCTGGGCTTATGTAAAACTATCCACTGATTAAAACAGAAAAAGAACACCTATCAGTACACAGTATCATTAGGAACAGGATATAGGCCTCCGAAGAGACATCCGCAGTGATGACATGACACAGGTGCCTGAAGATTGTTTAGCCACAGCCTCTGATCCAGAAGTTTCCTTAACTGGAAATGCAGTCCTACCTGAAGCCTGCAGGAGGCACTGTTGCTTTAATTTTATTTCCTGTCTCTATAGGAGTCTGAATCACTGTTTGGTATTAACAATTCACATAAAAAGAGAAACATTGCTGTCATTGATGGTTTTGTCAGCACATTTAAAATGATAAGCAAACCAGACAGTCAGCTACCAGTTTATTAGGTACACATGCCTTATAGCTGCACTCATTGGCCATTTTATAGATGCCCTTTGGAAATACAATTAGTGGCTGTAGTCCAGCTGTTACTAAAAACAATTCATCAGTCTCCCTTTGCTTCCTCCATCGGTGGAAATGGATCATTACAGGACCACCACGGACCATTCACTTGAATTCTATTTTATTTGCATTGCACCTATAACTATAGACATTGACAAAATATAATTATTTTAATGCTGGACCAGAGTAGAGACAGTGACAAAGTGGAGTCATTGTAGAAAACAGGTTGGTATGTCAAAAAAGTATCCAATAAGCACACACAGTCGATAAATCTTTCAACACAATGTATAAAAAACTGCTTTAAATGTATTCCTTCGAAGTGCATCTAGAGGGTACACTAATAGTAAATTTAAATTCCTTAAGTGTTTGTTGTTTGTCCTGGGAACCCTTGAAAGCTTTTTTTTTCTTTCCATGTTCTCCCCAATCACGCGTCATCTGTGAATTCCCACCCACCAACTAGTTCATGAAACATCATACAACAGCTATCAACTAGAGAGCCAACCATTTTGTTAACTGCTGTTCATGCTGTGTAAACAGTGCAGTGTAACACATTCAAACCTTGTTTACACTTTAAAATGCACCCTGGGCGAAAAGTGGCCACCACTAAATACAAGCGTAAATGACCACCAAGACCACATACCTTTTATAGTGTTAATACTAATGTGTCCTGATGCGTCCCCTACAAGGACATAATAGGAAAATACATCATTAATGCAGGACGTGGTAGGTGTTTTGTTGACAGTGTGAGAGCGCACAAAAAATGGAGAGAAGCACTAATGTTCGTGGTTGGAATGCAAGAAAATAATGAAAATAATGAACCACCCAAAAACATGCTGGTAGGTAAATTAACTACTTGAATCAATAAATCAATGAATTAATAAACATGGAGCCAGCCATTCACAATCTCTCCTACTCAACTAACAGGGAACATTATTAGAATGTTCAGTAAGTAAGGCAAGTACTAAGAAGGTTATACTGTAATATTCAAGGAATAATGATCCTACAATGTTATAAACACATTGACTTTAATAATAGTGACCTACACGCTGTAATTAGAATGTTCACATCACTGCATATTTTTGGGAGGTGGGAGGAAACCAGAATCAAGAGAAAACCCACATGAACATGAGGAAACAAACACGCAGCATAGAACTGAGGAACCTGGAGCGGTGAAGCACCAACATTGTAGGAATGTTTGTCAAAATTGCTTAAAAATGTTCTCATAATACCAAGAAAACTTCACTGATAAAATGTTCTTTAAATACAAAATGCATGAGTTCACACAAATCTACAATGTATGAAAAAAACTATACACAGAGTGTAACTTCAGATTTTATATCACTTACTGGCAATTGCAACAGTTTTTCAGCACAATATTATTTATTTAATGCCTGTATCCTCTCTGTATTATTACTGCTTTACTATTTTATATGTTCAATGTAACACACTGCCATAGGTGAACTGTTTCATTTCTGTTGCTCACACATAAAAGATATGGCTTATACCACTGTCAACAAAGTTCAGATATTGAAACCCTACATTGCTTCTTTTTCTATTGTTTTGCTTTTCCTCCACATCTGGGTCTGTCAATTTCTGGAGCCATGTGCAGGCTGTTGTCTTTTGTTTGCCTGACTCGTCTTCAATCACTTGTTTCTCCATCTGAAAGGCATCGATCAGTGAAAGAATGAAGACAAGACACTGAACAAAGCAAACAAATAACTTTTCTTGCGTGACAGTCATGATGTCAACATATTTGTCAATCTGTCACATGAAACATAAGAGGCAGCATACTAATACTGGCCTTATGTCATGGAGGATGCTTGGACATGCAGGTAGCTTATTACAAAAGCAGATATAAGGTGACTGTAGCACTACCACTAAATCTTCATTGACAGGACCCCATCTCACCTAAATGATTATATGTGTAAGACGATGAAATTCACAGCGGTCATTTTTTTCCGTCTTACCTTGTAACAGTTTGTAGCCAAAGAGAGTCACTTCACTGAATTGCATGCTGAAACTACAGATTCCACACAAGGTTGCAAATCAAGTTCACTGAGACTATTGGTAAACGTGTATAGTAATTTGCTTAATAATAATAAGAAGAAGAATAAGAATGTCAATCTTATGAAAATTAAGAGATACGTATATCAACAGGAAGTAGAGTTCATCCTTCCTAAACTAGTCAAAGACAGGGTTCAAGTTGAAATGACTTTTGACTAAAAGAAATAACATTCAATGTTCATGTTTTGAAACAGTATTCATATTGTTTAATGTTAATTACTGAATAAGCTAACACTTTACTTAAGGTTGGTGTTAATAGTATGAATCAGTAACCCTTCCTGTCAAGTGACATACTGTATGTAACAGTAACTGTTACCATAAGTGTAACTGTTGCCATAAAGACTGCTATTGTCCACGTTTTGTTAATGTCAAGTAACCGACATAACGGTTAAGTTGAGTCAAGTAATCATTTTTTTGATTGACATAAGGTTGTCAAAACATGTTCCAGGCTCACTTGCTTTCTAGTGTCATGACTAATAACAGTGTTTGCTTTATCTGAGTCAGATAATGGTAATGATGTAACTAAGCTTGCCGAGTGAGGTTATTTGGAAATGAGAAGAAAGGTGATGCTTCCAAAACATGCACTGCAGTAGAGATGTAATGCCACCATCCGCATCTGTGTCTGTATCTCTTTAGTGCACCAAATATCCATATCTGTATTTGAATTTGAATTTGGGCAAAAGACGGCATTTAAATTTTTTTATTAAATGTTCCCCTCTTCCCCAATGCAAAAACAAATAGCAACTTGCAGAACAAAACCTTATTGAATTCCATTTCCTCAGCTACTTGTGTACACGTGAGTTAAGTGGTCTCAACCAGATTTAAAGGATACCTACATAGCGCATATATAACAAATGTATAAGCAATGCATAAATAGTTTATAAAGTAATGCTGGAGAATGTATCTAAGGCTTATGTCAAAACATGTATGATGATATTAGTATTTTTACTTTGTCTTGCTTGACAGAGAGACCAACAACCATCCTTATCATTCATCAATTGTCATTATGAGTTGACTGAATGAGATGAGATTTTTTTTCTATATCTTGGAAGTTATGAGGTTATTTCCACTAAAATCACTTTGAAAAATGGGATTTTTTGTAAAAGGGACAGATAGTACTTCATAAAAGTGATATAAATGTAATTTCGATTAACACTTTAGTTTGGGGCATTGAAATCATTCATATGGCTAGAATATGGGCTTCATAAATAATAAACTATAATTGGCTTGGGGCTCTATAATCTTTATAATACAAATGGATTGAACATTCAATTCCATGCTCATTTCTGAAGTAGGCACTCTTCAGAGCTTAATACAGCTTCTTTGTTCTTCTGCGCTTCCTGAACCTTCCATCCAATCTTTGCCAGATCATTGCTTCAGCCAGTGTGGTTCCACATTCTAGGCCACTAAAAAATGTAAATTCCAAGTTTGTTTCCACATTGTTGTTTGCCTGTATTAACCCTGCCTCTCCATGGTAACAGGAGCATTGCATGACACCTGCATTCCTGTTCATATTTCTGCCTGCTGTTCCCCTTCAGTCATACTCACACCCCACGTGCATCCATGCTCTGCCTCATCCCGCCACCTGCCTACACCATCCGCTGGTTCAGTGGTTAAACACTATGCTCTCACTGCAGCAACTCAAGTTTACTCTATCTCTGTTTCAGTGTCCTGCTTTTGAGTTCACTCATCCTTTGCAACAGAATGATCTGGCCAACATGGACACAGTGAAAACAAATACTGTCCTCACCAGTCCAGGTTCCCTACTGGGCAGCATGACCAACTCCTCTGGGAGGTCATGGAGGTCTACTGTCTGCACGTTACACAGATCAGTAACAAGGTTGTCTCCACTCATATCACTCAACCCACATCTGAAACCGAGCCTAGTCAGCCTAGACAGCCTGTATCAGTAACCCTCCAAACTTCACCGACATCCCCAACCATCAACCCTCATGTACCAGAGCCACAGCTCTATGCTGTAAACCAATTGAAGTGCCAGAAATTCCTTCTTCAGTGCTCCCTGATGTTTGAGCAGCAGCCTTTGACCTACTCCATAGATAACACTAAAATTGCTTATGTCATGGAGTTGCTAAGGGGGAATGCATTAGTATGGGCCACAGCAGTTTGACACAACCAACCTGAGATTTGCTTCCCTTTTGCCAGTTTCATTGCAGAAATAAGAAAAGCCTTCACTCCCCCATTCTGGGTAAAGATGCCACCAAGCACCTACTCATTTTCTGCCGGGAGTCCTGCGGTGTTGCTGAATATTTGTTAGAGTTCTGGACATTAGCAGCCAACTCAGGATGGAACGATGAGTCACTGCAGGGGATATTTCTGAATGGACTTTAGCTACCTGTGAAGGATGAGTTGGTGACAAGAGATGATTCCAACAGCCTAGATTCTCTGATCTCCCTGACCACCAGGTTGAACAATCACCTCTGGAAGCACCATAGAGAGAGAACTGGTCATCCACCATCTTTGACCACTTCTTGGCCCTCCTTACGGCCTCTTGCCAGAACAAGCCTCTCTTCCTCCTATGAACTACAAGTAGCCACCAATCCTGTTGCTTCACCCACTCTTGCAGAAGAGCCCATACAGCTGTGGTGGTCCCACCTTTCTCCCACTGAATATCTCTGGAGAATGAGAGCAGGTGAGTGTTTACATTGCGGTCTGTCCTTGCCACCTGTCTCCTTTTGCCACCTGTCCCCTTTGGCCAAAAGACCCTTGTGAGCCAAACCACCTTCCTTTTAATTTCCCGACCCTAAATGCACTTCCAAGCCGCTCTATGTCATAATCAGCACTCCTTTCCACTGCTGAAACTAGTGGACTCGATCTCTGGGATTCAACACTACAGCTGGATGGCAGAACCCCTTACCCAGTGCACCTCTCCTGCAACCCTCTTCCACTGGACTTGCAAAGTGGAATCAGCATTTTCAAAGCTGAGGTGGTTCAACTCCCTGATTGGTGGTCCCCATCCTGATTCAGCCTGATCCATTTCTCCAGTTCATAGCGGAGGTGGATGTCGCCAACACTGGTGTAGGGGTAGTCTGCATTCAATGCTCTGTCCCAGACCAAAAGGTCAATTTCTGCACCTTCTTCTCTCTCTATCTATCCCTTTCTGAACAGAACTACAATGTTGGGAACTGCCATTAAACTTGATTTGGAGGAATGGAAGCACTGGCTGGAGGGAGCATAACACCTATTCATTGTTTGGACAGACCATAAGAACCAGGCATACATTCAGACTGCTAAACTCCTTAAGTCCTGTCAAGCCCTTTGGGCACTGTTCTTTGGGAGCTTCACCCTCAGTTACCACTCTGGTTCCAAGAAGGTGAAACCAGGTGCTGTCTCTCTCCAGTATGTCTCTGAGGAGGCACCTTCCATTCCAGTCACTATTCTCCTCCTATCTTGTGTCAAGGCTGTGGTTACCTTGTGGATCGAGGCTGTGGTTAAGCAGGCCCAACAGACTCAACCTGACTCAGGTAATGGCTCCCCAATTGTTTCTTTGTGCTTGACTCAGTCTGTTCCCAGGTTCTTCAGTGGGCCCATACTTTCCGGTTCACCTGTCACCCTGGAATCAGTCACACCCTGTTCTTTTTGAAGCAACATTTCTGGTGGCCTACCATAAATGCTGACACACACTCCTTCATCTCTGTCTGTACTGTGTGTGCCATTATGGAAAGGGCTCCCATTGGCCAACTGGGATTCTTCTTCCCCTACCTAGATCTGGTCATTCTTGATCCCACATAGCTATCGTTTTTGTCATTGGTCAACCCCCTTTCACACAGTCACACAGCCATACTCACTGCTGTAGACTGTTTTTTCAAAGCCACACACTTCACAGCCATTCCCAAACTCCCTATAGCCGGTAAATCCACCAACCTCCTAGTCCAACACGTCTTCCACCTTTATGAATTCCCCTCTAACATTGGCCCTAACCAAGAGTCTAATTCATCTTTCAAGTCTAGAAATCATCCTGCCAAGCCCTCAGAGTTTCAGTGAGTCTGTCTTAAATATTACTGTGACAAAAACTTACACATCAGTGATATCTGTATTTCACATACGAGCCCTCTTGTGGCTTGTCCATATTTTCCTTTAAGAATCAGTTTTACATAGCTTATTATGTGTGTTATTTTCTCCACACACAATCAGGCTTGCAAGTCACGTGGTATAATAATGGATTTTTTTCCTGTGAGATTTGGTTGTTTATGTTCTTTTGAATTTGAAGTAATCCTAAAGTAGCTTTGCCTTTTTCGAACCTAAAATAACAAATGCCAAAGTCCTCACTTCCTGACATTTCGATTAAAGCCTTCCATTCACAACTGATGCATTAGGTGTTTACCGTAACCATTTAGTAGAGTTCAACTAATAAAATTTTGACTGATTAAGCATTGCCACCTCTCAACTCCAGGGTTCTGAGTTCAATCATGAGCTTGGGCTTCTGCTGTGTGGAGGTTCGCATGTTCTTTCTGTGTCTGCAGGGGTTTCCTCCGGGTGCGCCAGATTCCTCATATCTTCGCAAAACAGGCTGGCTGGATTGACTACTCTTTATTGCCCCTAGCTATGAATGAGTGTGCATGGTGTTTGGGTGTATTCCTGCCTCACTCATGGTGTTCCTGGGATTGACTCCAGATTCACCACAATTCTGATCATTTAAAGCAGTTATGGAAGTTGGCTGAATGAATGAATGTGAGGGATTACTAATCTGAATACCTGATATCTTGACATTCAGACTAAAATGTTGTATTTAGAAAGACCCCTGAACCGACAAAAGTGAAAGACTAAAGTTCTTTCTCTAATTAAGGAAAAGAAATTCTCAGCTAATTCATGACCATGAGTCATAGCCTTACAACAGAGACAGAGAATGACCAAATAACTTCAATACAACCTGAATCTAAAAGAAAAGTGCACTCATTAATGTATGTATTTACTCTCTACTGTACAAAAGGCTTGGGCACATGCAGAGAAATGCTGTAAAGATGACTTCAGAAATAATTAAATTAAATTTTTCTTCTTAAAAGAAAAATACTACAATGTGCATTTAACTGTAATAAACTAAAGAAAGTCAGTATTTGGCATGATGACCCATTGCTTTTTGTTTTAAATAGTAGTCACAGGTACACTTTGAGCAATGTTATAAGGAAATGAGCTGGTACGTTTTACTGAGCATCTTGAAGAATCTGACAGTTTTTCTGAAGACTTTGATTGCATTTGCATGCAAAACCTAGGAGCCTTCATTATATTTTTTGTCTGAAAAGTGGTCTCTTACATATGCTGCTTTCTTCATGTATTACAAATATATAATATAATTATAAAATAATATTACATATTAGTCTTATATTTTTGCCTTAAAACAGTCCCAAATATGTAATAAAAGATATATTTTTAAAAATAAATTCATACTGGAATAAAACATAAGAACATATGAACATAACATAAGAAATAATAACAAAATAAAGCATAGAAAATATAGCAGCCAAATCCTGCCATTTAACACAAGCTTCCCAGGGGTGGTTTTGGGATTCTTGTGGGTGTGTTTACCTCAATTGCCCTTTCATTGTTCCCAATTAATTTCCTTCACATTTTAAGCACAGCTGATTTAATATGTCTGTTTGCACATTCACTGGTCGAAAACATAATATGCAAGTCAGTCAGATAAGTGCCACTGAACATCATCATTTGTTGCTGTTGTTAATATGCCTGGCGCATGTTCTTTAGCCATGTAAAACCAAATTTGATTATACTTCATTAGATGATAATTATGTCAAGCTTGTAGGTTATCTTGGCATGAACATCTTTTGTGCACGAGTGTGCATGCAATGAGGGCACACCTGCGTGCACAGATGCACACACACACACACACACACACACACACACACACACATACACACACACACACAAACACACACACACACACATACACACGACTACAGGTTATTTTCCACATCAGCCTCAAAAGATCCAACTCTATTTACAGACCTACAAGTACAATGTTTACAGAAGGAGACTAAGTGCACATACTTTGTAGTCTTCACATGATCCATGAAAAAAAGAGAACTGTACAACTTATTACATTCTCTTTATCTCTGTTTACTTTCTCTGATTGAATCCCAGCATTCAGAGAGAGAGAGAGAAAGAGAGATAGAGAAGGAGAGGGAGAGAAAGAGAGAGAGAGATAGAGAGGAAGAGAGATAGAGAGAGGGAGAGAAAGAGAGAGCGAGAGAGAGAGAGATAGAGCATGCAAAGTTTTTTCTACTTTAATCTTTATATATAATCTTTATAATTGTTATCTTTAAAAACAAGGTCGACCTCTCAAAGAACTGAAGAAACTGTCTTTTATTAGTACTTTATTGGCATTCAGACTTCAGTGAAATATCATACTGAGCCAAAAAAAAAAACCCCATCAAGGTAAAGTAATGTTCTAATTGCAGGAACTGCAGTAAAGCAAATGAAGGTCAAATTTGGTCCAGGCTTCATTTTGTGGTCTAATTTTGAAGAAGGTATGTGATACCAGATATAGGTATATCCAGGCATATAGAAAAGAAAACCAATAGAAACAAAACCAAATAGATCCTTGATCTGTGTCAAATATGTCAAACAGTTTTTCTTAATAAATAAAAGGGATTTCCATAGAGAGCTCTATATAAGATCGACATAAGCACTTCATGACAAATGACCTATAACGGCATAACTATTTATCAAGACTCATATGCGCCACCTATCTTAATGTTTTCTTTAACTTTGCTGTAAAATCAAGACCTATAAGTGTTATAGCATTTTCCGTACTGACTTATGGAGAACATCATGACAACTAATTTGGGATTTAAGTGTATTACTGGTATACCTGATGAAAAGTGAGAAGTCCCAGATTTAGGCTATGTCCACACTTATACGTTTTAGTATTAACAAGCATGACATTTGCTATGTTTACACCTGGCGTCCATACTACCCTGGAGTCTTCCAGCCCCTAAAACAGACATTTTGTAAAATGTTGCTGGCCCTGTTTTGGTTAGAAAATGTTTCCGTGTGGACGAGGGAAAACAGAGGCTTTTAAAAACGATGACGCAGACACGTACATTCGTTTCCTGATTGGTCTTATTAGTCATGGCGCATCCTTCCCTGTTTCATCGCGCTTTTATTACGTGACTCTTTCCCTGAAGTAAACAAACGACATCAGCCTCGAATACCATTGGTGAATGCAGCATGGATAACCGATGCTGATGTTGTTGTCTTTGCTAGCAGCTGTCGTGCAGTTAAATTCTTCATTTTATAATGTTACAACTGAATACATGCCCAGGAGGGAAGCTATTATTCGCGAAGTCTGCAACTAAGCAACCATCTGCAGAGTAGACAATCTGCTTCCTGTTTATACCGGCACATGCATGCCTAGTGTATGTGAATGGTTATATGATATACATATTTTCAAAAAAGTAGTGATATTTTCATAGATGTAGATCATTTCTTATACGGACTGAATACGCTTGTTTGGACGAAGATCGTTTTTGTTTTACAACACCGTTCACATGTATTAATATGGGCGTAGCCTCAGTGCTCTCCTGAATCTGGTACTTACATTAAATTCTGAAAACAACATGATTTCATGAACTGCATCTTTTTTGCATTTATGTCAATTAGAAGTAAACACCTGGTGACCCACAATGCAAAAAATGCAAGAAACCTTCTGTTCTAAATGCACTAAAAGACACCAACACACTGAATGTCTAAAAGCAACTACTAGTTTTATTTCATTTGCATTAAATTTAATATGTAATATAAAAGAATTAATAACAAATAAATATCACCATGAAAATTATGTCTCTTTTTCTACCAGTCTTTTAAGAACTCTTGCCCACCAGCATTCAGTTTAATTGTCAGGCTCCTCACTTGATGGAAATGTCAGTCATGGAGTAATTCAGTAAATGCTATCTGTTGCCTTTATATATATATATATATAAAAGCATTCAAATATTACAATGTTATCTGCTGATCCATGGATCCCTTTGATGCATTTGCCTGGATAATTTGACAGCTGGTATTTATATCATTTGCATCTGAATCTGTTAGTTTTATGTCAAGCACGACATAATGTGCGTGACAAAAGCACAGTTAGCTAATAAGCTAGCAATTAAAACTCAAAATCTTTAGACAGACTGAGCATTTTACAGCTTGGTTGTTAAACAGGCTCCGTATTTAGCCGACGTGATCTTTGCAGAAAACCAAGGCAAGTTTTGGTGAAATATGCAGGATTTCTGCAACCCTGTCTCACAGAAAAAGGGTTCTGACGCAACTTATTTGCAGCACCTTTTAGACAGAGAATATCAACTTTCTGTCACAAGCATATGCTGCATAGCAATGTATCAAATGCTCTGTATGAGACACTCTGCACCAGCATACAGTATTATAGCCAAGCAAACCTCTACCTGTATGCTATTTAAATAAGATCAATATGTAATAAATAATCCTACTGCTTTTTTAAGCACATTGAGCGTAGCCCACTTCATGTGTAAAGTTTGTGTTTTTCATGACACGCCGTATGATTAGACTTACCAGGCTCAGGAAATTTCTTCTCTTCTCTTTAAACACAATCAGCCTTGAAAGTCATGGGATAATGTGAGAATTTACAACATAGTTCTGGAGTGTCTTTAGGCCGTAAATTCTTTAGATTACTGAAAATTCAGACACTTTCAGCATTTTGAAAATTTACCGCTTTACTGTGTCATGTTTCCATGTGAATTGCAAATCTGTTAAGTCTGATCATATATTGTGAAAAGCACAAATGTTTACGCATGACGTGGATCAATGCTCAATATGCTAAAAACGAGGTATGACAATACAAAAATGAGGTTAGCTTGGCCACATTACACTGGTGCAGAACGTAATGTACAGAGCATTCGAGTGAAGGTGTAATATGTTGCCATGCAGGATACACGGATTTTCGGGTGTTAACCAAAAGCATTAAATATAGAGTTGAACTGTCACTGTAAAAATATGGTTCTACACTAAAGGAATAAATTGTGTAATACAGTTGGTGTTATTGAGACGTTTCGGAGATTCAACTCCTACAGAGATATGAAACCCCGCTGTGGTGTTAAGCAGAGTTAATTTTGAACTACGCATAGTGTTATTCTAACTCTGCATCCGAGCTGTATTAATAACATTTTAGACACTAAACACCAGCATAGTGTTAAAATGAACTCCCTCAGAGTTGGCTTAACACTATAGAATTTGCTGTGTATGTTTGACAGGATGTCGACGTAAAGTTAGCTGTTTTCTGTTGATTTAGGTCATACGTGAACTCAAAATTGGTCAAAACACGTTTTTTGGTCATTTGTGGCCAGAATTTAGCCAAAGCAATATATCAGATGACCACATTTTATTTTGCTAACCCTTAATGGGAAAGTTCACCCTGAAACACAGTAAATATGTTTATATTGAAATATTTTGGCTGTGCTTAATGATTCTGGTGTTTTCATTATTTCCATGAGACTTTAGCAGACATGTTAGACATGTTTGTGTGGCACACCGATGTCACAGGAAGGCATTATTAGCACAGTTACAATCATGACTAATAGGAGAAAAATGAAAATGAAACAACCTCAAACAAGAGAGATAACACGCACGCTACACTGTTCTCTCCTAAAACCATTTTTTCTTTTCCCCAGCAACGTTCAGTGGCATAATGAGGACACCAATGAAGAAATAATGAAGATGCTAAACGCCGATGACAGTATTAGCATGAAAGTTGAAGCTTTGGAGCCTGGCCTGTTTGAACAGAGCGTAGAGAAGAGGAGCTAAGAGAGCTGGACAGACTAAAGGAATAAAGCACTGCCGCACTGGTCTGTTTATGTAGAGGTACAGTTAATCAGCAGCTAAAGGTAATTAAATGCCTTTGTGGGTAAAGCAGAATGAAATAGAAAGTAAATTCAACTGAAAAAAAAAAAAGTCAGATCAAGACTTAATTGTAAATGGATTAAACTGAAGATCATTTGTTAACTAAAATGAATAATCTAAAAACTAAAAGTTGTTCAGGGTGGATTATGTTGTTTTTGTTATGTATGTTTTCTCTAATTTTGCTTTTGATGATATTTATGATCACCCAGGGAAAGCTGGTGTCACTCAGGTTGTCTATATTGGACCTCTGACCATAAACTGGAGTTGGTTTTGTTTACCATCATTACCATTATATGACTCTGACATAGGCTAGCAGAAGTGTGCTGAACCAAGAACTCCGTTCTAATGATGTTCTGATGTACATCAGCCTGGAAAACAATGTCATAGCACACAACACAAATTAGCATCGCTTGACTCGGATGTTAATAAGAATCAGTTTAGGACAGCTAGTGACTCTTTAGTAAGCGTTAATAACTGTATTTGCATTGTCAGAGAGATGTCAGACACATCATGTAGCCTTAGAACTTAGAACCTTAGAACATGTAGGCTTAGAACGTAGAACCTTAGAATACTACCATTAGGTTAACCCAATTTTTTGGCTTAGTAACTAATGTAGATTGTTTTTTTCTATGTGGATGTTTAACCCTGAGGTATCGGCTAAGCTCCACATTTGCTAGTGATATTGTTCATTCAAAGTGATCAATAGTTTTGCCATTGCTTCAAATATAAACTATATAGCTAAAGGTTTGTGGACATCAGATCGTGAGACCGTCTATTCCCCCTTTGCTGCTTTAATATCCTCATCTCTAATAACTAGATTTTGGAGTGTGGCTGTGGGGATTTGCCCATTCAGCACCGCGAGCATGAGTGAGATCAGATACTGACGTCAGGTGAGGAGTCCTGGGGTGCAGGCAGCATTCCTGTTCGTCCCAAAGGTGTTCAGTGGATTTGAGGTCAGGACTCTAAGCAGGACACCCGATTTCTTCCACTCCAAGCATGGACTTTGTCTTCATGGACCTCGCTTTGTGTACAGCAGTGTTTGTGCTTACAACTTTTTTAGCAACAAAAACAGGTTCTTTTGGGGAAGAACCACATACGGGTGTAACGGTCAGGTGTCCAAATACCTTTGATGATATACTGTAATTTCACTGCATCACTGCAATAGTACAGCTAACTACTGTAAGATATACAGTAATTTACTGTAATTATATTTATAGTGTCATACTTGTAAAAAATAACTGATTCTAAGTTATTCATGGATATTTATTGCAGTGCAGTGACTGTATATTTTCTCTAATTTAGCTTTTTTAGATCACTCATGGCAATTAAAAAAAAAAATCAGTATATTGCTGGCGAAACTGATGCCAGGATTTTCCTGTCATTTTACAGAATTGATTTAGTGTGCTTATGATTATGAATGTGTAGGAAATACATGAACAAAGATACATCGATGGCCTTTTATTTAAAACCTTGGTGTTTTCTTTATATATTTACTCTGAGGGATGAGGAGCATGACAAACTTCCGAGAAGAACTTCCCACATTCTCAGAGCGCTGTCTCTTCTCATGACACCTTCTTCTCATTTTGTGCTACTAAAAAATAGTTTCACTGACCCTGTGTACACTGTACACTCTCTACCTCAATGACACTTTACATGTCATTTGTCATTTCCCCGGGTGTGTCACCTCCAGCAAATCTGTTGTAGACTCATAGTTGAACTTCAGCTTGCGTGAACTAGGATTTGAGGTTGCAACTGTGCTGTTGACATGATAACTCAGTTATTTCTCTCAATTTTAGAACAGAGAAATATGAACATGGGAATTTCTTTCAGTTTGTACTAAACACTTCTAAACCCTTAAACCGCACTTGTAAGGCAAATATTCCCAGAACCAGTCTTATGTCAAATAGAATCATATAATTCTACAGTCTCATGCTTGAACAACCAGAAAGGATCGACACAACCAAAACCTCTTCCAATACAAGCTAAAGCCTTTACAAACGTTGCTGGAAACATAAGGGTTTCAAAATCGCTGCACAAAAAAACAGAAAAGGAAACATTTCTCTCCTGAACACTCACAAAACCTTCACGCGTGCATATCAAAGCTCTATCTTCAAAATCTTTTTTTTTTTTTTTTTAATAGAATATCGCTATAGTTAAAAAGATATCATCATGGTTGTGTGTTCAGTTCTTTTCGCAGTCATATCCTCGAGGCCATGGTGCGGGACAAAAAAAAAAAAAAAATCAATACCAGGTTTATTTGGCACTTAAAAAAATGCTTCCAGAGTGTGATGATGTGAAAAGTCTTCACAACTAGTTCCCTACAGCGGCTGTCATCGGTAAGGAATGCATCTCCGCTGGTTGAAGAAATAAAAGCTGTAATCATGGCCATTGTGAGAACAAGAAAATAGCAATTGCAATCTAGTGATAGTACAACTGTGATCTCACAACCCAAGAGAATAATTTAAAATAAAATCAACAGCACAGTAAGACAAAAAAAAAAAAAAATACTGCATAGTACAAAGCCCCCGTTTTGTTTGCTGCAAAATGCTATTCAGGGCAGATGATGGAGAGGGCAGTGTGTACAGAGATTAGACCCATTCCAGCTTTCATTCCAGAAAACAAACACATCTGCAAATCATAGTTCTGATGTCCTTACTCTAGCACAGGCTCAGAGTTTTTGTGAATAGCCAGTGTTTGTTATTCAGGTTCACTGCTGTTGGTGGTCTTGTCCCACTCGAAGCTATCGTCACTGTGGGTAGGCGATGCCCGTGGGGTCCCTGGTGGGTGCACTCGCAGCCCCTGGAAGCGTCTGCACTCGGGGCAGATGCGGATGTGGCTGCAACCACGTGCCACAATGGCCGCCTCCTGTGCCAGTTTGTGGGACAGTGGCTCTGACAGTCCCGTGCCTGCGCACAACCTGCCGTTGCTGAGGCTGGTCCCTGTGGGCCGAGCACGTCTGTCCTCTGCGGGTAGAGGATGCGGGCGCAGAGCGCCGGTGCCACCACTACGTCTCCGTCGCAGCTGTAGGCTGTCCTGACACAGCACGATGCCTTGCAGCTCCCGCAGCATCTCCTCACACACTGACAACTGAGAAGCATATACACATGGACAGAGAGAGAGAGAGAGAGAGAGAGAGAGAGAGAGAGAGAGAGAGAGACGCAGGGGGCTCACTGATACACTGCAGCCAGAGTTATTAGAAGACAGAGTTATTAGGCAACTCAGTCTCACAGAAAAAAAAAAACCATTCACTTACAACTTATGTGCAGCACCTTCTAGACACTGAATCTCAACATTCTGCCAAAAGCACAATTTTTCTATCTTTCACTTGAATGCTATGGATGCAATGTTCAGTACCAACAAATGTATTTAAACCATGCCAACCTCTAGAACTATACTGTTTGTATAAGATTGATATGTAATAATTGCTTTTAACTCTTTTGTTACATATTGCACGTAGACCGATTCATGCATAAAGTTTGAGCTTTTCACAACATAATGAATGATTAGACTTACCAGGCTCATGAAGCTTCTCGTCTTAACACAGGTATTTTCAAAATGCAAATAGTTTATAGGCTGTAAATCTTACAGGTTACTGAGAATACAGATTTCTGGGTTTTGAAAATACCCACATTACCATACCATGTTATCACATTATTTGAAAGCATGATTGTGTTTGTAGAGAAGAGGAGAAGTATCATATACAGTACCACTTCGAAGTTTTTCTTTATTTTGACATTGTAGAACAATACTGAAGATCAAAACTATGAAATAACACGTATGGAATCATGTGGTGAATAAAAAAGTGTTAAAAAGCACAAAACATCTTTCATATTTTAGATTCTTCAAAGTTTCCTGTCATGAAATGACAGTCCATCGTTACTGTAAGACATGAAGTGTCTTTTAAGTAATAAAAAAAACTGAATTAGAAGGAGTGTCCAAACTTTTTGCTTACTATAAGTACATTTATTACAATATATTAATCTTATTCAAGTAGCATAGTGGTAAAAGTGGGCTTACATTACATTGTACAGAATGTGGCATACAGAACTTTCAAATGAAAGTTTTCCTCAGCGTGAACTACTTGTGCCCCAATGTTGATGTTGAACATATAGAAGGTGCTGCAAATAAGTTGCATGTGCACATTGTTTCTGTGAGACTGGTCTGTTATTAGGAGAAACAGAAATCTAATTAAAATGACACACAAATGATTTAAACTGTAAACATGTGAATATGTCTGTATCCTGCCTTCTGAATGTGGATCTATGCAGATCATAAACAAAGTCATCTACAAAGTTTCATCTTTAAACAGAACTATTTTGGACGTATGGAAAAATGTATTCAAATTGAATTCAACTTATTGGAACAATGAGTGGAATAAAATTCAAACTCATGTAACTCATGATGTAACTCATAGTTAGGGACGATAAACTATAAACCCATAATAATTGAAAGCCACATTTACTATGAGAGGTTAGAAGGCACATTCCAATTTGTATGTAATTTAAAAAAATTTATTGATCTTCGTAGTATTTATTGATCTTGTCCTGCATTCATAGTAATCTACGATATGCAAAGTTGAATAATTGTGATTTGTTGATTTGATTTGTTGAATAATTGTGATCTGTACTGGCAGGGGATTGTGATGGAAATGCAGATCTACAGTTTACTTGTAATGTATCCGTTAAAGAGTAATTACATGATACCCAAATACAGAGACCCGTGTTATGCAGATCAGTCAGTGTTACTGCTCAGTGATGATTGCATTCTCTTGCATCACTTGCGTATGCGTTCTCAGTCATTAGAGTTTGCATTGCTGCTGCTTTAGCATGGTATTGAATTATTAATGATTTAAATACTGTATGCATGTTCCATACAGATGCAACAGACATTTTGTAAAAATATATGAAAGGAATAAAGCCTATTTATTTCCATATCACGGCATCTTGCTGACAGATGAATAACTTTAGCTACTGCCTTCACATGAAAGCTCTGGATAAGCTCCGTGCAACAGACATTTTCCCTTGGTGACTCTACAACAACCAGAAGCGCATATGTGGGGTAACAGGGCGGTGTGAAAGTTGTGAGGTTGAATCTGAAGCGTTATTAATACTAAGTAATGAATTATACACAGCAAGAGTGCTTTGAGGTGGTGGGATGTTGCCTGACATGAAGCAGAATTTCTGCGACCACTTAGTCCATAAAGCGGCACATCCGAAAGCGGTTTATTCTTCTTATACTAAAAATGTATAATAAAGGACAGACCATTTAAAGCTATATTTAAAGTTGGAAGGTCCAGGAATGCTGGAACACGACAGGTTACCTCCTGTTATCATTTTTGTTGTAGCAGCTATAAACAGTCATTCAATCGCCCGCCTCTCTTTTTTCTCTCTCGTCTCGTAAAGTTACAAGATAAAAAAACGGAGTGTGTCATGTTATCCAGAAACCATGGTGGAAACTTACTGATTGGTACAAAACACTGACACCTGTAATTCCTTTCATAGAAGTTAATTAATCATGTCTTTACACTGAACCTCACCATATCAGTGATTATACACAATACAGCCCAAAGTATTGTGTGGACACCTGACCTTCACACCCATATGTTGTTCTTCTCCTGTTGCCACAAAGTATAGCATGTCTTTGTAATGTTGCAGCGATACCATTTCCCTTCACTGGAACTAAGAGGAGCAAACCTATTCTAGCATGACAGTGCCCTGTGCACAACGTAAGCTCCATATAGACATGGTTTGCCAAGGCTAGAGTGAAAGAACTCAAGTGTCCTGCGCAGAGCACTGACCTCAACCCCACTGAACACCTCTGGAATGAACTGGAAGGTCCTCAGTAATGCTCTTGTGGCTAAAGGAGAACAAATCCCCCCAGCCATGCTCCAAACTCTAGTGGAAAGCCTTCCCAGAAGAGTGGAGATGATTATAACAGTAACGGGGGACTAAATCTGGAATGGGATGTTCAACAACTACATATGAATATGATGGACAGGTGTCCACAAACGTTTGGCCAGATAGTGTACATTTTTCTTCATCAAAGTACTTTTTCATCAGAGTAATGTTAAAAGCACTATAGCTATACTGGGGTTGCTAATAATCGAAAGATATAGCTATATACAGTATGCTATTACTTTATTAACATTTACTCTCTATGCATTTAGCAATTTAATAATAATAAACCATTTAATATGTACTATAAACAGTTATTAGAGAGTAGATTAGCTTATTGCTTATATAAACACCTAAGCTAAGGACATGTTTTGTACTATTTGTACTATTCACTGACTTTGAAACTCCTGTCAATCACAATCTATTTTCTTTACATGCTCACCCGGAGCTCCAGGAGCTGCATGTGCTCCCTCAGCCAGAGGCTCTCAAACTGATAAGGCTCTGAGCCGACTGTTTGCTCATCCGGCTCATTATTGTTATCGCAAAAGGGCGATTCTGGTGGAGAGAAGTTTTCCACTTCAAATGATCTCACTGCTGCAAAATTACTCTACGACACATCGCTATCTCCGCTGTCACTGCCTATTATTAGCATAAAGATTTATTCCTGTGTGCTGATGCCGACGATCACTGCATCTTGCCTGCTCTGTTAATCTGGGTTTACACTGTACGACTTTCAGCCTGATTTTGCTGACAATAATCACAGAAGTCCTTAGCTCATAGAACACATGATATGACATGCTCACCAGTCCTACTATGAGTAATGTTTTATAAAAATCTCTGAGTGCGATCGGTGCTGTCACGCTCATCTAAAATGCATCTGAATAGTAGGACATTCCCAGCGTAAAATTTACTCATATTGAAGAATATTTTACTCCATGCCAGATAACACATGGTCCCTATCTGAAACGAGTAAAAGTTTCTGAAATTTGGCACCCACTCTACTAACACATTTTACTCTGCACACTCAAAAACAACTATTTTTGAGAAAAACATTTTTAACTCTGTAAAAACTACTTTCTTGCTGTGCGTCTCAAGCTCACTGTTTATGCTGGCTTCTGCACAAGCCCGGATCACGCTGTTCGATGGCATGAGCAAATTCTACTCATTTTCTTTAAACGCAGGTCTATCACTAGATGTTCTTCCTCTAAAGTGCATTTTTCCAAATCTGCAGAAAGGATATGGACCAGAAGAAATGGAGGATGGACAAACTTTAATGCTAGCTAGCCAGATAGCCTTAAGTAGCTAGTTACTTAAAGCTAACTAGCTACATAAAACATAGTTACTATAAACAATCTACATTTTCTGATCAAACTCAGAGCCACCATGGTAATTGTTGTCAAAGACACATAGATAAGAGAATAAAGCCAGTCTGAGACTTGCCTGAATTTTGGTCACGAACAGATCTGCATCACGTGCCAAAAAGAGGTCACTACTTAACAAAGTTACGCATAAGCTATGAACTACCTTCACATCTGACACGACTAAGATATGCACTGGCACGTTATGGCAATCATTATTACGCCATAGTTGCTCCTAGGGTATGCACTGTTTGCACATAAGTTGCGACAATGTCATGCCTGGGCACGTCTGTGCACTCAGTGGCACAAATGATCACTCACTGACTGCTACAGTTACGCATGCGTAAAGTCATCATGCAGGAATTTGGGGTATGATGGCCCACGCCTTGGAGCGCTATAGCAGTCACTCGGCTGCGGGCAATATGATTGTTGACCATCAGCTGAACTTAGAGAAGAAGGAGAGAAGACAGGGTCCTGGGAAGAATAAAGAAAGCAAGGAGTATTTGGGTCAGAGATTGGTTGACCAGAAGACATGAGTATAGCCAATTTGATCAGTTGATTTGATCAGAACTTCTTTTGGCGAGCCACTGCTTGCCACTGGGGTCTCTTTGCGCCACCTCTGCGTGCAAGTGTCAGGCTGGCTTTAGTCTTACTGTGGAGGAAAGTACAGGAAGCAAGTTCTCTGAGGTGACTCAGAGAGGCTAATTGACTTTGGTTTTAACAATTAGGTGTAAAAAACATTATTTTCTGCAGGGAATCTGTGAAAGTGTATTTTCTTTCTGCTGAGTTGTACTTAATGTTGGAACTTTAGCTACTGCAGATGAACAAATTACCTTAGTGAGCTGGTCAGAATGTGCATCCTTCTCACCCTCTTTCTGTGGACATAATTGCATAGTTAATCATATTTATATAGCCCGAGATTGTGCTGAAAGCTTTAACAGATTAGATAGGTCATAGATTATAGAAAGGAATTACTTGTGTGTTCTGGACGAGTTATGCAATTAATCACAGCGATGGTTCGTGTCAGAGCAGAACAGAAGTCTGAATGACTGGACCATCATCTCCATCAGTTCATTACTTTTTATAATGGAGTTAAATATTAATTCTCCTGTGGATAAGTGACCGTGGATCAACTCAAAGCTTGAGAAAAGCCTGTACATGTGTGTGTGTAGTTGTCAATTGTACATTAGCTTTGAGGATGTTTTTTTTAATTGCTGAAACGAATAACATATTCAAGGCACACACAAAAGCTAAAAAAAATAATCAGGAAATGTATGAGGAAACAGCACTTCTGCTCATTAATCCACTTAATGTTTGCTAGTGTGTGGGCAATTATTATTAATTAGATTTATGTTCTTAAAATATCCTTTGTGCCCTTTAAATATTTATCTCTGTGAAGTTATTTCTTTAATTAAGAAAGCAGCATATCTGTCTCAATTACACCAAATTAATTGATTAATTGACTAATTAATTAAAACCCTGGATGTAAATAAATACAGTAGCTGTAGCTGACAACATGGAGGGTTAACGATAGCATTCCACAATCAACGATCGCAATCTCACAATCATCAGCCACGATGGGAAAATCTAATTAACCACACTCTGCCAACCACACACAATCGTGCTTGAAAGTTTGTGAACCCACTGCGTAATTGGATATGAATACAGTTGTGGTCAGAAGTTAGACATTACAGTTACATGGACATGAATGTCATCATGGACATGAATTTCATGGCAATATTCTCCAATATTATGGCCAGATGAGGCAAATATTGAGTTGTTTGGCCACAATGACCAGATGTACAGAGAAACACAATACCAGTTGTTAAGTATGGTGGTGGAAGCATCATGTTCTTTAATAACCAATTAAACCAAATAGTTAGCTATACTAATGAATTTAATTTATGGAAAAATGTAGTGGTTGGTCAAGCCATTTGAAATACATCGGTGCTCCAGAGTTCACTGTTAGGCAGTTACTGTACAAGTGGGGTAGATTTTTGAAGAATGAACTGTCACTGTGGTGAACGCTTTTCTTCATTCTGTAATGGTTCTGTAACTGTAGGACTGATTAAAAAGAACCAAATGGGAAATCAAAAGACATGCATCACTTGTTGCCTCTGGAAAAGTGGTGCCCCGACCAACAATGAGAAAACCCATAAACAGTTGACTCCTCTGTGCAAAGATCCCAACGGGGAAGCTTATTCTATATAAAAAAAGCTGTCTTTCTGAGTTTCAAAACCTTTACCGTAATTCCAAGTGCGATGCTGAGAAGTTCCTAGTAATAGGTGCTGTTATTTTATTCTGGCATTGGGCAATTTGATAGAATCATCCATCCATCCATCCATCCATCCATTATCTATACCGCTTTATCCGTCTGGGTCGCGGGGAAGGTGGAGCCAATCCCAGCAAACTTCGGGTGAGAGGCGGGGAACAGTCCACCACAGTGCCAACTGTGCCAGTCCGCCAACACAGACAAACAACCACACACACTCGCATTCACACCTATGGGCAATTTAGAGTAGCCAGTTGACCTAATCTG
>JAQQZR010000003.1:16302063-16321917 GCA_030068235.1 Notoglanidium macrostoma | reverse complement strand
AAGGCACCCTGGGTGACCCGGGGATCGAACCCAGGACCTTCTTGCTGTGAGGCGACAGTGCTAACCACCGCACCACACCACCGTGATAGAATCATGACTTCTGATAATTTATCAAGGTAACTACAATGATTCATTCAGAAACTTACAAATGGATGACAAAATGAATGGAAAAAACAGCATAAGGTTTCTTAGTAATGCATCTGGAACTGTATGGAAATGACAAAATTATTTTGTTAAAAAGTCCCTTAATTGGTGTTTTGATGATGGTGATGGTGGTGGCAGTGGAGAGCACTATCCAAGACTTCGCTCCAAAATCTCCCATAGGTGTATAATTGAATTGAGGTTTGGTAACTGTGTTGACCGTATCGTATGATTTACATCATTTTCATACCCACAAACCATTTAGTGAACCCTCATGCCTTGTGGATGGGGCCATTGCCACGTAAGAGACCGCTATCAAACAGGCTAGAAATGGATCATCCCAGGCTTAGTCAGAAGATCTGTATACGGATTTCCAGTGACCCTCTAAATTGAAACAAAGACACAATCCATGTTAGCAAATCACCCGGAGCATAATAGAGCTACCGGCTTTTCTTTTACTTTGTCACCTGTCTGTATGCAGTTATGAGTGATAACTCTAAGTCTGGACCTGCCAACAGGCTCTGAGAGGTTAAAGAATGGTCTAACAAGAAAAGATCCTGTGTCCTGGAATGGCCAAGCTAAAGCTCTAACCTAAATCCTAATACGATGATGTGGCAGGACGAAAAATTCAAATCCTTCCAGCAAGATTTCAAAGATGAGTAATTGGTTATAAAAGGTGACTGTGGATTTATTGCTGCAGTGGCAGGTGTCTGAAATGCTTTAATTGTTTTTACACCCAGGATAAAACAAACAAACAAAAAAAAAAACACATTCTAATAAACAGAATGGAAATCCATTTTTATGAATATGAAACCTTTATTCTGAATATTATTCTATATAATAATAGCTGTTCAGAGTTGAGTTATGCACTCATAGTGAGGAACAAAATTGCACACATTGGTCCGATGTAATTATAGACTTAAACCCTATTCAGAAGTTGCATAAAAATGATATGCAAATTCTGGAATTTTCATAAAATAGAGGTGTGTCAGTCACATTTAAATCTGATCTTTGGCATTTTTATTGTTTGACATCAGCTTAAGTGAGGAGAACAGGGCTTTTTTTTTTTTTTTTAGTGATTTGGGGTGCATAATTACTCAGAATTTATGGAATTCCACTTGGGACTCATATTAAATGCATAAATATGACAATTACAGTAACAAGGTAGAGTAAAAAGGTTGTTTTTCTTCTACACAGAGAACACTTGGATCCATTAAGATGGTTTCTATATTGTTAAATTAAAGCAGATTTGCAGTAATTAATGTGAAAATTACAATTAGGACTGTTCATGTAGCAATATATTGGCAATACACTAGACATCTATTAGATTTATTTCAATGCTTGCCATTCATATATCATCAAGTTAGTCTTTTATTTTCTAAATTGTCTCTTGCTTTTATGTTACTTTGAGTTATTTTCTTTATTAGTCCATCTTTTCTATTCCTTATTTTTTTCTTTAAAGCAAGTGCTTGTGTTTGAACTTGTCTCAAGACAAATCTAGGAAATGTGGATGCATGGACTACACTCAAGTAAATCAATCTGAGCACGTGTGTATCCCATTTCTGAATATGTGTAACTTTCCCTTTGTAAATGATGATGTAACATTTGGGTTTAAGTTGCCAACTCTGAATATGACTCTAAGGGTTCAGATTAATACCGCTTACATAATCATTAAAGGACTCATAAACCATAAGGCATGAGTGTCCAACTGATATTTGGTTAAAGTACTTTTTTAACGAAGTACTGGTTCATTGGTTCATCGAGTTTTTAGATCAAAGTGTGAGAGGGTGTAGTTGATTCAACATGATTTACTTGAACATTCCAGGGATAATGGTACATCATGATAATCATGTGAGCTAATTGAGATACTGGGGCATGAATTACATTTCTTGGATGAAGTAAATGGTTTCCCTTCTCATTGTTGCCTGTAACACTAATGAAAAGTCAAATATAGAGTGCGTGTCCACCCATGGGCGTACTTTACATAGTGAATGAGCAAACACATACAACAAGCCAACACAACCGGCAGAGTGAACAGACTATAAAACATACATCATAAAAACAGACTTTTATTCATGTTAAGTTTCCTCTGGACTGTGTATCAGTCTAATGCCAGAAGACCCATATTTTGCTGTATCGCTAACAACTTGAAAGGCCTGACATTTAATTTTAGATGTTCTGTAGCCATTAGACCCGTCACAGTTGCTACATAATTACCTGAAGGCCATTATATCAGCTGATGATGATGAAATCCTCTCTTTTCCACAACATCATGCATTTACGTTTTCAGCTCTCGTATCATATTTATTGTTTACTAAGTTCTGAGTATTTCAGTAATAGATTTTATTTATTGATTATTGGTGTATTACAAGGTGTTTAATTTATTTAAAAAAAATAGTATCAATTATATTTAAATGTATTCATTAAATGGTTTTAAAAGAAATTGCGATTGTTTACACCCTTTAACAGGACAGCTCAACCAATGCTTATAGACTGTAATTCCAGTATTCTGTATATTGTTCATAAATTCACCTCCAACTTTTCCATTTATCTCAAGGGATTACAATAAACATTTTTAACAGAAATGGACAGTGCTTTCACCGTTTGAAATACAGTTTTGAAATCGGTATTAAAAAAATTACAGTTATATCATCAGTGTTACTCTTCATTCAAGTTACAGAGGTAAAAGTTAGTATAAGATACAACACATTGCTTTTTTTTGACATTATGGAGGTATAATATTACAGTCACACCCCTGTATTTATGTATAAGTTGAGTTAAAACGTGTTACTACACGGTCACCAGGTCGCTAAACTGAATCAGGAGTTCACTGCCTGCTGTCAGTCTGAGATTCAGCGACAATGACATGAGCATAATGTTTAATAAAGATAAATTATCAAAATGATACTGAAAATATGTTAATAAATGAGAAACCCACACTCATGAACCACAGTCCTCAAGGTTTATTTCCCATAAAAGCTATCAGTTAAACGTCTATGAGCTTTTTAATTAAACATGTAAGGTAAAGATTCCAATTATGTGCATTGGATGTGCACAATATTTTATTTATTTATTTATTTTTTTAATAGAAGGTGATACTCTTATAAGAGGTGATAGCCATGGTCTCGTCCTGTGTAGTGTGTGGGAGACTAAACACCTACAAATATTTGATTGCAATTTCACATCTAAGCACTTGGAAAAGTTTAAAATCAAAATTGATCAATTTCATATCTGTAAAAGTAACACCATACGACTGGTTCATTGTGTTCAGCAGAAGAGTTTTGCATGGGGAGAGATGATTGCTATGCGGTTCACTGCTTATTGTTCTCTGTGCAACTGTTTTCAGGTTTCTGCTGCTCTCAGGTAATCCTGCAACTATCTTTGAGCGACTGCTGGCTTCTCTCTTCTCTTCTTAACCCTTAAGCTGAGAATGTGGTATGAAATCTTGCACCCGACTGAGGACGATTAGTCACGGTCTCATGAACCTGCATATTATAAAGGCAATTGTATTGAGAAGGAGGTTGAAGGTCTTTGTTATCTATGCGTCATTAATTTTTTTCTACTAAATAATGTGGCTCGTTATAACTTTAGGAAGCTTATTTACCTTTACCATTGTTGCTACTTTTTGCATGAAATCTTCCCAGGCAGTGGCAGCCTCTTTCATAATGACACCAAGTACCATTTGCAAAAGAATATTTTTGTAAAAATCTATATATAGAACTTAATTTCTTTTAATGTAACCATATACTGTTTATTTACTGCGCTCCAATCATGACAAGGAAGGGGAAAAAACAGAAAAAGACAAGAAATATATGTATATATTATTTATTTTTTTTTTTTCCTTCCTTGTCCTGATTGGAGCTCGGTAAATTACACGTATTAGTTTAATTATGGTCACGTTATGATTTAACTAAAATGAGGTAAGGAATTAGAAAAATGTGGCCATGTCTTACCTAAAATGAGGGAACAATTAGTAAAGCCTGACCACGATACAATATTTTTTCTTTTTGAGTCATGAGAGGGGCTCATTTGTTCATAGCTATAAATATAATGTCAGATGACATTACGTGTCTAAGCTGATATACTGTATGCACTGGAAGATTAGCAAATTACAAAACCAAAATGTAAATGTAAAACCCAAACGCAGCCTAGGGTGAGTTCCATGTTGCATATTTTATTTGATTTTTTTCTTAAAATAAAGTCAAGTTTTTAAGAATTACAAGGGCTAAATAGCACCTCAATTAAGGAATCAACCTTGTATTGATTCTTTTGCTCATAAATTATACTACTGGTTTTAACAATATAAATAAACTGAACATCTGTCTCTTAGTTACTGCCATGACGGAGAACCTTTTGAGAGAGAAAGAAGCTTTCAGGTTTGAATGACAGAAACAGACTAGAAAAGACAAAAACAAAGCTGAACGCTTAACACAAGTTAATCAACTCCCACACCAACTCATTTCATTCCCACACAGCAGACAGATGGTTCCATGATGTGGGACTGTTGGGAGCTCAGAGATTTATGCTCCTCCGACACATTTGCTCATGCTCAAGGAAACAACACCACATTTGCATAATATTCTCACACCTTTTGTAAAGCCGTTTTTTTTTTTAAATGGATTTCCTTAAAAAAAAGTTTTATTTAAACTCTTTTATGGGTATACACTCCCCACAAACAAACCACATCTTGGGGTTCTACAAATACGAGCTGACGTTTTATTTATCAAAAATGTGTTGCTTTGTTAAAACAATCACAGTGTGATTTATTAAAATACATGTCACTTATGAAAAAAATAGAGTAGAATTATACACGTGTATGTGTTCATGCCAGAAATTGAAACTAGAGAGATTATAATCACCTCTCGGGAGAACCTGTCGAGTTGGTACAGGCCAGTGGACAGAACGCACCTGTGTGAGGTAGACTCTGTGGTGTGTGTGCTGTAAGGTGGAGGGCTGGACAGGGTTCAGGACAGGGGAAGGGGCTCAGGAAGGGAGGCGCATGGCCGGGGAGAAGGACACAAAGCAGAGGCAGGTAAAATAGCCCTCTCTCACCTCTGTTCCTGGAGTGTGACGCAGCATCCATACAAACTCCAACACTGCCATGAAGATAGCAATTAACAGGCCACACACTAGGACTACAAAGATCCCACCGATATTCTCCATGCCAAGTCCTACCCAAGAAGCACACACCAGTGAATTATTATGAGAATTATTCAGGCAAGGCCACAGACACATACTGACAATAGTGCATCAGTCAGCACTTCACCTTTGGCTCGATGGTCCTCCTCTTTTGGACACTTTCCACCATCCCACCATTTCCTTTTCAGGATCTCCAACCGGTTCTCTTCCTGCAGTCTGAGGATGGCCAGGTCGAACTCATCCCGGTACACAGAGCCTTTACACACACACACACACACACACACACACACACACACACACACACACACACACACACACACACACACACACACACAAAAGTGCATTCATTATGAAACAAACCTTAAACAGCTCAGACTCATACCATTTTCAGGCAAGCAGTTCTTGTTCCACTACATTATTGCTTTTAAACAATATTAAGTAACTCAACTCCAGAGATATTGGCATCCTTCAAGAAAATGGTGGTATAAAATAAACACTATTTACAATGATTCACATTTTTCATTCAAACTGCTTACCTTTCCTCGAACGTTTTTCAATGATCTCAAAATATGTAAAATACTTCAATATTTAACCCTCAAGAATATTTCAAATAAATGCAAACTATATCATGCTTTAAAATTGATTCTTTAAAAGCTTCAGAAACAACCTAACCCTATTGTGGATATCCTTTGACCTGATTTGAGGGTGCACACATATTCTCTTTATCATCTAGCAAGACACCAAAGAACACAAAATAGGCAGATCGTTGACCTGAATATGTCTGCAATAGATATAAAAATACATGCTGATGCATTGTGGTTGCTTTGCAGCCAGTGTTCTAAGGGCATTTGTGGAGATTGAAATTTTTCTATCAGAATTTCTTACCACAAAACCCTGGCTGCCTCTCCTAGATGGTTAAGACTTCTAAGGCTTAACATACAACCAAATCAAGAGATTTGACGATGAGCCAAACATACTCATGAATCATATTGTTTAAGTAAAACAATTTTGGATTTTTTAAAATTGTTGTAGAAACAGATACAAAACTATACATATCATTATGTAAGTTATTATTATTATATATATTTTTTTAGCAAAATCTTACTTACTGCATGTATCACTTCATTTGTGGCTCATTTTCATAAAGGGTGCCAATAATTCTTGAGCTGCCAGTTAATATAAAGCAGAACTTAATGATCCCTGTGGTCCTCACCCAGAGGCATTCCAATGCCATAGCCCTTGGTGTCCAGCAGACCTCCAATCTGCGTGAGGTTGCAGTTGCGTTGCCGATAGTACTCGTTCATGGTGCTCTCTAGCAGGTATGCGTAATTGGAGTTCAGCACACGGGCGATACCCTCCTCTGTGCTCTTCACAAAAACACTGGGCTGCTTGGAGTGCATGAAGTTCCACATGCGCTGGTACGTCTGGTAACGCGAGTTCTGAACAGAAAACGAGGAAGCTCAATTTCTGATGCGTTTGCAGTCTGCCCCTTCAAAGACCTACACGCTTGTATATTCAGTGCAGCTTGTAAACTTAAGCAGTATGATAGATGAAACTAATCAAGGACCTGAAAGCAGACTGACAGCCTGGAGTGTGTGTGATAAAGCAGAAAAAGGACCAGGAAAAAGCAACACTGCCTCAGAAAAACATCACATTAAGAGGATGAGCATGTCTTCTCTAGGGAGAAAGATGTTGAATGGTGTTGACACTAAGCCAGTAAGCAGACAGAGCCGAAGCGGGTATGAGCAGCGCTGACATGTCTGACAAGGCTGCTGACACGGTATTGATTCTGGCATGGGTTTTGCATTAGTGCTAGCGTCTCTTGTCCTTGCAGGTCAAATTACCTGGAAGAAGGTCATGGTGGAGCCACCGTGCATGGTGCCATACTCGATGGCTGTCTGATCTGCCAGATCGTCCACAGACTCGATGGGAACGTCCATCCTCTGGACGGTAAGAAAGGCAGCCAGGTTGGCCGTGTAGGAAGAGATGATGATAAGAGTGAAGGCCCACCTGTTCATCAAATCACAGAAAAGTGGATATAAGAGAAATGACTGGAGCAAAGCTACTTATCTGACATCAAAAACAGCCGCCCAAATATACCCCTGTATGATAAGCCTAAATATATCCTACGCTAGAATAAATATCCCTAGCTTCCTTTTATTCTCCATTGACCCTAATGCACAGAAGTCTGAAAGGTTTGTTTAAATTACGGCCCAAAAACTATGGCAGGAAAACAGACTAGTGGAGTAAAAAAAATGGAGACGTTGCTTTCATCTAGCAAGAATGGTCACTAGGGTTAGGAGCTAGAGACAAACCGTGTGTGTGAGAGTGTGTGCGGATGTGTTCTCACCATACTCCACTGACACAACGTGTAGAGAGAGCTCGTGGAGCAATGGTGGAACCTTGCTGCATGAACCCCCCTACTGGGAACCAGAAACTGTTCCCCAGAGAGTACTGATTAATGAGGAGACTACAGCGTCCCTTTAGGCAGGGGTGTGGGTTGTACCATTCGTAAGGGGTCAGCCTGAACTCCAGGAGAAAGAGACACAGAGGGGAGGAAAAAAGAGTCAGGAACAGGAAAGAAACAGGAACTTTAACAGTTGACAAAGCATGAAGTCACTTATAGTCCCTGGTGGCTTCACAACCTGTTTTTTAAGTCCCAGCAGACAAGTATGAAGTACACATGCTTGCCTAAGATCGATGGTGAAATAATGACCTTCTGAGAATGTGCTGCTGAGAAGAGTACACTACGGAGTCTCTCCAAGTGGCATCTATTTGCATTACAGTATGTTAACATCCAAGTATGTTATTTGTATTACGTGGTGCACACACACGCACACACACACACACACACACACACACACACACACACACACACACACACACACACACACAGAGGAATAGAGCCAGAAATTAAGTCAGAATACAACCCTGTATGGGCAAAATCCAATAAATTCCTCCCACTGTTCTGGTGTTGGCTGGTAAAACATGCAGCCAAGAAAGAATTATCCCGAATCACACAATTTCATCTAATATGAAACCTTAAGAGAACCTCAAAACAGGTCAACAATGTGCAAAATACTTATATACAAAATACGGCACACATTCTTTCATTATTTGCTTTATGTTTCAGTGGGAATATCAGATCCTCTGCATGTCTCAGTATGGAGCTGGGTATTTACCTGGCTACCAGAAACAGCACACAGCTAACCGCTAGATATGCCAGCAACATGAAGAGCCAGACCCCTGGAGAGAAGGGATCCAGGAAGGAAAAATACCCTGGTCTTCTTCCCTAAAACAGACAAAAGAATTAGAATGCAGTTCTACACAGTTTCTTAGAAAATGATCATTGCTGAATATTTTTTTTCTGCACTGCCAAAACATGAAAAAAAGAAAGTTTTTGGTAAAAATCTGAACTTCGAATTACAAAAATATATAGTAGATCCCAAATAGTTTCAAGGGCTGTTATGACAGATTACATCCTGTCCTATAGCCATGCAGTATTACTGTTTTGTGCTATAGTTATTATAGCTGCTGTACATGTTTGATGCCACAATAAATGTTACAGCATGCTAGTTTTTTAGGTGTGCTCCAGTAACAGATGGTGGTTTTTGAATAGGGGACGCACCAGTGTCTGTTATTAATGTATATATCTATATATCTGTAAATCTCTATATTCTGTTTGGTCTCTTCCATCTGTTAGACTGGCCTCTGGTTTAATTCTCAGTCTCTCATCATAAGAAAAACCATCAAAAATCAGCATGTTACATTTTGGTCACACACTAAAATGCAGCTAAGCTGCTAAGTAGCTAGCTAAAGTTCACTGAAGAATGACAGCTAGCTAGCTAGACCTATAAATAAAAAATCTGAAACAAACTCAACTTTATAATTACAATTTACATACAATATCACTTACAAAGATAAAATAACAAGTTACTTATCAAATTGATGGATTATTGTTTTATGGATTAATGGATTAGTTGACTGACCACCGCTGCCCCTCCGAGCACTTTATGAGCCTGACTGGTGCCAATGTATTTAAGACTGAGATATCAGTCATGTTCATTAGCATTTCAGTGACTGGCAGTTGGTTACAAGGTTCAGCACCTTTGAGATTCTCCATATCATTTTATGGAGAAGCTGTGCGTCCAAGTGGGACAATGAAAAGCACACTGTCCAACTTTTCTGTTGCTCACAGTAAAGCTGTGCATCCAGGCAGGACCCAAAATGAAGTATTAAACTTATTATAACTTTACAGTGACATATTTTATTATAACATTAAAATGACATACTATAACATATATAGCATATAATAACACTTTTAGCCTGTGGTCCCTATAAAAGGCAGTGTATTTGAATCTGCCATTGAAGACATGAACCAGTGCATGACTATAAGCGGTGTCTAAGGGCTTGAGAGGAGATTTCCACACAGACTGCACTGTCCACTAAAAATAGTTTGCTTTAAATGAATGAACAGCATGCTATTGCAGTGATAAATTGATTCATTAAAATAATGAATTTCACCAACAGTGATGAATAATATAAACACATTTCATATACATTTAATATAAAATCATTTTATTTACCACATTTTAATGAAATTTTAGGGAAGGCCAGGCTTCCTGTGTAGTCTTAAAGCAATTGCATTTGGTGCTAGCATACTGTATGTTACATGCTTTATGATGTCACGTGAACAACTACAATAGGTGTTATATCTACTAGGACCTCATTAGAAATGATGCCTGTACATAATTTCACAGAAAAAGTTTATGAGTTAGATCATGACATCATTGCTTAATCTTTGCTTAAATCTTAAATGACACTGAGCATGAGATATAAGCCCACTAGAGCACCAATAATGACATTTAGCATTAGATATATAAGTTCACAAGAAAGCATTAAAAATTATGTGATATTTCTGATATCATGATCATCAGTTGGCGGATCTCAAGTTGTACATGTTTTTGCCATGGTATCATTAGCATAGTACAAATCAAATACGGCACAAAATATATACTAACTAGAGTCCATTAAAAGCTAGTCAAGGACTAGCACTTTAACAAGGCTGGAAACTGGAAATTTCTCCACAGTGCAGATTTAAAAGCATGGATTATGGCTACAGAATGTGGCAAACACCTGGTGGAACATCTCAGAACTAATTAGGTCAATAACATGATTGGGTATAAAAAGAGCATCCCAGAGAGGCCGAGTCTCTCAGCAGTAAAGATGAGGATGGGTTCACCACTCTGTGAAAGACTGCATGGGCAAATAGTGCAACAATAATGTTCCTCAACATAAAATTGCAAAGAATTTAGGGATTTCACCATCTACAGTACAAAATAAAATGAAAAGATTAGAGAATCTGGAAAAATCTTTGTGCACAAGGGACAAGGCTGATGACCAATACTGGATTGTGATCTTCAGGCTCTCGGGCAGCACTACATTAAGAACAGACACAATTGTAGTGTAAATCACTACATGGGCTCAGGAACACTTCCAAAAACCACTGTCTGTAAACACAGCTCTTCTCTGCACCCACAAATGCAGTTTAAAACTGTACCATGCAAAGACGAAAGCATATATAAACATGATCCAGGAACACCACTGCCTTCTCTGGGCCTGAGCTCATTTAAGATGGACTGAGGCGAAGCGGAAAACTGTCTTGTGGTCTGATGAATCAAAATTTGAAATTCTTTTTGGAAATCATGGACGCCACATCCTCCAGGCTAAAAGGGAGAAGGACCATCCAGATTGTTATCAGGGTGTGGTTCAAAAGTCAGCATCTGTGATGGTATGGGCTGCATTAGTGCACATGGCATGGGTAGCTTGCACATCTGATAAGGAAACATTAATGCTGAAAGATATATACAGGTTTTGGAGCAACATTTGCTACCATCCAGACAACGTCTTATTCAGAGAAGGCCTTGCGTTTTTCAGCAAGACAATGCCAAACTGCATTCTGCACGGCTCTGTGGTAGAAGTGTAGAGGGGCTAAAGTGGCCTGTCTGCAGTCCGCACCTGTCAGGCATTGATAACACTCGGTGCATCATGAAATACTAAATTTGACAAAGGAGACTCCAAACTGCTGAGCAGCTGAAATCCTATATTAGACAAGAATAGGACAACATTTCACATTCAAAACTCCAGCAACTGGTCTCCTCAGTTCCCAAATGTTTACAGAGCGTTATTAAACGAAGAAGTGATGCAACACAGTGGTAAACATGCCCCTGTCCCAACTTTTTTTTAAATGTGTTGCTGGCATCAAATTCCAAATGAGCATATATTTTCCAAAAAACAATAACATTTCTCAGTTTCAACATTTGATATGTTCTACTTTTAATTAAATATGGGTTTACATGATTTGCAAATCATCACATCATGTTTTTATTTACATTTTACACAGTGCCCCAACTTTTTTGGAAAAGGGGTTATACTTTACTGAATTGCACTATATTGTACATTTACTGTATTTCATTGCATTTATTATGCAATTATTTCTCTTTTATTGTACTTATGTACTTACTTGGTGTTTAGGATTTATGTTTAGACATGATACAGCAGGAGAGTTGTGAGAAAGCATCCCATTGTTCTCGTTACACATGGCAATAAAGAATCTTGAATCTTGGTCTTAAGACATCAAGTTCCATGAAATGTTATCATGAAAATACAGTGATGTTTTTATTACTTTTCCCCCTTTCCTTGGCTAAAATACACTCATTTTGTGCACAGGTGAAGACCAACTAATGGTTTAAACAGAAACGGAAAAAAGCTTCTGCACAATAGTCAGAACCAATTAGCCAGATTGTCCTACAGGTGAACATACAACCAGAGGCGAAAACAATTTAACAATATCTTATCACCAAGGCAGTTATTGTCAGGGTAACCACGATCCAATTTATATAGACACCTTGGAGATGTGGTTGGAAATAGCACATGTGGTTTAAAGCACAAATATGAATCGCTCAGCCAGTGATAATTAGTAGCCATTCAAAAAGTTCCAGAGCCTCAAGCATGAAAATGATATATATCTATGTAAGGAGCAGAAATACGGGGTGGAATAATTAAACACTTCCCATATTAGTATAATTGAGTGATATAAGTGTTGGGTTAGAGATAGTGAGAGCGGTAATTAGGCCTGCGTACACTTCATGTATACAAGTCGAACACCGTCACAGCTGTTACTGATCAGTCTCGCTGTAGCATTATTAAATAGCTACATTAAGGCAGAGAGAAATTAACTAAAGGCAGTAAAATGTGCCAGCGCGCACTTTTATGCTGGCACAATAATTGTATTGTTGCGCAGCACCGAGGGAGCTCGCATATGTCTGTTGACTGAAGTTCAGCACTGCGAGCGGCAATCTGCTGCGAGCAGCAATCTGCTATGAGCAAAAGAAAACGCTTTGTTTACAGCCCTTGCGCTAAACTCAGATTTTAGTTTACACAAAGGCAC
Organism: Notoglanidium macrostoma; assembly: GCA_030068235.1. Lineage (NCBI taxonomy): Eukaryota > Metazoa > Chordata > Actinopteri > Siluriformes > Auchenoglanididae > Notoglanidium > Notoglanidium macrostoma. Next base: position 16,309,187 of record JAQQZR010000003.1, on the reverse strand, counting down.
AATCAACACGGAGCAGCAGCGCTGCAGCAGCAGGAGCCAGCTGGAAAGGGTGGTGAAAAGAAAGAAAGCGGAGCGTGTTGCTCATTTGCGTGTGCCGTGATCCTCGCGTTTGTGGGTGATGAGCACTCAACTCTCAACAGCGCTCAAAGACTGCGTTCTATATCAGAACATGGAGACTGAGAACTAAGAATGATAGTGGCTATTTTGCCAAATTCTGGCCAACAATAACAGCGGCTATGAGCAATTTCACACCCGCAAAAATCTCTACTCTCAGATATCTCTAGATTGTTATGTAACATATTTTACTTAGGTTGCATGTGCTGGAGGTGCAAAGCCGAGTTTCTTTCAGTAACACGCCTGAAAATGTCTTCTCCAGGATAAGTGCTGCCTTCATATGTCAAAATAAACGCCTGCACTAGTGTCAGCTGTGTGAGGCAGGGAAGGGGATGAAGAGATGCGTGGTTAACACAGCTAGCCCTCCATCACGATCTCATACGGGGCTCTAACGCTCCAGATTTTGTAGGTGGCTTAGAAGATGTTTTTTTTTTTTTAAATATATATTGCCAACTCTGTTTTATTAAATGACAAAAAGGTCACAGCCTAAATCTTGTTTCTTATGTGGTAAAACAAACAGGTACAGACAGGAATAGCTGTGAAACACTGTGGCAGCTGTCTGGAACAAATGCTTGCCTACTCTGTGTACAGTAGGAGTTAGAGCATCTCTCGCATTTTATCTCTTTCTCTCACACACACATTCATGCATACAATCCATCAGGAAAGCTGCTTTTACCTCCTTCAGGGACAGTTCACGATTCTGCCTTGGCTCCCTGTGCAACTCCGTAATTAACTCATTGGGTTAATTAGTCGTTTATTTATTCACCCACACCCTATACTTCACCCTCCTTCACTGTACCTCACACATGTGGCGACAGGAGCAGGAGAATTAACTCGAAAGTGCTGCTCAGGTCATAGTTTACAAGCCTGCTGCATTTTTCGAATTATTTTCTAATAATTCTATGATGCTAATCATATTCCTACATGCCTAAATTTCAGGTCATCTTGACCAAATAGCACGAAGCTGAAATTAAAGCGAAAATCTGTTTACTGTAAATAGGAAACCAAAGATTTTCACTTCCTCCTGTGAACTAAATCTGTGAAGAGGTTTTGCATGTCTATTTCTAAATATACGGTTTGTCGCACAAACATCTGTGATGAAGGTGAGCTATATTGGGTATGGAATAAAACCACTGTAGCAAATGTATTACTGTAAATGTAAAATGTACTGTACAATCTGGGGCCTAGTGTGCGCAGGAAAGCAGCTGGTCCAGATGGTGTGATGGGACACAAGCTAAAAGACTGTGCAGACCAGTTAACGGGGGGTTTCACAAACATCTTCAATCACTCCTAATTCCTATCATGCATCCCTTCATGCTTCAAAACATCCATAATAATACCAGTAGCAAAACGGACAGCAGTCAAATGCCTGAATGAATATAGGCCTGTGGCTCTCACCTCCCTACCCACCAAATCTCTGGAGAGACTGGTCATGAAACACATTAGAGGCATCATACCAGCATCCTTTAACCAGCAGCAGTTTGCCTACAGGAAGAATAGGCTCGACAAAAGGCGCAATAGCCTTGGTGCTTCATACTGCACTGAAGCACCTTTAGCTGAAAAACACATATGTTTATACGTATTTCACTGATTTCAGTTCTGCATTCAATACTATCCTGCCAGGCAAACTCATCACAAATCTACTGGATCTAAACCTTAATACTCCACTGTTTAACTGGGTTCTGGACTTCTTAACAAACTACAAACAGTAGTCTGTAAGATTTGGGAAGCACCAATCATCAACACTGACTATCAACACCGGGGCCCCACATAGGTGTGTACTCAGTCCATTACTCTACTCACTTCATTTACATGACTGCCCTCCCCATCAAATTACACCACATTGCTCAGCCTCATGTCAAACGACAATGAGTCTGAGTATGGGATGGAAGTACAAAATCTTGCAGTCTGGTGTCATGACCACAACCTGAACCTGAACATCAGGAAAACCAAAGAGGTGATTGTGGACTTTTGGAGATCAGGTCAGTGCAACCAGTCCCGGCTCTGCATCAATGGCGAGGACCGACTTCAAGTTCTTGCGTCTGACAATGACGGAGGAACTGTCCTGGGACCCCAACACAGCCTCTATAATTGGAAAAGCCTAACAACACCTCTTTTATATGAAGAAACTGAAGAGAGAAAACCTGGCCTCTGAAGCTGCTGATAAAATTCTATCGCTGTGCCATTGAGTGCTGTGGCAGTGTGGTTTTTCAGGTGCACAAAGCCATTTGCAAAAAATCATTGGAGTTATGCTGCCAAACATCAACACCATCCCCACCTCCTGTTGCCTGAAACATTCTCACCATCCCGTACCCTCAAATACCCATCGCACCCTGCCCACCATCTTCTCCAGCTGTTACCATCTGGGAGAAGGTTTACATCTTATAGAGCAAGGATTACCAGAATGACCAATAGTTTCATACCACAAGCAATAGGAGTCTTCAACAAACACCCCCCCCCCACCTCCATATACTAATCCTCCCTCCAACATAATGTCATTTTTATTATCTCCATCCCATTTATTTATTTATTTAGATGTGCCTATTATTCAGGTGTCTTTTTAATTATTGTTTCTTACAAATCTTGGAGATGCCATACTGTTCATTGTTTTATTAAAAATGACAAAGAACTTAGTGGGACATCTGATGCTAATCAGTGAACAGAACACTAGGATAAAGGCTGCCTGCAGATGTTAAGTAGCAAAATCAATTTGTGCTGGCAATGCTATTACTTCTCCATGCAGGCAGCAGGCTCGACATAGACTTGTGCTTACAGCTTACGGAGAATGCTATTAGAGTTTATTCTATAGAGCTGTTGAATTCTCAATTCTGATTGGTCAGAAGGTGATGATTAATTTTTGTTAATCAGTGTACAAAATGCTGTCTTCAGCATAGACAGTAAAAAAGAGTCACCCCAAAGGGTTTGAATGGAGAGAAGTGATGCCAGATTGAAGCTACTTCCTGTTGAGCCTCTCGCTTAGCGTTGGTTTTCTACCTATTTACAAATAGGTTTTTCAGATTTCCCTGAGAGCTTATTATCAAAACAGGATAGATGTGTGACTGGATGTCGCAGGTTTGTGATGTAATTTTTCAGTATAGTCGGAGGAAAAATGTTTATTATGCATGTTTATGTTTCAACATTATGGAACCAGTCATAGAGTGTTGTGTTTCTCTAGAAAAGAATAACTGTCATATAAAGGGAAAGAATGATTAATAAAGTTATTTGTAGTCAAAAAGAGCTGAAAATGGAAGTCACTGGAAGGCTAAAGCTAACTGAGCCTCTAAAATTAAAACTGAGTGCCACTGATTAAATCTTAACTAAAACAAAACGAAACAAATAAGACTAAAATGCGACTAAAACGTAACTACAATTTTCAGTAAGCGACTAAGACTGAAAGTCAGTTTAAAATCCATGTCAAAATTAACACTGGTTTTTACTTTAAAAAGTATTAGAATGAGTGCTATAATATAAACCCGTGATTGGAATTAAAGCTAGTGCTACTGTTCGAGCTGCGTTTAAACAGCAATCAGATTTTGACAGTGATGTGGTGTAAATGTCTGAGAACTGTAACACAACGATAATGTTCGGAGAACCTTATATGCTTAGATGGCTTGCTTGGTTTTGATGCTTTGTCAAATGTACAAACAATTTTCATCATCTTGAAGCATTCACGATGACACTGGAAGAAAAAATATATATTTTGCTCTCAGCTCTGTACTAAATAGCAATGATAGGCTACACTGATGATGAAATCTTGTTTCTGAATTAAGACACTTTTTTGTCAAATTGCATGTACATAAACTACATTATGGTGGTGATATTAACCAAACTAGCTGTTAATAAACACTACCTGTGTTGGAGAACCGCTCTAAATTTGTGGTTAGTCAAAGCAGCACCCACTCATCAACTATACTGCGCACCCAGCCTTACAGAAAATGCTTATTATCTATACGCAGCTTTAAAGCGGCGACTCCAACGTACACCTCATTTAACACACTCCATTCTGTACGCACTATAACACGGCACATTGCCCACTGGGGTGGATGAAGAAGCATTCCTCAGCATGTAATTTAAGCCATATTTGATTCCATTTTCTAACATCATTGATCACCTGCAAAATTTCATTTTAAGCTCAAAATAGGGAAAACGTGGCTCTGTGTAGGAATCGTGGGACACAAGATCAATAGCAATTGAGTTTAGATCTAAATAAGGGCACATGCAGCGTGGTGTGCAGGTACTGAATGGAGTTGCAGAGTTGGATAAGACAGAGCGATTTTCTAAAGGCCAAAGTGAAGCAGAGGATGCTGAAGAGAGACTGAGTCACCGTATCAGTCTACAGTGTGCTAGAGCTACTTTAATCTCTTCATCTCACCCTTATTTATTTGTGTCAGACCCACATGACATGTAGCTTCTGTCATCCCCATACCGCTTTCACTGCCTCTGTTTGCTTCTCTTTGCTTGACTCGTTTGCTCTATCTCTGTCTTTTCCAGTTGTCCTCAATCACCGTTGCTCTCGTACACACACTGCCTGTCTATCTGAATCACCCTCCACTTCTTTCCTCCTTCCCACCTTTGATTTAGGAAACAGTCGGATGCTCTGTGTGTGTGTGTGTGTGTGTGTGTATCCTGCAGTGCGGTACTGTGGTGCATTAGCATGCAGGACGTCCTGATTATCAAGAAATGGTGTAGTCTCTCAGAACTTTTACATTTATTACTGAAAATAGCCATATGCAAGGCATTACCAGGGGAAATCTTTCATCAGCTAGACAAGCCAAAGTGCTGCACTCCTTCGCAGCATGCTGACTAATGCGGTCTGTAGTGTGGGGAGTGGGGTGGTGAAGGCGGGGTCGCCCTAGCGTCCTTACCAGATGCACTCGGTACATGATACTAATCCCCAGTGTCATGAAGGGCTTGGAGAAATCAATGACCTTCTCTCTCTCGGCTGTGATGGTCAGGCCGGCCACGGCTAAATCAGCCTTCTGCAACACACACACACACACACACATGGCAAGTCTTAGTGGAAATACGATCTTTACGACAAAATGACAACAAGTCAAAATAGCTGTGCCAAAAAAATGTGTTTGCTTAAATTAACATGCAACATTAACCTGTATTCCAGTGACTCTCGCACAGTGGGAGAACAGCAGCAGTGTGTTTTAGTGAAGGGCAGGCTGTCATGATAAATTACGTGACACAGTATCTAGGGCTGTTGGGCATAGCATGGAAGCTTAGCCCAACTAATAAAACCAAACTGAAATGTACATCTGTGTGGGATTTTCCACTCCCAGAGGCGAGCCAACAAGCCTCCGCTGCTCTTCCGCTGCCCTCCACTGCAGGGATAAACGTGGAGCTTATAAGATTGTGGAGCTCACATATCGAAAAAACGGTATCTGGGCTACAGTATGCGCTCATTGCTTCAGTCAATAGTGTCTGGAATTTACACAAGGTTGAAAAAGGGCCTTGTTGACTTTAAGAGATTCTTGCTTATAGAAAACCAGACTGCGATTTGGCTGCAAAGAAATCCTTGCAACATTTATTAGAATAAGACTCAATATAGAGTATAGCCATGGCACAGACAGAAGAAAACATAAAGCAGAAATCTGACTTATTGAAGATGGACCTCTTGTTCAGTCCTATTATGTAGGCTATTAAGTTATTAAAATGATATATACTGTCGCATCCTGGTTTAGGGGGTCTTAGATGTCTTTGGTATTTCTAATGTGGGAAACATTTGACTACAGGTGCCGATTAACACAAGATAAGTCACACAGAGCTTCAAGCTGAGAAACTAGAAAAGTGGTTATATGTATTGTTAGTTGATATATTATGTAGTAAATACATTATATGGACAACACTTTGTGGACAACTCCCTGAAACTGTCACAGAGTTGGAAGCACACAATTGTCTACAAATGTCTTTGCATGCTTTAGCATTAAAAATTCCCTTTGCTGGAATTAAGAGGTCAGAACCTCTTCCAGCGTGATAAAGCCCCTGCGCACAAAGCCAGCTCCATGAACACATGGTTCACCAAGGTTGGAGTGGAAGAACTTGAGTGGCCTGCATGGCCCTGACCTCAACTCCACTGAACACCTTTGGGATGAACTGGAATGCCCCATGCATCCTAATAGTCTTGCGGCTGAAAGGGCAAGTCCCCACAGCTACGCTCCAATAGCTAGTGGATTTTAGGCTGTCTCAGAAGAGTGGAGGTAATTAGAACAGCAAAAGGACTAAATCAGGAATGGGATGTTCAAAAAGCACATATGGGTGTGTGATGGTTAGGTGTCCACAAACTTTTGATCATATCATGTATACTGGGTTGATATTTGAGCTGAGAGAATTTTTTTGTAATATTAGTGTCAATCAGAGCAACAGTATCATATTGAACCAGAAGTCTAGTTGTTATTGTCAAAGCCGGTCAAACCTGTCGCTTGCTTTCATTTTCAGTGGTCTGAAATTTGCAGCAGATGCTTACTTTTTCTATGTCTTTCTTTGTTCTGCTTTGAGAAGTAATCTGATAAAAACTTGTACTGTTTCGTTTGTACTCTCATCACAGAGCTGTCTATCACAAAACAGCACTAACCAATAACATGCAGTTTAGACTATTATGAAATTAAAACTGTTTTCGGCAGACATGTAGATTATAAAAACACAACATGATGTCCTTGCAAACATTTAAATATTGTGATTGTTATAATAATATATAATGATAATATTTATTAATACTAATGATAATATTTATATAATAAAATGTGGTAATAATAATTCAGGGCAGTTGTGGCCTAAAGGTTAGAGAGGCGGGTCTGGGACTGAAAGGTCACCAGTTTGAGTCCCTAGACTGGCGGGGAGAACGGGTGGGTGGGGGGAGTGAACAGCGCCCTTGAGCAAAGCACCACCTAAGTGGCTAAGTGTGCTCACTTCTCACCTGTGTATGTAGTTTCATGAGTTTTTTTTTTTAATTAATTCTGTTGAAGCATGGTTGAAAAGCAGTGTCTGACTTTTATTAGTTACAT
>JAQQZR010000003.1:16262114-16287979 GCA_030068235.1 Notoglanidium macrostoma | reverse complement strand
TAAAGAAGGATGTAAACACACACACATTATTGATTGATTGTGATCAGATTCATTCGACCGCCTCCAGTGGAAGTCTGGATCACATCGTGAGCAGATCTCAAGCAGTTGCCCCTACCAACAAGTTACAAGATCATTAAAAAAGGCAATAAAAAAACACCACAAAAAACAAAAACAAACAAAAAAAATTAATACAACATGCCACCAACAATGTTGATTAGGATGTCTACCTGACCAACACGTGTAGTCCTTCTTGTTACTAATTTGCACACCAGAAACAACCTTAAAATATTCTTCAAACAGGAAGGAAGCTATTGAAGAAAATCAATTTCAGATATTTAACTTTACTTTGACCTTGACCCTGTTTGGATAATTTCTAAAATGTAATTAATTCATCTCAATGAAATTTCAATGAAAATTCCAGATAAGTCCTACAAACATTTAAGCACTTGTTCTTGAGATACTGTGCTAAGAATCTTGGATGGATGTGTGGATGGACATATGGATGGGCCAATGGCAAAAATCACAGATTTTAGGCAGAAAATGGGCCTTGATTTCCTTAACATGAATGTGTAATTAACATCTCTATGTGACAAACAGGACGCTACTGGAGAAAAACTATTTCAGATGTTTGACCTTGCAGTGACCTTGACCCTGTTTGGATCAATTCATTCAACCATCAATTCATTCAAAACATTCAACCACTCATTCTTGAGATGTCACACTAAGGAGAATCTTGAAATCACTTAGTGGGTATTAAAAAAAAAAAAAACCAAGCAAAGAGAACACAAAATGAATTGCTCTCATTTCCAGGGATGGCAAAAAAACAGAACAAATGTTTCCTCATGCATTAGTAACTCACTGTAGTAGCATTTCAAGTTGCTCCCATTATATATGATGTAGACACTAAGCGCAGTATCCCAATGGCAAGAACACCAGATGTGCAGGTAGAAAGCTTATTATGCAGATGTCGATATCCAGCAACAGGTTGGATGTAAATGCAAGGTGAAAATGGATATATGAGAAAAGGAGCATAGAAAAAGAATTAAAAAGAGAAGACGAGACTGCGAGAAAGGAAGAGAACTGGCAAATACTTTGAGGCTTTGATCAAAAAAACATGCATTCCGTTTCTCATTCCTCGCCTCGGTGGACGAAATGCTACCCTGCCCTCATGAATGAAAGCCACACAGAGCTGCAGTGCTGAGAAACATGGAGCTCAATCAAGCACTGCAATCACATCTGGCTAGAGAGCAGAGAAAGAGAGGACAGATAGAGGAAAGAGAGAGAGAGAAAGAGAAAGAGCTAATGAGGGGACATGTGGACAAGGACAAGGTGTTTACTGCACAGGACTCTAGACATCGTCCATCAGGAAGAAACTGCACCATGATTTAATCTTTAGGCGAGTGTGATAAGTGCACATGAGGACTGGCTTATAAAAAACTGATCACACAACCATGTAATTGTGCACACATGCGTATTTATCAGCACAGTGGACATCGACTACATAATATGATTATTATTATTATTTTCACAAACAATTAGAAAGAGCTTTTGTCATAGTGACATATGTAAGGTAACTTATCCGTGTAATCTTTACATAAAAGTGCAATAATCTTTGCAGCTATGTACAGTTTAAACCTGGTCAATCGAGGTTTACATGCGTTAGACTTCTCAAATGAAAAATTTTTTACACAAACTCAGGAGCTGTCACAGGATACGAAAGTATTTCAGATCTTAGAGGATTTTCATGAATACCAAATTTCTTGGGTAAATGCTCCTGCAAATGATTCATGAATAAATTTTTCCTTATCCACCTTCATAAATGAGCCCTAATGATGTAATCAAATACAGATATGATTATCATCAGGACTTGGATACCACAGGACACTACAAAATTTGCAAAGGATATATATATTTTTTTGTGGGCATGCATAAGAGAGCAATCAGATATGAAGCTCACGAGACATACAAACACCAAGTTCATTGAACACTGAAGTAACTGCCTGGTCACAGTGCTTTAATTTCTGCTACTAGCTTTATTTATTTATTTAAAATATATTCTAGAAAATAGAACCAACAAAATTCATAAGGAAAAAAAACACAGGCAGATAGACAAAGAAAAAAAGGAATAAATGATAACTGTATTTTAAATATACATACATATATATATATATATATATACACACACACACAGGTGTGCGTATAGCTGTGCACATCACCAGCTGAGGTTGGGAAACTGTCAGAGCCAGAATTCACAGAGATGCTGACAGTGATGGCATTTTCACCTCTGGGTTTTTCTTCAGTGTTTTCTAGTGCTTCTGACATAGTGATAGGGTTCATGTCAGGGCTCATATTAAGGAAACCTTTTCGGTTTAGATACAGATATAGATATTTAGAGAAAATAAAGATACAGGTAATACAATACCCAGTCCAGACTTATGTTTCTCACCCTTGTACCTTACCTTTCCTATTAACTTGACTCTATTTACAGAATAATTCATAGACATTAGTGAAAAATACTGCACTATTAGCACGCATCTACTCATTCACCAGCTTTTCTTTACTATTTTCTGCATTGTAGAGCAATACTGAAGACATCAAAACTATGACATAACATATGGAATTATGTGGTATTAGAAAGTATTAAAAAAATTACATATTTTAGATTCTTCGAAGTAGCCAGCGTTTACCTTGATGGCAGCTGTGCATACTATCGGCATTATCTTAACCAGCTTCATATGAGAGTCACCAGGAACGCTTTTCAGTTAACAGGTGTGTCTTGAAAAAAGTTCATTAGTGGAATTTCTTGCCTTCTTAATGTGTTTGAGATCAGTTGTGTTGTGTCGAGGTCGTGTTGGTGTACAGTAAAGAGGCCTATTCAACAACTGTAGTAATCCATATTATGTTAAGGACCGCTCGAGTAGGTAAAGAGAAACAACAGTCCATATTTACTTTAGTATCTTTTAAGTAATAAAAATAAAGAAAGACCATTGAATTTGAAGGTGTGTCAAAACTTTTGTCCGGTGCTGTATGATTACTGTTTACAGAATAAGACAAAACTTTAAGGGGTTGATTTTAGACTTTAGGGCCATTCTGATAATTATGTACATTCATATACAATTTTCATTTTTTTTTTTTTTTTCCTGAGTACTTATTTCTGATTTGTCCTGATTTATAGGTGAACAAATTGAGCTCATTTAATGCCATTAAAATCCTCAGACAATTAAATGTCTCCGGAATGAAAAATCAAAATAAATGAGTCAACAATGGACTCGCTGCCCATGCTGAGCTCACACAAGTTACACAAAGAGCAGTTTTGCCAAGTACAATCAGGAAGTAAATCAGGAGACCAAAAAAATAAATAATGCAAATGGGGAGAAATGGCTGTGTAGTGCTCATATCCTGCTAATTAAAACAATCGATGATTAGTGAAGAACCAGCGATTACCATTCATTCGTCCCAACCAGTACATTAAATCAATATCATCACCCAGTGCTGCTGCGTGCACATATCAAGCACACTGCAGATGACATAGAGGAAATGATATTCTGAGTGGAGGGCTATATGTGTGTTAAATCGATTCACAGTTCTTCACAATCATTTGTGAACTCCTACATCTGTTTTACATGTATTATAGAAATGGGCACCAAAGAGATGTGCGGTTATTTCCTCAACCATGTGACTTTCCTGCTTATAAATCCAGCCCTAATGGAGGGAGTGTGGTGAACGGATAAATGGGGATAAAGAGTTGGATGAGGAAATCAATGAAAAGACACGAGTGGTCATTGGGCTTTCGGAGAGACTCCGATCCAATATAGAACTAAAAATTAGTGCTCTTGGAGTTTTTAGAGAGACAAGGAAAGTGCATTGTGAAAGCTTTGATAAGGAAATTGAGGAAATGGAAGGAACATGGTGAACTGGTGGTAGGATTTAATTTTTTATATATATATAGGATGATGCTGGAGGGTGCCAGAGCTGAGCTTCCTAGGATGTGGATGTAGCCAATATTTGAAATACGTAACACAGTTTGACTTACACAATTGTGGAAGAATAATGATTTATAATCGCACTATCCGGCATCAACCAGAAGAGGATGGTTTCCCTTTTAAGTGTGGTTCCTCTGAAGGTTTCTTCTCACGTTGTCTCAGTGTTGCTCCTTGCAACCATCACTTGTGGCTTGGTTATTAGGGATCTAAATGTACGTACAACTGATTTCTGTAAAGATGCTTTGTGACAAGGTCCGTTGTCTATTCCAGCAAGCTAAATTGAGTCACAACTGGCATTCTACTTTTGATCAGAAGCCACAACAGGTAAATCTAGAACTCTTAAGAGCTTTTTGTTGTGTTTCTGGGTTAACCATTAAAGGGACTACAACAACCCTTGTATTAGAAAAATATAGACTAAGATAAAATTGCTATTGCGTATTGATAAAATACTTTAAAGAGTTACTATAGCTACTATTGTTAAGTGAATGGTTATGAAACAACAAAATGAAAACTTTCAGGTCCAGTTCAATAGCTCATTTTGTAGCATTTTTGTTTTTTTTGTTTTTTAAAAACAAAAATTTGAGCAAGTCTGATTTATTTTTTCTCTTCTATCACAAAACAGCTTGCCTCAATCTCTACACATAGCAAAACCACTGGAGCAACACAAAAAGATTAATCACAAGTCCATAACGTTACGCCCGTCAGATTGTTCTCAAAATCCACACCCCGTCATGCGGATCATTTATGCTGGTATATTCAAAGAGATGACTCTGCGTCTGATGATTGCCGCCAGAATGTCATTCCCACCGTCATTATCTGCAGGAGGAGGGAGTGAAGATGTCAGTGGTTCTGGTGGCTTGTTCTGCCAGCTTTGGTGTTGCAGAAAGGTTTGTAGCCTCACAGATGGATAATAAATGCATGAGTTAGGGAAAGGCCAGACAGAAAGGTCAGCACAGTTTACTGCTTTTCAAGAAGCGACATTTTGCCACAATCAAACCTTCAGCTTGGGGAAGCAGACAACCGCAAATACTCCCCTTCTACCCAAGACATTCAGCTCGCTCTTTGTCTTTTTTTTCACATTTTGCTACAAAACTATTCCCATAACAAGAACTAAACCCACAGAGGAGCTTTTATCCACAAGGTTGACAAAATAACCTCTACAAACTTGCCAGTGTTCTGCTGCTGGCCCTTTTCTATGTCCGCTAATATGAGGATGGGAGATTAGCTAGGGGCAGATTTTACACTATCGCACTCCATCACAATCACTCACTGACTCACTCGCCTTCTCTTTCTCCATGACACTGTCTCTGTCTGTACTTTTCTTCTCTCTCTCTCCCTTGCTCTCTCTATCTTTCGTCCATCTCTATCATCCCAGTACTCTCAGGGGCCGTTCGCTGGCAGAGGCTGGGAATGGCTTTAGGTTTAAAGAAAGTTTTTGAGAGACAAACTAGACAAAAGGGATTAAAGCAGTGTAAGGGTCGTTCGCCATCTCCCTATCTCTCTCTCCTTTTTTTGAGAACCAGGGAGACACTTCCAGCAAATGTATTCTACATGCCAATCAGACAGCAGAGCTGTTTTGGCTTTGTAGCTAAGTTGAAGATCCTGAAAGTGGAGCAGCAGGAGACAAAAACGCACACATACACACACACACCTCACAAAAACTAAGGATGAGAGATAAGTCATCCTTGAAATCTGTTAAGACTGAGAGATTGCATAATGTAGCTCATGCATTGTGCATTTGATCTGTTCCTCATCCTCAGACTGCATGCTAAAAAGATGGATTGATATCAATAGTGGTATCAAGTATCAGTCCAAAACTGTGCTCATTTAGCCATTCTTGTTAAAATAAAAATACCTCAGATGCCAACATACCAACAAGTGAATGCTGTCACGCTAATAAATGAACACAGAATGACAGAGATATGAATGTGTTTAAGGTTTAATGACAGCTAAAAAAGCAGTAAACTGTGTTTTCGGCGAATATCAAGATACGGTAACACAAAACATGATATCGTAATACTCAATCTATTGGTATTTTCTTACACCTTTACATTGTATGATGTAGCATTACAATTTCCCTTCACTGGAACTAAGAGGCGCAAACCTTTTCCAGCATGACAGTGCCCCTGTGCACAAAGTGAGGTCAGGAAGACATGGTTTGTCAAGGTTAGAGTGGAAAATATCGAGTGTCCTGTGAAGAGCCCTGACCTCAACCCCACTGAACACCTATGCAGTGAACTGGAACGTAACTGCGTCCCAGGCCTCCTCACCCAACATCAGCACCTCATTTCACTAAAGCTCTTGTGGCTGAATGAGCACAAATCCCCACAGTCACGCTCCAAAATCTAGTGGAAAGCCTTCCAAGAAGAGTGGAGGTGATTATAACAGGAAAGGGGGATTAAATCAGGTCAAAAATGACCGATTTGCCCAATGCAATGTAAATCATGCTCACACCCTCCAATTAGCGAGTGAAAACATATACACAAACTAGGTTTAATATCCTCATTTAACGCAAGCCACATTTTGCAAATGAGCTTGCGTAACCTCCCCTAGGACTCGTTTCTCTCTCCTTCTCCCTTTTCCACTCTTTTTATTCTGGGAGTCAGAGCTGCTCTTCTTGTACTGTGCTAAGGTTGAACTGGAACTGACCAATTAGCTGTAAAGACTTCGTCAGATGATGACATGCTGACTGGGAGATGGCCTTGTACGAAACTTCAGAGGATGTGTCAGAGGAAGTCATCTCTTTTTAAGACATTTTTTTAGCCTAACCTTTACAATGTGCTAGTCCTCTTTCTTTTATTCTGTCCCACTCTCTGTTCTTCATCTCCTCCTGTAACCCATGGGGGTGCTGCCTCCACTACTCATGCTTGTGAGCTCTGGCCACAGGCTCTGTCCTTCATAATTTATCACACATCTCTCTGTCATAAAAAAAGAAAAGGAAAAAAATCCATAATCCTGTAACCTCATAATGTCATCAGTGGGAAAAACAAACAAATAAAGCATCCCAGTAAACAGAATAGATAAATAAAACTGACTCCAAATGAAAGCAAATGGAAATGCTAATATTTACCTAATAAAGAGCTGGGAGATATAGTCAAATTCACCACTGTTTGTGCTTTGAGGCTGCTGAATGCGTGTATGGGAAATATGGCAGACATTGTAGACAGTAGCTTTGTCTATCAGGTTTGTCAGGTTAGCATGGACAACAGCAGAGTGGTACAGAGACTCCGCAGGTGGCGAAGTGGGATAGACAGCTTTCTACGTTTGAGTGTTATGTGATATATTCAATGTATGTACAGCTCTCTCCAGCATTGGTGAATAAATACACCCTCTGCTCCAAGGGGCAGAATTCTGACTTTTAGTAGCTCTATTTATATCATAGTTCCCTTTAGATCAGCAGTGTAATAGTGCCACTGATTAGTTTTCAAAGTGGTGTCCAGGAACCTCCAGGAGGAGATTTTATATTTGTCCTGCAGTGCTAGAAACCTCAACCCCCAAGTAAAGATATTACCTCTGCCAAGGAGGTTGTGTTTTCTGTAGGGTTTGTTTGTCTGTTTGGTTGTTTGTTTGTCTGACTGTAATCAGGACTGGGCAAATCCTACCAAACTGATTTCTATGAAATTTGGTGGAAGGGTATAGCATGGGCCAAGGTCAATATTGAAGCGGATCTGAGTCATGCGAATTTATTCAGAAATTTAGCAAATTTATTAGATAAATTTAGCTAACGTTGATGGATACAGCATTTGGGCTTGAAGGAAGTCTGTGATCAACAATACCACACATCTTAAAATGCAGTAGATGGCAGTAAAAGTCAATAGTGACAAAACATAGCCCATGTAGAAATATGATGACTCCATTGGAAATATATACAGACATAAAATGGTTGTGGTTGCAGATTTGCACATCATATAAGAGTCGACTATTGTCCTTGGTGAAGGTCTGCGCTCTCACACAACAGGTGTGATGTTACCACCCCAAAGTGGTATTTTCCTATAACAGCACAGCGCTAAAGTGCGCTATTCTGCTTATGACACCGCGATTTGCCAACTATTGCAATGTTTAGTTCATTATTCAATGACACTTTGTGCATTTTAACTGTTTATTGTTGCATTTAATGTTAGCAAATGCCAGTGAAAATGAATTCCTGTTCATTCTCATTATCACTTTCAGCGGTGCTTGAAAGTTTGTGAACCCTTTAGAATTTTCTATGCTTTTGAATAAGTATGATCCAAAATCTGAAATCAGATTTTCAAACAAGTCCTAAAAGTAGATAAAGAGAACTCAGTTTTTCTCTCTCTTTAAGTTAATAAGACAGAATAAAAAACACAGCTTGTCTTGTTACTGATAAACCAGAAAGCACAAACCTCTCCGTCCTGACGACAGAAACCTTATTGATTGTCTGAAGCGCTGACACCTAGGTTAGTTAATACTGAGCGTGTTAATATTAACCTACACAGAGTGAGTTAATATTATACTTTAGAGCTGGAAATACTGTCAACTGTTATATTAAAATCAATCCACATCTTCTGACTTCAGACTCAGGAATTTAACAACCCTGGGCTGTAAATTATGTTAATCCAAACCTCAATAACTGAAAAAAAACAAAACAAAAAACAAATATAAACAGTCACCTTGGACCTGTTCTTTCAGCAGAAAGTTCATAAATTAAGGGCTCCAATAATTAGCCATGAAATTATTACACATTTGATTAATGATCCTAATAATTAATAAGTTCATAAAATAAATCTGTACTGACAGTGTCTGTGGAAGATTTTTACAGCTAAATGGGTCCCCGGTGGTAAAAAGTTTGAGAACTCCTGCTTTAAATCAACTCATTAGTAAAAGGAACACAGCCTGTAATACTTTAAAGCATGAATATTTCCATAAAAAATATTTACCAATCCTGACATTTTTAGGATAGACACAAGGTTAATACCTCTTTGTTCAAGGTATGTTTGCCTTTTTATGCAGAACACTGTAGAGTAAGTAAGGCTCTATTTAATGAGATGAACCAGACAGCATTAAACAGGCTGTGAAACAGGCTCCTTCTAGCAGGAGCTGGAATAAACCATGAGAGACTGACCTCTGATCAATAACTAAAGATGAAACATTTGCACTCTGAAGTAACGCTCTTTTTTAATAGAATCTATTTTGTGAAGTGTGAAGGTTTGTTGCTAATTAGGTCTTGTAAAAGAGATCCAGGGCTTTCAGGTGCTTCACGCATAATATTCATAAATTATCATAAAGACTGACTTAGATATCAGTGTGCTGGAAATGCAAAACACCCCACCCCAAAAAAAAAATGTGAATAACATAATTACTTACACCACTCAGACATACTTGCACACACCTGGGATTAGAATGAATAATAATTCTAAATAAATTTCACTATGAATAATGACATGCGCAAACTTCATAGCTGGAAACCTGATGTTGTTGCATCATTTGCCCAGTTCTTTAAAACATCTAATAAACAGCCTTTCACAAAAGTGAAAGTGCAGCCGCCACTGAGTGGGCTGACGTTCAGACATCTGAGATGCCTTGCATTAATATTCTATTTGACAAAGGTGGAGCAGGCTTTGTTAGAGGATGTATGAAGCCACGTGTGAGTATAGGCCACGGTTCTGTTGCCAAGGGAGCCACATATCCGTGCCTCCAATAAGATAAATGATCATAAAGTAAACAAGAAAGTACTTCTTACAATCGATTAATTGATTCATCTTCAGTAGTAGTCACAGTGGATCTGGAGACTGTCATACATCCAAGTACCTAGGAATGATTTAGAGTAGCCGATCCACCTACTTGCATGTTTTTGGGAGGTGGGAGGATACCAGAGAACTCAGAAGAGACAGGGAAAACATGTGAAACTCCACACAAACAACAACCCAAGCTCAGGGTAGAACCTGGGATGCAGGCATGCTGCACCACCGTCACATGTTTTGCACACATGCATGTTGGCAGCTTGTCCCTGATATTATCAAGTTCAATCAGATTGGATGTGGAGCATCTGAGAATTACCATCTTGATGTCTTTACACAGATATTCTATGTTGTTGTTTACTGTTCAAACCACTCCAGAGTTGCCTTGGCTGCATGCTTTATGTCATTAACATGAACCGCTCATGCTGAAAGGAGAGCCTGCTTTTGAACATTCAGTCTGACATTGTATGCACTTTGAAACAGGTTTTCGTCTCTGTATTTGGCTACTTTCTTCCTTCACTCAATTCTGACTGGTCTCCCTGTCCCTGCGACTGAGAAGTATCCAAATGATACTAGCACCACCATGCTTCACCATAGGGATAGTTGATGAGCAGTACCTGGTTTTGCTATATGAAGTGATTTGAGTTCAGCCCAAGGAGTTCTATTTGTGTCTCAACAAGACAATTTTCCCCTTGTGCTGTCAGAGTCCTTTAAGTGCCCGGCATACGCCTTTTACTTAGGAGTGGATTCCATCTATCCGCTACCATAATGGCCTGATTGATGGAGTATTTCTGAAATGGTTGTCCTTCTGGCAGGTTCTCACATCTATTCTGAATACTTCTGAACTTCTGAACACTGTTATAGTGGCCATTGGGTTCTTGGTCACCTCTCTGACCAAGGCCCTTCTAGTTCAGTTACTGAGATTGGTCAGACGGGTCAGCGTTAGAGTCCTGGTGGTTTCTTAATTGTGTTTGTGGAAAAGTTCAAAGCTTTAGAAATGGTTTCATACCCTTGCTCAAATCTGTCACAATGCAAATTGATTGTGAAGGTCTAAGGAGCTATCTTAACACAGTTGTAAAATCATAATCTAGAACATAAATTCGGCGTATACTTCCGCCGCACGCAACTAAATTAATTCGCCAACGCAGTCTGCAATTACGACACTAACGGCGTAAGCCGAAACACTCACGTCTCAATTTTTTAAAGATTTTATGGGAGCGAAAGTCGTAAACTCGAAACGTCATATGTCAAAACGTCGTAACCTGAGGACACTACGTACTAAAATGAGAGATTATAGCTTTTGATTTTAAATATATATATATATATATATATATATATATTAAAAAAACCTTTTTTGCTTTGTGATTATAGATTATTGCATGCACATTAATTAATACATTAGATAAACTTAATCCATTTTAAATGAAATGTATGAAGACTGAAGGAGTTTGAATACTTTACGAACCCACTGTATATGAGGAGGCACAGACACAATGCAACGTCTTGATGCAACCTCAAAAATGCACTCTTAATACATCTGACATTAACATTTAATTTACCAAGGCTGTAGCTTATTAGGCAATCTGTGCCTGGAACTGCTTGCTAAATGCACTGTGCATGCAGCACAAATTGCTATTTAAAAGCCTCTGTAAAGTGCTAGAAATTGCTAACCATCAAAAAAGCTTGGGACTAAAAGAAAATGCAGTACAAAGACAATGTGCTGATTGCTGCATGTGTGTAATGTTTAAATAAAGAGTTGTGTCTGAACAAGTAAACAGTGTGTAAGGCATTAATATAGCTGATATGCCATTTTGCTTTACTTGAATAACAATCAAATAATCTTTGTATAACTTTGTATAAAAATGAACTATTATTAAACAGTAATCTTGGTTTACTGTGACTCCTGTAATATTGAAAATGTTATTCAGTGTCTTAAATATGAGGAATGAAACACATAGTTTGCTGAATATTTCATTGCTGATACACAGCGTTGGCTCAGTGGTCAACACCATCACAGTGTACAAAATACCATCATCACCCGATAACTAGCAAAACAGTAACAGAGTTGTGGCTAACTCCATGTAACTTCCGCATAACACAACCACTAGTCGTGTCTAAAAAAAAAAAAAAAAATTCCCCTCCTGTAATTGCGCAAGTTTCATTAGACTATGTGAGTAAATTAGGACTAAAACACTGACTAAAATTATACTAAAATTAAAACTGAGTTCTCCTGACTAAACATTAACTTAAACAAACAACAAAAAGACTAAAATAGGACTAAAATTGAATTACATTTTTCAGTAAGTGACTAAGACTACATTGAAATTCTTCTGAAAATTAACACTGGTCTACACTCCTGGACAAAAAAATAAATGAGACAAACCCAAAATTGCAAAACATTAAATTTTTAATGGTCTTAGCGACAAATCATTGGTCAGAAAATGATCAAGAACTAAAAAAATGCACTCCTGAGTCCTGTGCCACCATTTACTCATCAATGCTCATTGCTGAAAGTGAACTACTGAGGGAAAATCTGGAAACAGGTACTTACATAATCTTCTTGTATGCAAAGATAATACCATGAAAAGATCCAAAAAAAGTTTGATATAAAATTCAAACTAACACATCTGGGTGTTTAAAAATGTCTAAAATATCTTTTAATTGAAGCCATTAACAGTGAGTAGAACAACACTGACACGTCTTTCTGTAAAAAGCTGTTCACAAGTTTACCCATAAGACTTAAACGCTTAAGCAAATCAAAGAGAAAAATGACCCCTTGCTAAGTTACTTTATCTATTTGCTTAATTCTTGCTCATTTCCTGACCAATTATTTGCTGTTGAGACCATTAAATTTTGTTTTTGGCCAATGTTTTTGCCCAGGAGAGTAAATTGTCCATAGATGTGAATGAGTGTGTACATGTGTGTGCATGGCTCCCTGTCATAGACTGGTGTTGCATTCAGGGTGTGTTCCCATCTCATGTGTTCCCAGTATAGACTCGGTATAGACCGTGACCAGGATGAACCGGCTGCTGAAGCTGAATGAATGAATGGGGAAAAAAAAGAAAGGAATTAATAGGAAAAAATGCAGCCTGGACTAGCAGTCCAGAAGTACCCCATTTCTGCGCTCTTTTTTGTGTCGGCATCTCCCTCTCACGTACGTACACATGAAGGACAGAAGTGCACGCTACTTGTTTCCACATGCACAGCACATAATATCTGCATTTACACTTGCATGGCAGTTTTGTGTGTAGCATGCAGGGTTTTCCTTACTTAATGCGGCTTAATTATGTCTGAAAACGGGCGCAAACAGTTAATACATCTGGCATTGAGTGGTCATTATCACTAATTGCAGATTGTTCATAATGCCCGTGACTGCAATCACGCAACATTAGTTTATATGCTTCGCTTCATTTGTTCCCTCACCCTCAGAGTCTGCCTGCAATGAAGATAATTGTTTAAGGTGACATTGCTCTTTTCAAAATGCCATTCATTAAACAAGAACATTCTCTATCAGGAACTGTAAAGGCGTTCAAACACCCCGTAAAGAAGTGAGACCCCAGAAACTATGCAGTCCCATTCTGTTTTCCAAATAACCAAATGTGCTCCAAGACTGACAATGACCTGAAGAGAAATGTCTGTCTACGATAAGATGGAGTGACTTTCAGAATAACTCCATAAGTCTGCAACGCTGTATGGCCTTAAGGGACATGGACTTGATCAAAATCAAGCCGTTAGATATGAACTGTGCAACAGGCAACATAGAGACGTCAAAACGAGTCTAATAAAAGGAACTGTGTCTGATTTTAGCTGCCAGTCTGATTTGTCTGCCTGTCCAAAATACTGAATAAATGCCCTTTTCCCTTTGCTAGCTATCAATCAACCCCCAACAAAGATCTCAGCAGAGATGCCATGTGTTTATATGTATGTAAGAACAAAGGTTAAGTGTTAAAAGTGAAATAGTCTTAAATGCCAGGAGGTTTGTGAATATCTGTGGATCTGTGGTATAGAGGACAGGTCACTCAGGGTCCGGCCCTGGACTGTCACTCAAGCAGAAGCTTCTGTGACAGCTGTAGCGCATGTTTGCTTGTCAAATAGGAGACAAGACAAGTCACCAAGCATAACAGACATTCCCGTCAACAATGTTTGTCTTAAATGGCAAAGTCAGACACACCCTGGGGCGAAGCTGGAAGATGCTGCGCAAAACACAACACAATGACAGAGACTGCAGCAGGCAAAGCATTCAATTCAAGCTAAACACTCATTCTGACACCTTGGATCAAGTTCTGTTATAATAATGAGGGCATGTCCTCACTAAGTTGCAACCATTATGACTCTTTCCCTCCTAAACCCAATTTCCTTTCCTCCATGAAAACTATTGACCTCCTCCAGCTCTTTACACTGACCCTGTCATAGCAAACCTAGAACACACTCTGATTTGCTTTCAGCCTCTGTCTCAGGGTCAACAGGATGGCACCATTATTGTTGAAGTCAAAAAAAAGAAAAAAAGAAAAAAAACGAACTGCCTTGAGACAGCTAATTCCTGACTCTCAAGGTAATTGGAGAGAATGATATGGGTGTGTTCACCTCCACTGTTTCTGCAGGTCAGACAATCCTCATAACCAGCCAACATGCTAGATACACGCTGATATTGGGGAGTGAAAGAGATGTTTTCAGTCAGTAAACACAAATGGAACAGGTCAATAAGGCTCCTGGCAGCACCATATGGCTGCTCAACATGGCATCTGGGAGTGATGAAGCATGCTGAATTCCTGCTATGAGAAACAAAAGCGTAACGGTGTTTACCTGCAACTGAGAAGGAAGTAACTGGGAGAACTTCTTTACCTGCCTTAGGCCATCCCTGCTGTTCTGCATGATGCGCAGGGCATAGTTAGAGCGCTGGCCCCTGCTGTTGAACTCAATGTGGCCTGTTAGACCTTCCAATTCTACCTATCCAGGAGAGGGAGACACAATATCTGGTCACTATAAGAGTGGTGTCGTATCGTAGTGCATCACGCTGGTGAATAAAATTATGAAAACCATACCAATAATAGGATGACAGAGAACACAAAGAATTATAGAATATATAAAGATACACATACATTTATGGAAATATTACAATACATTTTTGTATGGAGTCAATGAGAATCTGATGTGATTAATTGGCTATTTTTCGGTTAAAACGGTTAAAATTAAAGGTCCAGTATGTAGGAATCAAACAGCTGAATGCCCCTCCCTTACCCCTCCCATTCCAAGCATGTATTAGAACGGTACAGTGGCCATTAGGTGCCCGTGGCCTACATCCAAGTACTCATATTCACACTTCCTTTTTTTCTTTGCGCTAAATAATAAGCATTTTTCAAAATTCGGGTTCTCAAACTTGTTAGCCAGCACCAGCAAACACTGATTCCTCTTTTTACTTCTTCCTTGTCATACGTTCCTCTTCGTCATCCTTCAAGTGCTTCCTTCCAGAATCATGCTTATAAAAATTATAAAAATGTGCCACTGCCACTTATAAAAATGTGAAACACAGAAGGCGCTCTCTAGAGGCTTGTCCTTTCTGCGCTACTGAATCGGCACAACATGGCGGCTCAGAAGAACTGGACCCGTGCCCTATGTAGATATAAACAGCTCATTCTAAGCTTACAAAAATGCAATGATTCATAGATAGTGATATTTATACACTAATGAAAACATATTTATGAATTCCATAAATATATTATGCAATATGTACTCCATTTCTGCTAATAGATACCCTTAAACTCCTACATAGCGAACCTTTAAAGCATGGAAACAATACATCACCATTAAATAATCCATTTGTATACAGAATAGTAAGAAAAACCACTGCTGTTATGATACCAATAGCATTCTCAGTCAAGAGTATTAAAAAGGTAAAAGGTTAGGTTTAGGTTTTAAAAGCAGTTCTTAAAAGTAAGAACATGCCTCCTGAGTTGCCTGGTTGCACCACATCATAACTTTCTCTTTCACATCATTTCCATGGCCAGTCTATGTCTAGAACAATTTCAATGTTGTCTCAATTTCAGTTCCTTAGCTTAGGTGTACGAAAGTTCTGAAAATAGGTTTAAGGATTTCAAGTCGACTGGAGTCATGCCGTGTTTCCTCAGAATACCAAACAGGGTAAACAGAAAATTTGGAGCACTTTTGATTAAAAAACAAAAAAAAAGATTTGTCATCTGTCCCGTTGTGTTATTTGCACTTTCACTGAATGATGTGCGCAGTTTATGTATTTTTAGTTTCAGGAAATAAAAGCTGACATTCAGATCTAACGTCTCATATACATATTTGATCTCAACCCCAAATATCTCCAATGGATAGCAAAAACAAAAAGATTGGCTTTGCCTTTCCAATACTTTCAGAAGGGGACTGTAGATACGTTGCAAGCCAAGAGCAACTGGATCAACTGATTAAAACACAATGTAAGAGTTTTTTGTGTTTTTGAAACACATTCTCGATACTAATTTTACTGAATAGATAACAGTGTTAATGGCTCATTGTTTGTTGATGTGTATGTTTCAGCAATGTGTGGGCAGAAAAGCTTGTCACTTCTCTAGGTGTTAGAAAATGATTTGCAATTTAAGAATGAAAAGGGCACACCAATGCTTTCCAAAGAGTCATACTAAAGTATGGATCACTGCTGCATGACATACAACACTTGTCACTTGTTAACAATAAGAATTACACTTCTAACTTGATAATGGGTGGACTGTAATGAATATACCATGTGGCTGATAGAGTAGAGGAATTGATGCAGCGCTGCGTGTATTACCATCCTCAAGTAGTTCATCAGGCTGGTGCCGTGCTCCCAGATCTTTGAGGACTTGCAAGAGAGCTGAGTCGCTCCTACGTTCTGGCTGCGGTTCAGCTCCTGCACAGCGGCAACTACCGTGTGTACGGCATCAAACAGCAGTGCAGACGAAAGCTGGGACACAAACACATGCAGCACAGAGCAGGTAGATAAATCTGACTCTAGTTGACTTGGATATGTGTGTCAGCTTAGAAAAAAAGAAATCATTTTGGACCAAATACGGTTTTTGATACCTCAACTTTAAGAAAACATCAATATATTTCTCTAAAACAATGTGGAAGTCTTTTTATGAACGGTTTAACCTTGTCCAAGCTTTCAGTAGAGATCACAATATATAGATAAGATACCATTTGAAAAACAGTCAGCGTGCTTAACTTTTTGTTATAACCAAATATAACCAAAATTGTGCTATATAAGTGTGGTTTCTTGACACAGTGGATGTCACAAAAATGGACATAAGCCTATTCAGTTGAGTTTCTAATCAAATGCTAGCTGTCAAAATGTCTGTGGATTCGCTTGCACCTCAGTGGAGATGAATGAAATCTTTAAATGTAATTTTCTTCCTTTTCTCTTTTGAGGGAAACCAGATTTTAAAATGCTACAACATTACTTCTGGTTAAGACACTTGCAAAAGAGAAACATAATTCGGTCCAGGAAAGCCAAGGGTTTTTATATAGTATAAATTACACAGATATTAAATGATAGTTGCAAGAGGATCTGGTTTTGACAGTATGAAACTCCATAACTGGCTGCACTCTATGTAATTTTTCCTTCTCCTCTCAATAGCGTCGCCTCAGTGATGCTTGAATGAAGTGAGCGCACTTTGTAGCACATGACTAAATGGTGGCTTGGTCAGGGAGCCGTGTGGGTACGTTTTTAGATTATATGGCTGCCTGGGTGGACTACAACATGCTTTTCTATGCTTTTTATGAACAGCTAGGGAATCAGAATGGAAAATGACTACTTGTGTCTTTGAGTGCTCTGCTGAACAAAGAGTGACTTTGTGAGTGTTGCCCATGCTGTTAAGAAAGGAAGTAGCACGCCATGGTGAAATACAGGTCTTTTGGTTAATCTCTGCACTGACCCACCTGTCTAACCTCACGTTAATAAAAGAAAGTGCTGAAATCCTGGGCTTAACTGTACTCCTGCATATCCACTATGGCAAGGACATTAGAACACAGGCTCACTGCTCTGCATTTTAAACAGTCTGCACTTTCAAGACCAGTGTGTCGAATACATTGCATTGAGTCACTGATAGGTCAAGCATGCTCTCTTCACTTTCATCCGTCTACAACGCTATAAACTCAAACAATGATTCATTAAATATAAAGCCTATGTAGAGGTGCTGACGCAATGAGAAAAGCTGCTGGTACGACACAATGAGAAAAGCTACAGCTGGTTTCTGAAAACATATTTTGCTTTATAGTAGGTATCACATTACTTAACCTCATGAGACCCCACTGTCCTTTTATGAAGACATAACATTTTACTATATTGTACGTATACACAACTACATTGTGTGTACATCCTGTTAAGATCCTCATATGAGGACCATTGCATATTACCCTTTTGACAAACTTCTTCCTGTTTGAAGACATTCATCAATTTCAATAGTTAAAAGGTGCCTAGAAACAGAAACAGTGAGGAGAAATTACAAAGGACACAACCTTAATGCGTGAGTCTCAGGAGGCTTCATGAAATGGTTTAGGGCTGCATGATACCTGCTTACGTCAACTGTTAAAAACCTATATGAACATTTCTATAGGCTTATTCCGATAGGCATGTCTTGTCTGTTTTAATCAGTTAGATCATGTCCTAATTCATCTGTATTCTCAGTTACAAAGTCAACTGTTCCGCTATTCTGTATTGTAAGCCAGTTTGAAAATTGTCATAACTTGACATCAAATTTGGAATAATGCTTTATAAATGTCTATACAGGCTAAGGGCAGCTGTTATGAATGGCTTATGCAGGGCTCAAGTAGCCTCATGAACTTTAAGTGAAGTGAAATAAAAATAGAGTATGATAAACCTCCAAAATATTACTACTGTTCTGCTTCTGTGAAATCAGAACATGAAACGAGGATTATCATAAATGTTTTAGTACTTTATAATCTTTGCATGACCTGAAGGATTTTACGCACAGAATGAGAGGAGAGGGAACAAAGAACACAGACGTTCCTGTTTATGTGGATGTATGAGCATCTGTGTGTGATAAATTATAAAAGCTTTGTTCCTCAGTTTTAGGGTTATCCAGAGGTCTACTAGCAGCCATGCGAACAGTTCTAACCCATTTCATTCTCGATCCTCAGGGCAGGTTCCTCCTGAACTAGAGGAAAATGATTGTTTGATCATTTCCTTGCCGAGCACCACCTCGTGACAATGACCCCATGTGGTTAACCTATAAGAGGCTCTCACTACCATATATTCATTCTTTTTCCTATTCATGTATTATCTAAGAGTGTGTGTTACTGTGCATCATGGGTAATGAGAATTCTAAAGTTTAACATTACTATTGCAGCCACAGTCGGCTTGTTCGCTGAAAAGACACACGGTCTATTGTTTAAGCTGGTGTGCTGCAGCTGCATAGGAACACCTAATGTTATGACCTTATTAAAGCCATAAACACATAACTTATGTATTCCAAGGCAAGATGGCAAGTTGTTAGTTCTGCCAAGTCCTAATGAAGTTGGACAATGGACAAGATTAATGTCCAAATTGTTTGGGTTCGACAGGCATTTACAGACGCTTGTCCTAACCGCAGCATAATAGCGAAGTGATAAGTGCATCTTTCAGGCTATGGATATACTGCTGGCTATTCATCACCTCTAACACTGCGCTGCCACAGCAGGAGATCTGCAGAGATGTCTGGGGGAAAAAATGTAAGCTCCTTCATGGTGTTGCACCAGCAGGAACAGAAATTGCTAGAAAACTTGGCTTATCAGTTCCATGAAAGAGGATAAGTGAGTGCCTGCATGGGCCAATTGCAAGAGCTCTTAGATGTAATGCAACAGTACAATGAAGTGTAGAGCTCGAGGGAGCCTACAGCCATGTCACATACAGAGACAGATCCTGATGTCCGTTCAGTGGCTGGGTCTCTACGCTTAAGGTCCACTCCGCCACTGACAACCCACCACTGGAATGTCTGATAATCAAAATAAAATACAGGACTGTCGCACAGCAGTTGCCAGTGTGCCTCAAGCTGATATTAAATAAAACTAACCCATGGTCTAACTCATGGTATAGTCACCCGTCTGAGTCACCCACAATCTATAAACTGCATTAAAGCACCCTATTGCATACTCAAAAGTGAATTGAAGATATGACCTAATGTTGAGATTAATGCCTTGAGTACAGACACAGATGGCCTCACTACTCGTATAGGCTAATGAAGCCATGTTTTTATATCTGCATGGCATGTAGCCAAATGCAAAGGAACTGACATGATGGTTTGTAAAATATATGACAGGTTGTTTCTATTATAATACAATAGAGACAGTTTCTCCTGGCTCTTAATGAGATATTGCCCATGACTGTAGGTGCAATGGATTGAGATATCCAAACATACAGGCCCAGGCAAGCTGGTTGGCTCAAATGTGATTGCTATAAGCTTGGTACAAACAGACTGTGCTGCTGCTAGTGCCTGCAATGTCTCAAGCGCCAGGGAAGCACTAGAATGTCACTACTGCCCAAAACATGAACTGGACATTTTGAAGCAGCAGGCAACCTTTAGGCAATTTTGTGTGCCATCAACAATGCTGAAATTTTTTAGTCTGATTAGTTGATTCTGTTTAGTTAATCAAATTACTGCCCATTCATTCACACGTTTCCATGAAATCTATGTGGCTAGTCGGCTAACATGTTTTGGAAGCTAATCACAAATAACAGTGCAGACAGACAACACCAAGGTGGTATTTTAGATCAACCACCAAAACGAACGAAATGTTACAATGTCTCTGGAAGTGGACAGATAAACACCAGCCGTAAGAGCAGAGCTAGATATTGGGCCAATTCAATTGACAAGGAAGTAGTTCAACTAATGTGAAACATCTACTGAAGTGCTGAAACAGTGCACTACAAACAGAACATCTGTTTGTAGGGAACTTATGGTCCAGTGTATTTCATGGACAGGGCATAGACCAATGTTTAGAGCCAGGATGTGTTGGCGCAGTGGAAAGTTCTCTCACAATGTGCTAAACACTGGGCATTTAAACTGCTTACCGTGTAGAGTCAACAATGCTTTCCAGTTCTTGTCACAGAATCAGCTAGTGTCTCTTTCTACCCTAAAAGTGTACATGGCAGCATCGTCTGAGCAATGGGGACAGATTGACAGTTTGCGACTGGGACTGCACAAACTAGTCAAAACTTTCATATGTGCTGACTTTGCTCTCGGAAACAAGCAGAGAACAATAAGTGAACATGAATACTTCACTAGTTTAGAAGGAAAATGCCCTTGCGGTCCTTCACTCGGTCGTAGAACCATGGCAAATATTAACATTTCATTTTACATTCATGTGTTTTACATTTTCATTTCTACTCCACTTACCTTAAAAGCCCTGAAAATAATCTTCATAAACAACTGAACATGGTAAAAGGCAAAACAAATAGCAGAGTGTTTAACAATAATTTTGTATGAAATACCGGCGTGCCAGCAAAGGGGGCATGATCACAGTTCTCCTGCCAGGAGCGGTTGAGGCTGAGAAGGAAATCTTGGAAGAAGGGGTGAGTTCTGTTGAACACTGAGAACCCGATGATGTTCACCCGTTGATCAGCTACATCATCCAGTCGCAGCAGAGAGAATTCCTAAGGGAAGACAGCAAGCATGAGTTAATTGTAAAAAAAAAAAAAAATAGGCTTTCCATTTTGGATGTCAAGAACATGACATATTGTTGACTTCCTAATCCCCAAATGACAAAGGCCCTGTCTCAAGTGGCAGCCTACTCCCAGTGGCCCTCCTCCGAGTCTAAACTTTGATGGTGCAGACTGATTGAGAGTGTACAAGCAAGGGCATACAGGCAGGCAATGGTGGCTCAGTCATTAAGGCTCTGAGTTACTGCTCAGGAGGTTGGGGGTTCAAGCACCACCATGCTGCCACTGTTGGACCCTTGAGCAAGGGGTCGAGGGGTGCTGAATCATAGCTACCCCTGTCCTCTGAGTCCATGTATGAATAAAATAATTTCACTGTGCTTGCATTTCTGACAAATAAAGGCTTCTTCTTCACTTGTGACCATCAAGACATCATCATGTTGCCTGTTGTGTTCAGCCTGATGCTTTCATAAGTCTCATTATTCAGCAATACTGAAAAATAGTTACACATTCAGTGTCATTACTGGCTTACATGCTTATGTGGATTGTTTCTACAAGTGCTGAGTAGGAAGTAATTACAAATAATTGGTTGCAATGTGATGACTAGCGAAAACCCAATTTTCCATTTGGAGACAAACAAATTTCATAATCAGTTTTGTCAGTCCCCTCACCGGAACACTTCAGTCGATGTGGCATGGCAATACCAGCTGATTGCTCAAAGTAGCACCATATGAGGTTATGTGTAGGCAGATGACAGAAATTAAGTAATTGATCATATCATTATAACAAGAATAATAATAACAAAAACTCTTACTTTATTTGAACAGATTTTCCCGCCATTTTCAATACATTTTCCTCTCTTTTTTGCTCTGCGATTGTAACAAACCCACTTGCTGTGATCGGTCCTTGCTAACAGTTGCAAGGGGTTTTGGTAAGAGACCGTTGCGGAGTCTTCTTGACAAAAGGTGCAATAAGGGCACCTTTAATAGGATCTCATATGCCTGCATAAACAAGAAGAATGAGACTGCAAGGGCACCATTTGGGGCAATAAATAAATAAATGAATAAATAAATCCAGGACGCTAATCATTCAGTTGTTCCAACCTGTAGTAATATAAGGTACAGTTCTTTGGAAAAACAACAATGGTTGTGCTATATATCCTGTGAGTAAAACTCTACTGAGAACCAAATTTCTCAACATACACCATATTTCAAAAGAAGGTTAACAGAGATGTCCCTGTGTCTGAACTCGCACTATTACAGTTTATGTCCCTGATACTATCACTGACTCCAGACACACTAATGAAAAGTCATATACTGAACACAAGACCAAAGAAATACATCATACAGAGATGTACAGAGAAGAAAAAGAGAGAGAGAGCAAGGCTGCTTGGGGACTGCAGCAGGAGTCTGGGGTCTTCAGAGACACGCCAGCAAATGCCTCGTCTTAGATGCAGTAGCACTGAGCAAGTCTCGAGAAGCCGTGATCAAAGGAATACTCTGGCCCTATGATTACGAAAACAAAGTCAGGAGAGGTGTGAAACTCAGGCTCAGCCAGCACACATAGTAGAGGATGAAAGCAGTGAGAGGAAATATGGATAAGGAAGGAGTGGGGTGAGGAAGAGTAATGTACTGCAGTGACTTCAAGAGACAGTGTCTTTTAGTGCGGATCTCTGCAAGAGATGGAGGGAGACAGGGAAGCAGTGGGAGAGAGGCAGGAAGATAAAATACAAACAGATCCTCCTTTGCTTTTTGTTTAAAGGTGACACAGTCTCCCCGAGTCGCTTCAGGACTCCTGCAGGACACTCTGCATTTGTTTCTGCATTTGCCTTGCTGATGAGAACCACAGTGCATCACACTGATCCTATCAATATGCATTCTAGGTACGTGTGAGACACTCAGCTGAAAAATACTGAAATAGCGTATAGGATTGCTCAGAGCTTTAAAATGTGCATTAATGCTATTGAAACTAAAGAGTACAATTACAGTAACCAATTTTTTTTTTTTTTCCCCCCAAAGATGCAACACAAAAATAACATCTTTCGAGGCTGGAGATGACAGGACCCTTGGGGACAGGAGCTGGCCCTGATCTCTGACAGCTTGAAAGAAGACAAGGGGAGAGAGAGGAGGGGGAGGACAGGTGAGGTACTGACAGGTTGGCGATGAGCCTCCTGACACAGCCTGTCACCCAGAGATCAGTCTGAGCACACTAGGAGCTGGGCCAGAATGCTAGCGTGATGCAGGCACACATCCCATCCCATTGCGTGCACACACACACACACACACACACACACACACACAAACACACAACTCTACTTTTGTGGGGTGTTTTTTAGGTAAAAAAATGTAATTTTCCTCATAGTGGCTAGCCAAATGTCCTCACAAGGTCAAAACAAAAGTGTCACATATTCCTACCATTATGAGGACACACACACACACACTTCTAACACATAGTTTCTCTCCCACATATATACATACACACCATAATTTAGCCTCCTCAAACTTTATGATAATACACTATAATAATATTTTCACAAATCCAATGACAAACGAGACTGAATCAACTCAAAGTCCATAATTCTTTCAACTGCTTTTTCACATTAGACTTATTCACATGATCTGTAATACACCAATTGCATCAGACAATAAAGACATACGACTAGACACCATCAAGCTGTTGTTCACTGTTGTGTTTTGTGGATTCAGTGCTCACATGGGGGGATTCAGGTAATCACTTTATTTATCCTCGAAGTTGAATGAAACATACAGGACTTGGGAGAAGGTTTAGAATCCATATGCAGGAAAGCTTAACACTAAAACTAATCCAAAAGACCAAACAGTAGAGCATGCAAAGAACAATACAATCAGGCATCGAATGACTAGCCTAAGGATTAGATTTCCAACTAGGGAAATGGCAAGACATGTGGCGCTGCTGAGCTAGTGTTACACAGAACTCCTGCACTTACACTATATGGCCAAAAGTTTGTGGACACCGAACCAGGGTTCTTTGTAGGCCACTCAAGGTCTTCCACTCCAAATTTGGCAAACCATGTCTTCATGGTGCTCGCTTTGTGCACCGTCATGCTGGCGTATGCCTCTGCCCCTTAGCTTCAGCGAAGGGAAATTGTAATGCTACAGCACATAAAGATATTCTAGACAATCCTGTGCTTCCAACCTTCCAGATGTCTTTCTGGGAAATTTCACTCCCCAAACATCAAAGATATTGACATAAAGAGGTCACACACATCTTTGGAAAATAAAAGAGGCATTTCGCTAGGAATCTAATTGCTCATATCTTTAATATCCCAGATATTACCAGAGTAAAAAAAAAAATTGGGTCAGAAAAAATACATGATGCTGTTTTGGCATTGTGACTCACTCCAGAAAGCTTAATGAAATATTTATATGGAAAGAGTTGAGCTGACAGGTTGGATTTGCTAAAAGTTTTTCAGTCATGGATACACCATACTCAGAAATCCTCATGTCACGACCATAGGCATAAAAAATAATCTAGCTAATATCGATGACAATGTTTTAAAGCCAGAATTAAACCAGAAATCTAAAGAGTAAACACCCATTAGTGCCATTCTGTGCTGTAGAATTAAAAAGTGAAGCAAAAGTTGCTTTTTTTCTCTGCTGAATGGTTAAGATAGTTTAAGATTAGTTGTTTGGCATTAAGCCCTTTTCATACTTTCGGGTTTTTGCTGTCAGAAATAGCCTTCAGAGAGTAACTTCACTTCTGCTGCAATAATGCAGTTTATGAGAAATGTTGAGAAAAATGTATGAGGAAAAAACAAAACTGTGAACTGAGGTGGAATCAAAGGAACATCTTGACATTTCAGTACAATTATTAAACCTATATATAAAGCTAATATCAAGCTTTACATTTTCTAATTCTTTTTGCAAATAATTTAGAGTTGTTCTAAAACTGAAAAGCTAAAAACAAGCAAATTTCAACCTTGACATGAGTAAAATAATGGCTAGGGATTGGCTTAATAATCTTACATTTTGTTTATGGTAAAATAGGAAATACTAGTCAGAGTTAGATCCACTTCCATTGGCTAAGACCATGTTTTGCAGTTAATCTTGCTGTCGACTAAAATTGAAACTGAACAAACATCATTCTCACTATAAGTGGTAAGTCAACTCTCATTTAACTACAGACACTGTACAGCTAGCTAACATTAGCAAAATCGTTATCACCAACACGTTCAGCTATCCACAATTTTATTAATTTGTAATGAAGAAATTGTGGATATTAAACGGAAATGTGGTAAATATGAAATCATTAATATGCAATATATCAATTAACTAGCTAGTCATCATCAGTGCTAATGTCAGTTAATGTTGCCTTGCCCTGATAATGAATTCTTCCACTTGGTGTTTTCAACAATTGTGTAGATATTTTCAAAGATTAGTCTTGATTTATCAGCATTGATAAAGATGAGGTGAGAAATATTTCAAGAAATTAGTAAACAATCTATAGCGCTTTATCCGTCTGGGTCGCGGGGAAGCTGGAGCCAATCCCAGCATCTTCGGGCGAGAGGCGGGGTAC
>JAQQZR010000003.1:16239526-16262014 GCA_030068235.1 Notoglanidium macrostoma | reverse complement strand
CCTGTGGTGGACTGGCGACCTGCCCAGGGTGTACCCCGCCTCTCACCCGAAGATGCTGGGATTGGCTCCAGCTTCCATTATAGATAATGGATGGATGGATGGATGGATGGGAAGTATGCATGCACATTTCGCAAATGGAATTCAGGTGTAATTCGATTTTAGTATGCGAGTTTGTGTATTGCTTAATTTCTACTGAATATATATTAATACAATAGTATAGTAGTACATTTTTCCACAAACACTTTTTTTTTTTAAATATTACAACTTATATGTAACTTATATTTTTCCTGTCATCTCTGACAGGTTTGGAGACAAAACAACCTCCTTTATACTCCTTATAGTGTCATGCATGTGGACCTCCCTTTCCAATTTGGACCACAGGCTTTCAACAGGATCTTGACACCATCATCACAAAACATTTATTGTGTTTCTTTAACCCTTTATTTGCTGATATGGAAGTGTGTCTGGCCATCACCTCGTCAAAATCTCTGTCAAGTCTGAAACTCCTGGCAAAAACAACCAGGTTTTGCCATTAAATACTCAAGCACTTAACAGAATTGTCCTGATTCCATAAATCTTCACAAAAGTTCCTGAACCGCCAGCCACAAAACAATCTACAGAGGGTTTAAGGTGGTTTTTTTTATTTGTATGCAATGGTTCAGACAAGTAAAAATTATTTCATGGCCCTGACTAGGCTTAGTGGTATTTTAACAACTGTTCTATTGTTATATCCATTACCTGATTTGTTCAAGTCAAAAATCACCTCTTTCTTTTGTTTGATGAAATGACAAATGGATTTTACACGTATGCAACCTTATAGTTATACCCCAGGGTCATGCCTATGCCACTTCTGTATAGATCCTAAAATGCCTCACAAACTATAAACATGGACTCCTTGGACTACAATACTCACACACTACATTCAATTTCACATTCACAGGGTGCGTTATGTGTGTGGTGGGAATTTGGGATTTCTGAGTTCCCAGTTGGAAATGGCAAAGTCGGATTTCTGACTAGGAAAGTCGGCGGAACCTCACCAACCCTGACTTCAACATCCAAGATGGCTGCTCTGCACATTAAGTGAATTTACACATTTACTGTTTATTAGCACTTCTGTCTTACTGGTGTCTCATTAAATCAGTCATACACACAGTACTGTCCAACTTCTGTCTGTGGACATGATGCTATAGTATTTGTATGCAGAAAGTACTGTGTAATATGTTATCAACTGGTTTTGCTAACAATGCTTAACTAGGGTAGAACTTGTATTGCTAATTGCTGGTATGAGTTTTCTGACTGGAATGTGCTCGACCCGGGTGTGACATCATTCCCAGCTCCAATTTCTGAGGCAAATGGAATGCAGCAACAGTAACCATATTATTCATCACACACTCCTGGACTCAATTACCACCTCACCTATACAGTATAGGCACACATCCACACCTACCCCCATACCCCCCTAATTCATTCAGGTATATCAATAATTTTGGCACATCTATTTTTGAGAAAATATATTTTTTAAAAACTAGTTCTAACTTGAACGACTTAGAACAATGATAGTTTCTCTTTTTGTTTGAGTGTAGAATTTTTGTGTGCAGCGTTCATTTTATACAATAAATTCATACAACCATTTTGCTCATTTTATGAAGAGTGCAATAACTGCTCATTCAACCTATTAACACTATCCCGACGTATGAATAATCGAATCCCTTGCAGGGCCACTGACTTTATGAATATTAATTTTTTTTCACACTTTAATTGATGAAACTGTCACTCATACCCCAAAGCTGATAAAAAGATTAAAAAAACCATCTAGTACTAATATATAAATGATTAGGCTTACATTCTACAGAAATAACAAATTGGTGACTTGCTGGAATAATAAAAAAAAAAAAATCTCCAAGTTGCAGGAAGGAACTACGTAATGTCCTGCATTATACTGTTCTGAGATGCAAGTGTGAGTGATGTTTTTTTATTTTAATCTTATCACTGAGCTATTTTTGAGGCAGCAGGAGAACAGGGCCCATTCTGTGTACCAGAGAAATGGAAACTGTGGTTTATCTCTTGAGATGATGGAAATGACTCATTTATCCAACTATATTGAGAGGCTATGAAGCTCACTTGTCATTCGCTCATCCCCTGTAAATAAGCCATGTTGATATTAACCTAATCATAGGTGCTATTGCTTTGAGTATTTTGGGGTTTACAGGGAGGTAAAGGTATATGTGTGTGTGTGTGTGTTTTAGTCATACTACCTTGCCTTTGTTCATCTATTTCTTTCTCATGGTGCTGATCTTTACACGGTTGCAGAACAATTTTAATAAAGATCCATGTTAAAAACATCAAATTTAAGACTTTATAAGACCCTTTTAAGAGCACAACATGTAAAAATAATATAATTTTTACTATAAAAAACAACAGCAGGAAAAAAACAACCTACAATTGGAGTAGTACTTCCTTTTTTTACACCTACACACACACACATTATATATATATATACACACACACACACATTATATATATATATATATATATATACATGTGTTATAGAAAGAGACAGATAGAGAGAAACTAATGTGTATATGGGACGGGGATAGTCATAGACATCCAAAATCCTTAAGTCGTACAAAACTGATGTTCTATTGATTATAATCTTGGTAGAATCTTACATGGCTGCCCATGCCACACACATTTTAGATTGTACTTGGTTCTCTTTCCGCTCCAAAGTAAGAAAATGTACATTTTCTCCATTTTGTGTGTTTATTTCTTGAGAAACAGAAGAAAGAATCTCGAATATGCAGCCAATGTAAAACCAACTTTACTGTGGTACTCGTGCTAGCTGCACTCACTGAGTAACTTTCGGGATAGTGAGCTGCCACTCAGAAACACGCGAAACATAACAGAGAGTGACGCGGGCTGTATCTTACTAGACAAGCAGTTGTCACAATGATAAACAAAGCATGCCTGCTCACAGGCTGTATAATTTTGTAAACAGTCATGCTTTTAATTTATTGAATATTGAAACATCATATCTGATAACTGAATTTAAGATTTCATGCTAGTAAAATAATACTTTTAAGACATTTTATAAGACATTCAATTCAGCCAATCCAAGACTTTTTATGACTTTATAAGGCTCCATAGGAACCCTGTTTAATGTCCTTGGGCTACTTTGAGCACCATAAGCCAATAGCTCAAGGTCTGTAAAATTCAGACATTAACTGCTGTTTGTAAAATCATCTCATGCTTCCAACCTGGTATTCACTTACTGCACTAATTTACTGCATAATTTAGAACATCTGTCTTTTATAATATAACTATCCTTAGTAGAAAGGTATTAAATAATGTATTGCTATATGTGTATCAGCCAACAGACATATAATGGGACACTGTCTCTCAGCTCGAGCCATGTGAAAATTAAGTTGCATAAATAGAGCTTTAGCATAGACAGCATTCATCTGTTTTCCTCTTTGTTATCTCAGAAAATCCAATCAGCTGACAGATAGAGAGACAGCAGTACTTAGGTGTTACAAATAGAGGAGGTATGTGTCAAATTACGCACATGCAATTTGTCAAAACATCATCAGGTTCTTAAATTAACCCATCTTCATGAACCACACAGTAGTGAGAGCTGCAAATGGGGTTGACCCCTTTGGATATCTTATTCCCCATTGCTTGTCTAACCCACCGTCAGTGTCCCTCATACTGTATTTCAGTAATTGACAACAACATTCAGTGGACTTCATTCATACAGGTTCTGTCGTTTGTACTGCTGTTTTGTCTGATGTAATGGCCACAGTAGCATGCTGTCTAATGCCGGAGATTAAACCAGAAGTACACAGAACTGCTCCAATACACTATGAGAATACAAGTGAGTCACTGGCCATCGTTTCCAGCACACCGGGATTGTTTTTTGTCGGCGAAGTGGCTTCATATTCCATGTAGAACACAGGCTGACAGTTTAACTGTGACAGAGACTTAAATAATTATAATCATAGATGAATTCCAAAATACTTAGTTGTACTAATTTCTTTGCTATTTAGATATCATCCAATTTATATAAATTTGGTCACTGTTCAATCTCAAGATAAATCTTGAGAATGTATTTACTGAACTACATGCATCTACTTGTCCTGGTGAAATAATTGTGGTACAAATTAAACCGCATTCGCATAATTGTCAGGAATTGGAAGTGGAGGCAGATGCGAGTGCAGATTAGTGTTCATTAAAGTGAAGCACATGAGAACAGAAATGATGAACGTGAAACAAAACAAAACAAGAACTGGATACGCGTGGCAATAGCATGAACCCAAAAGGAGTATCATGCAACAATGACGAGAAATGACAAAAGCTAGTCAATGAGGCACATGGATAACACACAATAACCTGTAGGCTGTCTGAATCCTTAGTAGGCATTTAATAGTAGCAGAATGGTACCCAGATGATCTACTACATCCGTAGTGTTCAAACACCCTACACTGCGCTATCCCATAAGTCAGCTGGAGCTTGAATAAACGAAGAAGCAGAATTCCTCTGGGAAAAATAGAAAGAAGGTGGCTGACCAAAGCAAAGCCGGTTGTTGCAGCGTCCAAGGGGTGTCTCTGGAGATGCACAAATGTAATTATTAGGAACAGTGAGTCACTGGCCATCGTTTCCAGCACACCGGGATTGTTTTTTGTCGGCGAAGTGGCTTCATATTCCATGTAGAACAGTTTCTGCTGTTATTTTTTTAAAACACATGGGCATACATAATTTGTAAACATCCGGGCAATGGACAGGTAAGATGGAGGACGTCCAAATTATGTCCTTACTACTTGCTCACATAGCATACTCACAGAACATACTACAGTAATGGTAGTAGGTCCTTAACCGACATTAGTGCATACTGAGTGCTTAGATTCAGCCTAGAACTTAAACAGTGACACTAATTAGGTAAAACAGGAAACTGGTGTGGGTGATCAGCGAGGCATGTGACTTGGTCATGTGATGCGCTGGAGCTGATGGTAAGATTTTATCTTCAAAACATATAATTTGGAATTACAGGTTACAAGATAAAAAAAAAAATCTAAATCCTAAATACTAAAAAATCAAACCTCAGAAATATAGATTTGATGTAAATCAGGCCAAAGGTGAACCATTCCATAAGTAGACCCTGTCAACTTCCAAGCTCCTTACATATCAGTTTATTTTTATCATGGATATATGCATAATTTAACTGGGGCGGTGACAGCAAAAAGCAGAGGCAAGGAATGATTAAAACCTGCACATTTCTGACATTTTAATCCTATTTCTTTCGTTCACGATGAAGGGCTTTGCGCATGTGGATTTGAGACCATTTGCGATGACATTAGTCATTAGTGATGCTCACATAGTTTCCCAAATTCTTTTGATAAAAGATACTTTGATCACTTCGATCCGGGTAGAACTTTTCAGACACCAAAGAGATCTGAAAATATACGAGTTAGAAAAAAGTCTTTAAGTTGAAACTGGGGTTGAAATATCTGCAATACGGTAACCTATGAATACTCTTCATGTATAAACGTTCACACGTTGCCTTAACGTGCCTATTAATAAACGTTAGATTATGCATTGCAAAAAAAGAGTTTCCTGCATGCATATTGAAGCTGAAATCACATGTGAGAAATATTCATAAGAGCCTAAACTAACCATGTCAGTGCAAGTACGAAAGAAAATTCACTCAGACAGGCAGGCTGAGTAAATTGATAATAATAAAAAAAAGGGAATAAAACGCCAAAAAAGCTCTGTTGTATAAATGATCCCGCATGGGGCTAGACATGAATAGAATAACACTTTTTTGAAAGGCTTTTGCTGAGCGAGGTGAACAGAAAGAGGCTTCAGGCTTTGAAAAAAGAATGAATGAGAAGACTCAATACTGGCACAGGAGGAGAAAAGGTCAGCAAACAAAAGTTGGCCATCCTGCCACAAGAGTACCATTTGTGCAAGGAAGATAAGTAGGGCATCAAACGAGAAAAAAAAAAAAACAGCTTTCAGAGCCAGAGTCATAATACTTAATAAATTCGAATTGTAACCGTAGCAGATACACGTCACATTTGAATATCAAAACTCTCTATTCAATAATGTTCCAGTTACAGGAAATACAGTCCACACTTGCATGTACTTATCAGTATGTGGGTTATAATCAGATATAACACAATAGTCACCAGGGTTTAATCAAGGTCTCAGAGGAAGGGAGTCTGCAATCAAGCTGACAGAGAGTCATCAATATGCAACCAGACTTCAGAAATCAAAGAGAACATCTACGGGTAGGTTCGATAGCACAAACCTGCAGCACACTTTAACTGCAGGTTTTATATCATATATATCATAACTAACAGTCACCTAACACTGGCTTTCAAGTTTCAAGTCACGTTCGTTGAACTCACCCTGCAAGTGTACCGTATGTCGATGATTCCTCACTTACGTAGAAATCCTTCAGTCAGTAGCAGTGTCAGAGAAAAAACAAGCCACAGCTTGCACTGTGGCATAAACATGTGGATCCTTAATGTAAATGCAGCATGATTCTGAAAAAATCAAGGTGCTAAATACTGTTTTCAATGTGAATTAGTTTTTTACTTTCGTTAAGACATCTTGTGAAATGCATGTGTGTGGGCAAATGTTCCCACAATAGTAGGAATATCTGACAGTTTTGACATTGTGAGAACATTTGGCTGGTCCCCATAAGGAAAGCTGCCTTTTTACAACTGCAGTTTAAAAAAAAAAAAAGAAAGAATGTGCAACAGTACACAAGTCTGCTCATGTGCTTTCACTGTGCACCTCTGCAGAGAAGTGTTGTTTCCTACTGCCTGGCAAACCCTTCATTATAGTAGCAATCTGCCAAAGGGCAAGAGAACCTGGCTCCTAAAGGGAACAGGAGATGGCACCCATCATTAATTAACAGACAAAGCACAACCCTTTTGAACCCTTTTGGCGCTGCGTCCATTGTTTCTGCCATAAAACTGCACACACCTTAAATGCGCACTTGCACAATCTTGCACCACCAGATTGTTAAATTAGTCCTATAAGCCAGTGCTTCTGAAAGTGAAGGGTTCTGAAAGTCCAGGAAACCACCAGGGGTTCACGAAGCATAGGCAAGGGTCTGATTTTAATTCATTTTTTTTACTTTTAAAGTGGTGCGAATCACAAAATTATTACATTTATTATAATTTAGCTAATCGTTATTAGCCATTGGAATAGTCATTAACTGTCCAAAACCTCAATAGCTCAAAAAACAAGTAGGTCTATAAATAATGCATACATAATTGGAGCTAATGTGCTCCTTGGTTCCAATAAATAGATGAAATATTACTGTACATATTTAAATAATTAGCCTAATAGCTGGATTGCATTTATTAAAAAAAAATATCTGTACTGATATGGTTCACGAAATTAATTTTAGAGTTGGGTGCTTG
This sequence comes from Notoglanidium macrostoma, assembly GCA_030068235.1. NCBI lineage: Eukaryota > Metazoa > Chordata > Actinopteri > Siluriformes > Auchenoglanididae > Notoglanidium > Notoglanidium macrostoma. The sequence goes on along the minus strand of JAQQZR010000003.1, from coordinate 16,254,584 downwards.
GCTACAGAAAAAAGTTAGACCCTCCGCCACAGACTATGATTTATGTCTTTATATCTATCTTCTATATGAATCATCAGCTCCAGGACATAGTAGTCCTTCACACGGAATGTGTATATGTATGTAAAAGTGTAGGCCTAAATGCCCCATAATGACAGGAATGTGTGTGTGTGGTGATTCAGATTAACATTAAGGACTCAGCATGGGTTAGTGAAAAACTCCCAGAATAACTGATGAATAATACCTCTGGCAACACTGTGTCCCCATATGTGTGAGATTGTAAGTTAATCATCAGTTGAGTCGGCTCTGGTGACCTCGACAGTGAGTGAGACAAACCTGCCGCATTGTGTGTGTGTGTGTATGTGCTGGATGGCGCATGGCAGCTCTCTGAGCTATAAGGAGATGTTGGAGTGAGTCAGGTATGTATGGTGTGGAAATGAAATATGAGCACAACGCAGATGAATAAGCAGAGTGAAGAGAGGGATGGACGGTGACTGCTATAATAAGTCATGTGTCATCAGCATCGATCTCACGCTCACCTAACCTTCAAATGACATTACAGCTTCTCAGTGCTTCACTCCACACAGGCACGTATTGTAGCCTGGTAGTTCAGATTTCATAAAGAGCAAAGCATTATATATGTGTGTGTGGGTGTGTGTGTGTGCGCATGGGTGTGATTCACCTTGTTGCTGGAGTCAGTGATTACAGTGATTAGAAGCTGTTTTGCTGCACAAATCTCTTAGCAAATGGCAGGTCTGTAAATAAAGAATAGTAGACTATTGCTCTTACAGCAGCAGGAAAACCTCTCAGGATCCATTACCTTTCATCTACTCCTTAAATATTACCGACTGTGAGTGTCCCGTACAGAATGTACCCACTTCACCTAAAGCCATTAAACTACTCAACCTTTATGCTGATTAATGGGTTTGATCCACAGTCAGGCTTAGTCTGTGCTGGTCTCTTCTGGTCTACAGCGCTGACAGTTGGCATGGAAAATTGAGAAATGTTCGAGGAGCATGTACTCTTTTTCCTCACATTCCAACTGAGTTTCAGGACAGTCTGATTGAATCCATCAAACATGACTTTAGAGTTAGCCAAGTATGCTGTTCTGGCCAATGATTCAAATCTGATTAGACCACATCAACAGTGAATGTGAAGTGAATCTGTAAGCCTTATGAAGAGCTAGCTAGCTAGAAAACTCCCAGTTCATTATGTGCCAAAAAGTATTCTGCTCATCTTCATTGCCTGTGTAATTTGTACTGTGCTTACTAATCTCCAGTCCATTCATGTGTGTGTTTCTTTTCTATTTCTGTAAGCAATCACAGTGAAACCTCTATTAGCGACAAAATGTGCCACCTGTTGCCATTTCATAATAATGGCAAAAAGTGTTTTGTTTGTTAGTGTGCTGAGTGATGTGTGATATTCAGCCTGTGGTTTGTTGCCAAATTTTGCAGTCGCCTTAAAAATATACAAAAATCGGTTGCGAAGTGTATAATATCCGATTTGAATGTTACACTCTTGTTACACCCCACAGTGACACCTGCAATGTTTTTCACTTTTTTTCTTTCCAAACCACACTGGTCACCAGGAAATGTTCTCATCATATTCTACATCTGGTTGCTATGGTTTCACTGGTAGTACCTTGTAGGACTATTGCAATATCCACACAAACAACTATATGGTATACAAGTTGGCCAACATATACGGAACCTCAAACTGACCACAAATTACATGTCTTCTGACTAAAAATAAAAATTCTGGAGGGGAGTATTGTGCAGTGCATCATTATCATAAGAGATCAGTGGCTGGGAGCCAAGAGAGCAAAATTAGCCATGCTCTCTAGGTGTAAAAGATAGCATACTCTCTCTTCCCTGTCATTCATAGTGACACTAGCCAATTGCAGGTCTGTGTACTCTTGTATGCAGAACAGGGTCGACCGCAACTTCCTCTAAGTGTGTTACGCTGCCCTGAGATGCAGCAAGAGCAGCAGTTTAATAAGCTGTGTTTGGCTGGCTATGTGTTAGCCTTCACCCTCCTGTTGGTAGCTGTCATGTGAATGGGGACAGCTGGCTGATGGGTGGAAATTTACAGGTGACCAGACTGGAGAAAAACTAGGGAAAAAATGTAAATTTCACAATTCTTGCCATCTACAGTACCAGTCAAAAGCCTGGATACACCTTCTAATTCAACATTCTTTCTTTCTTCTTATTAGTTACAAACACTTCATGTCTTAAAGTAATGATGGACTGTTATTTTTTTTACTTACTCGAGCGGTTCTTGACTTATAGACTGATTACTACAGTTATTGAACAGGGCTCTTTACTGAGAATATCTTTATTCTCCCGCTGCCGCATCCTCTGCTGGATGAGCCGTGCCTGGACAAGGATTCACCTCACGCGACCCGGAAGCACGACCTCACCTGCACCCTACCTACGAGTAACTCACCCATCTCACGTATTCACCTTCACGAACTTTCTCGATATTATTACACCTCACCTTGCACTGACTTAAAGAAAAAAATAATAAAGCACGCTACATGATTCACTCACCTGATTCGCTGTCTCCTGTGCCTCTATGTTCTGTCCCCTCAGCATCCGCTTACAGGATGTAAAGGCAAACAAAGTCCAAATCACGTAGGCAAAGGCAATGTCCAGAAAACAGGCAATGGTCAAAACACTTGGCTAACAGGTATATCAGCGGCTGTGGCAAAGAGCTGGGTCAACGTCCAAACAGTGATCAAAAACCAGAAGGTCAGGAACATGGACAAAAGGCTTGGTGTGCATGTGAAATGCAATACATCACTTGTACGACACAATACAACAAAGTCATTGAACTAAGGATCTTAAATAGTTTGAGCAGTGGTTAGAACAAAATACAAAACAGGTGCAAACAATCAATAATCAGTAGACTGGGGAAATGCAGAGGACTGCTGGGAGTTACAGTTCTCAGCAGCCATGTTTGGAGGCTGCTGAGGCTGCTGGGAAATGGAGTCCTTAGAACGCTGAGACAGGGAAGCAGGTGGCAGCGATCATGTGACACTTTGCATTGTCTATGTCAATGGCTACATCATCTACGCGCTCTGGAAAGATATAACTGAATAAAATGTCGTCAGGTTGTATTGTTGTGTTACGTCAATGCTGAACTATGAAGAACTAGATGGACCAACTTAAATATCATGTGATCTTTAGTTGCATGTACATCTCAAACAGAGAGAGTACATCTCAGAGGAATTACCTACTACTCAGTAAATTGATAAGAGTCCTTAAATAAGTGATGAAGTGTTTTTACCAGGGCTCAGGAAGAGGATGAAAAAAACAGTTTGTTCACTCTGAGCAGAATCAATTCTGTAAGATTTCCACCTTAAATGTAACATATAAAAACATACACTGAATCTAATCACGTGTTGGTGATCCAAAAGCATTTCTAGCTAAGATGCACAGAATGAAAAATAACGTTGATAACCAGCAGGAGAGATTTCAGATCAATGTTTCTGTTCTGGAACAGTGAAGAATGATTTTATTTTCCATTTATATTTTTGCTCATTTCTGGCTTTGTTTTTTGTTCCTCAAACCAGTTCAGAGCCCTGTAGTCTTTGGGCTCATACCATTAACTTTGTTGCTACCAGTACTGAAAAAAAAAGCTAGTGCAAATGACAATATTTTACACAAAACAAATCCTATATCAAATTCGGTATTAGCAGAAGTATTATGTCTCTTGTTTATTAGTGACATTCTTTGGCCAAACCCAGGAATTAATATTGCCCACAACACAAGCCCTATCTCATAATATCCTATCAGACTCATTTGTTAATGAATGATTTGCTGGGCAGTGATACACTCATCTCCGGAGGGCAATAATGATTGCCAATTGATGCCAACAATTACTCATCAGTGTTGTGTAGCTCCTTGTCAATAGCCTGGTGAAGGGGAGATCCTCACAAACAAACACACACACATACACTTTGTCACTTGTGTGCACACAAACAGATTTGGTCATTCCTTGTACTGGACCTCAAGGAATTATATGATGCAAGCATTTGATCTGTAAATGTATACTGTATGTACGTGCATATTTATCTCTATTCTTTAAAATAAATTACTTATCTAAGAATATTTACATTTATGTGAACATTCCAATCCGGTTAGGAAGCACAAGCCTAACATGGAGGGAAATATGGAAGAGGATTAGCTACAATTAGAGCAAATTTAGTCATTATGACAAAATAATGGTTGACACTGACACATTATGTTTTCTGCAACAAACCGCTCATCGTTTAAATCCCATACATTTTGTTAATGTTTCTCCATTGTCTCTATTGTATTTGTAGCTGTCCCGTGAGTTTTGTGTATCATATACAAATATACCATCCTGCTATTGGTGGCTTTTAGACGAGTGTTGTCGCAACACTTGCACTCTGAGATTTTAATAAAAATGTTCGGACACTGCCAGGACAGCCGTCTTTGGGTGGAGCAGCAGTAAATGAGCAGGTAACATTTTGCGTTATAAGACCACTAATCTCAAATCCTGATCAATGATAATCCTTTATGATGTGCAATTGTGCCTGTGACAGCAAAATGAGGCTGAAAATTCGACAGTGTAAAGACAGCTTAAAATGCGAATTTTGCATAAAATGATGGAACATGGATGAGCAGAACCTTCAGACTATAATGACAAAACATCCAAATAACTGAAAACAAAGAGGAGCACTTAAAAGGATATTTATATTTAATTATTATAATAAGTTTATTATAATTTGTAGTTCTACATCAAGTATGATGCTGGTATTGATATTATTATTATTATTATTATTATTATTATTATTATTATTATTATTAATATTAATATTACTACAATATTATATACAATCAATTTTTATTATAGGAACTTATATTTATATATTTATAATATATTTATATTTATATATATATTTATATAGAACTTATATGTTTAATATAATTTAATTATATTTATATACATGCTTTGCAGTTAAAGTGAGGTGGTTTTCTTTAGAGACAGCAAGACAGAAACATACCTAAACACATCTTACTGCTATGCCTACAAGCAGAGAATGTGCATGATTTGGAAAACCACTAGAATTATAGACTGTGTTTACACTTATTGGTTTAATCCATCTTCAGTATTATATCAGGATGGAAAACAAATGTGTCACTATACAGAATGTGCATTTAAAGCAGCTTTAAATACTTTCACTGAAAACATTAGAGGAGCAAGGTGCCACTTTTGCCCCTCACTGACACTGGAGCAAAATTAACCCTTTGAAGTTCATCGCATCGTCTACCCCATTATTAATATCATTAATGGCTATATCATGTTCCATCACTGGAAATTGTCAGATGTATCTGGAAAAAAAAAGGTCTTCAGGTTGTTTTGCTGTGTTGCTTCATTGCCGGTGTGAAGAACTACATGGACCAATTTGAATATTGGACGATCTTAATAAGTTGTACATAATAATGTAGATCACAAAGAGAGAGTGTAAATTACCCACTACTCAGCAAATTGATCAGAGTCCTTAAATAAGTGATGAAGCATCTTTACCAGGGCTCAGGAAGAGGATGAAAGTCAATTCAATTCACTCTGAGCAGAATCAATTCTGTAAGATTTCCACATTAAATGTAACATATAAAAACTTACACTGAATCAAATCATGTGTTAGTGAGCCAAAAACATTTCTCACTAAAATGCACAGAATGAAAAATGTTGTTGTTAACCAGTAGGAGAGATTTCAGATCAATGTTTCTGTTCTGGAATAGAATGATTATGTGTACGATTCACCAAGCAGCCATAACATACAAACCACTGACAGGTGATGTAAATAGCATTGATTATGTCATTACAATGGCATCAGTCAAGTGGTGGAATATAATAGGCAGCAAGTGAACAGTCATTTCTCAAAGTTGATGTGTTGGAAGCAGGAAAAATGGGAAAGCATAAGGATCTGAGCCACTTTGACAAGGACCATATTGTGGTGGTTTAGATACCATTTGGTTAATACCTACCAAAAAAAGTGAACTGGTGACAGGGTCATGGTTGCCCAAGGCTTATTAATGCACATGGGGAGTGAAGGCCAGCCCGTCTGGTGCGGTACCACAAAAGAGCTACTGTAGCACAAATTGCTGAAAAAGTGAATGACTGTTATAGAAAGGTGTCAGAACACACGGGGGATCACAGCTTGCAGTGTATAGGGCTGCATAGCTGCAGACCAGTCAGACTGCCCATGCTGACCCCTGTCCATGGCTGAAAATGGCTACAATGGGCATTTGAGCACCAGAACTGGACAATGGAGCAATGGAGGAAGGTGGCCTGGTCTGAAGAATCGGATTTTCTTTTATATCATGTGGATGGCTGGGTACGCTTACCTGGGGAAGAGATGGCACCAGGATGCACTATGGGAAGAAGGCAAGCCAGTGGAGGCAGTGTGATGCTGGGAAACTTGGGTCCTGGCATTCATGTGGATATTAGTATGACACATACCACCTACATGTGGCAGAACCAGAAGACCCCTTCATGACAATGATATTCCCTAATGGCAGTGGCCTCATTCAGCAGGATAATGCACCCTGCCACACTGCGAAAATTGTTCAGGAATGGTTTGAGGAACCTAAGAGTTCAAGAGTCCAAGTAATACATTCAATGAAAACATCAGAGGAGATGGTCTGAGCATGTCAGATCATCTCATTCCTAAGGCAGTGCAAATTTTTATTAACTGATACGAATATTAATGTGTAATATAGCGGTAACTAGCTAACCAGAGATGCACATGATTAAAATCTTATCAGGATACAATCCAGATACAAGATGTATGGTGGTGATTGTGCTAACAGGGTCAATAGTTAGAAGTAGATAGACTGATCATGTTCACCAGATAGAAAAATGTGATGTCAAGGGTTAGGGTCATAAAAATAAAGAAAGGTATAGTGACGGGGATAAGTGGCTGATTCACTTTTGATACAGCGTTACTGAATTAGATTAGATAGACAGGCTAAAGAAAGGCAGTTTAGCTGAGCTGAAGGGAACTAAAGGCTACTGTTTTGTTCTGTTCTGGGTAGCACTGCTGGCCAATGCAGTAACCACTGACCTAAGTGCTACTGTGCAAACAGACACACACACACACACACACACACACACACACACACACACACACACACACACACACACACACACACACACACACAGGGGTGGGGTGGTGTCTGAATATCATTTAGAGGGAGCTAAATCCTGTTAAAACTGGCCTTGCAGTGCCACTGCATATAATCTCTATGCATATGAGCCCACAGAAAAGTGTATTAGCCATTTATTTGCACCACCAACACCCTCTGTGGAATTTTAGCATAATTTAGAGAAAAATGTCTGACTTCTATTGTATTACTTCTCTATTACTATGTCCTTTTTTATCCCTGAAAATATCTGCAGTGTTTCAGTAAAGGGGAGACAGACATATGAGGCTTTCACAACATTTTTCTTTGTGATAAAAGGAGAAGCCACTTTATGGTTTCTAAACAGCCTGTTGTAAAGAAGCAGTTGAAGCCGTAAACAAAGAGGCAAAATGCTGGCTGGTGTTCAAGGTAGATCAGGGACGAGAGGGAATGAAGGTATACGGCAGGTCTTGAGAGACAAATACAGGTGGAGCTGAGAGTGGTGGTGTACTAATGCCAAAACCAAACAACAGGAGAGAAGGGGAGTGTGTGTGAATGTGCGACAGTGGGAGAGGATGCAAAAACACAGGGACAGATAGGGGTTGAGGGCAAAAGGAAAAGATAAGGACTGCTAAAATCAACAATGAATGAGAGAGGAAGAAAGAAAAAAATGGAGGATGAGAGAGGACATGCAGAGAGAGAAATAGTCAGTGTGTGTTGACATTGATGAATGAGCTGCAAGAACCTTTACTTGAGTAATTTACAAATGTAACAGGCTGCCATGAAATGCCATGTTGGGTGCATAATCTTGAAAAGAGACTTTGTTTTGCTATGTTTACTGAACTGTTTGCTTTGTGTTTGTTTCCAGTGAGACAATGCAGAGATTGAAAAGCCATACCATGCAATGGCTTATATGGAGGCTACATTTAGATAACTGTGACAGTATACTGTATATGATGATATTGGATATCATTATATGTACAGTATCTTTTATAAAGCAATGCTGGAAAAGTTATGAAAGGCTTGGTGTATATTAAAACATATTAATTGACACCGAATTTTTGTCTTTATATGTCTTTACATTGCAGGGGAAATGAGAGAACATATCCCCATTATCATTATAAATAAATCCAATATACTGCTTATAAATATGATACAAAGGCCCTTTGTATTCCACTGCTTTAGATTATGCAATATGTAAGTTGGAACTGGACTGTATTTACTGTATGTGTTTGTTGGAACCAAATGTCTGGATAAAAGGAATATGAATTTTGACTTTGTGGGGATATTTAGCTGGCCCCATGATGAAAACTAAACTAAAAGATTTATGTTTGGATACTGACATTAAGGTTATGGCTGGGTGTGGGTAGCATTATTGAGAACATTAATACTCAAATCAGTGAAAATTCCTCACAAAATTCATTTTCATTCACATCTATATATGTTTTGTGTGTGTGTGTGTGTGTGTGTGTGTGTGTGTGTGTGTATAAAACCAAGAACAAACAAATGTAACCAAATAATAGTGTCTCAGGCATTGCCGAGTTTCCATATGATGCCTTATTAAAAGCACATCATATGTATTATGAAAGGGAGTAGTGGTTAGTACTGTCTCCTCACCGCAAGATAGTTTTGGGTTCATCCCCCTGGGTCGACTGGGGGCATTGCAGAGTTTGCATGTTCTCTTCGTGTCTGCTGGGGTTTCCGCTGAGTGCTCTGGTTTCCTCCCACAGTCCAAAGGCATTTTAGGTCAACTGTCTACTCTAAATTGTCCATAGGAGTGAATGGCTATCGGTCTTTGTGTTAGCTTTGCTATATATTCGTCCAGGGTGTACCTGTCCAGAGTTTACTGTGCCTCTTGTTCAAATTCAGCTGGGATTGGCTCCAGGTGTCATAGAAAATGGATGGATGGATGTATTTTGAAGTAGTTACTGTGTGATGGTACCTAGCTATGATATGAATTTGTGGTAGTATAGCCATTTACATTTACATTATTCGGCAGACGCCCTTATCCAGAGCAACTTACAAACATCTTATTTTATACAAGTGAGCTGTGAAGGTTAAGGACCTTGCTCAAGGGCCCGGCAGTGGCAGCTTGGTGCTGGGATTTGAACTCACGACCTTCCGATCACTAGGTCTTAAGCTCTGAGCTACCACAGACCAACTATCAAAATGTACCTGTTTGCTCCTTGTTAGAAAGTTAACTTTAGGTTTGTGAGGTGAAGAGGCTAGGCTATATAACACTAACTTTAGATGGCTGAGAAAGCAATTACCTCAGGATTTGGTAGGCATCTATGTGCCCTTTGTTTACTCAAGTTCGAGATCTTACTGTCATTCCTCTATACAGATAGTATACATTCAAACAAAATGTTGTTTCTCCAGGACCATGGTGCAACAGTGCACAAGACTACATAATGTGCAAATACACAACGGTATGAGATGAGTTCAGGATAGACTTTGCACAGAGCCATAAATAAACAGGTCAATAAATACACAGGGCTCCATGGTGTAATGGAGTTACATGGAACACCTGGAACCCATGGAGCACTGAACATACAGCTGAAGTGCAAGGACTGGCCACTACAATCAGCAGAGCTCAATGGACAGCAATTACATCAGATCAGTGAACACTGATAAGAAGAATTACAAACTATAGTTCTACCGTCAGCCCCAGGTCTTCCCAGGGTTCAAAGCCTCATCAATATAATTCACTCCTGAGAATTTTGTTAGCTGTTTGACACAGGAATGATAGAAAAGACCTTATAGTTCAACAACTTCATTCATCTTCTTTTGTTTCAAATGAATTTTGTCCAAGACCACATCTTGATCCAGAACACATCCATGCTTATCCTCGCTCAAACCACGTCACATACTTCATCAGCATGAGGCTAGATCCACTTAGAACACTAGTCAATTTATCTCTCTAACATGCGCCGGATTTTATTAGGCTTGCCAATCAGATTAAGCCATATGCAGCATCAGTGTCTGTTAACAATGCAAGGACTAATGATAGCAGATGCACAGGATGGAAACATGTCCTTGTCTTAGTGAAAGGAGCCCAAGTATTGGCTCACTGGTGATGCAGTACATTCCTAACAGAAGGTGTCTGGCTGGGAGCAGCGTTCTACAAAAGATAAGTAATTATGACAGATGTATCCCTTGCAGGCTGAGGAGCAGTGTGGTGCCACATGGGTAATATAGGCATGTGCTTCCTGGTATAAGGTCAAAACATATCAACCAGCTGAAATTGAGTGCACTCCATCTGGTCCTGAATTCTTGCTGGGTCTCAGGATTCATTACATCCTGGGCTGCTCAGACACTGTTGCAAAGGACAGTTGTAAAAAACATCAGAGTGGCAATAAGTGGTTTCTTTGACTTGCGCAAAATCTTCTCAAGTGGGCACCACAATGACTGACCTCACAGAGACCCATGAATCACATCTGTTTATGACCCATAGACTTATTTAATCCTTTCCAAAGTGTTCAAGGCCTCTCTTCCCACCATGGCCACCTAGGATGGCATGGGAATTCTCTCTTGTGGTGAAGTCCCTTAAATGCTCACTTTATGAGTCTATGCATGACACTTGAAATCTGTGTTTCTGAAAACTGTCTTCTTGCTAGCAGTAATTTTAGCTAAATGAGTTGTTCTGGCAATAAGCTGACCTTCACATGTAGGTGGATTGATGACTCTTGGCTGACCCTGTGGCTGAATCTGGGATTTCTGTTCAAGGTCAAATTACCCAACTTTGTAAATCAGTCAACTGGGCCTTGTAGGATTCAATGAGGGTTGAGCATGCAGAGCAGTCTTACTGTGCCTGCTCGGTATCCTACAGTTTCATGGGGACTGCATGGTAGTCATGGTTGATCAACTGTTCATTTTTAAGACATGACTGGCTGACTAGTCTAAGAAGAGGCCCAGTGCGTGGTGAACACATCGCCTTGGCCTACAGTCACCGTCCGGACACTGGCCGGACACCCGGAAGTTACTGTGAAGAGCCTCTCTTCTTCATGAGCCTTATTTAGAGGTGTGTTGCTCCATAAAGTTTGTGCTGTTGCTACCTGGGCAACACCATGTGCTTTTTCCTGATTATACACCGTTAACATCGACCCTCCTATTGGTGTGATTGAGGCTATAATTTCTTTGGACTTTACAGTCTTAAGATGAGTCCTTTTCTTCAATTTTATTAGGAACACCTGTAAAGTTGCACAATCATGCAGTTATCTAATCATACAGATCTAGTACTGTATCGGTTTGTTCTTCCTACAAACGCACATGTAAATGGAACAAGGCTTTGTGCAGTACGACTAAATACATTTAAATCTAATGCGGTTATATTGACATTTGCCAGATCCTATCTAAAGTGACTTACAAGCTAGCTGTTTGAGGTGGAATGGGAAAACAAGTGCTACAGAACTAAGTGCTCCCCAATTGCCTAGAAATGCAAGACAGCTGTAAAAAGAACAGAGAGTAAGCCAACAGCTGAAGTGTACATAAGACGGCTACAAACATTAGTTTGAGCTAAAATAGCACTGTTCTAATGACTTATAATACACACCAATATAATAGATCACTATGAGTAACTGTGCAGTATACACTCTTAATAAAATTGTGTACTTAATGCATTAAGAATTCCTAGAAGGATCCCTAGCAGTCAGGGGTTTCTTATATAAATTCTGTAAAGAAAAGTCCCTGAGTACCAGTCAAACAAGTAATGAAAACACTATTTCACATGGCAAAGCATTATTGCTTATACAAATCTCATAACAATGATCTCTTTATAGCTCACCAACAGGGGGACCAGACATGCCTTAATTCAATATTCCATAATCAGTAAAGAATGGTTCTGTTCCTTTACTTCGAAGATGCTTAATTGTGAAAATAAACTTACTCCTGTGCTGTTATACTGTAATTCTTTCCAGTTGTTGCATAGAAAAATCAATGTGCATAGTGCTTATTTTGAACAATCATTTTTGCCCAATCATTTGAAGGGAGACAATAATTCTTCAGTTGACTGTGTATTCAATATTGCTGGCATATATTCTTGTTGTGTTCTGTAGTGCATGGAAAATTATTATTGATCACACATGGACGTTTTGCCTATCAAAAACAAATGGAGATTCACAGATGAGACGGCTTTCTCTAGAAAATTCCACTTAACCATACCAACCCTGAAAATTGCCAAATTAAGCCAGAATATCCTGTTTACGTAGCTCCTGTCTTTTTCCGTGTTACTGAGCATCAAGAAATGTTTCTATGTTATTTTGTAATATGCATGTTACTAAAGGAAAACTTTCTTTAAATTACAACTTAAATACATAACTATATGAATCTTAATAAAATTTGGTGCTTTGGTCTGAAGCAACTCGCACATTTATGATGCCCTTGATCTCAGATGTGGCATACTGGAATTAATGAGTAAGGACTAATAAATAAAGAAAGGGATAACAGATGAAACTATCATATACATTAGATAATTGCTTGGAAGCTATATATAAGAGAAAATATTTGGTGATTATGCCCAATTTATACCCTGACACTAAACCTACAGTACATCCCTGTCCAATTCTCTAATACCAACTAAGAAAGCGAATAACATACCAAATTATACCAAAATTATACTATACCAAAACACTAAATCTCAATCAACAAAGGTTAATAATTCATTAGCCGGATAAAAATGCTGCTATTTTATTTCCCAAAATCCCAGTCAACTCTTTAGAGCCTTTCCTGAATCCAGCTGGCATATCCATCTTGACTTTATTTGCTTTTAGCACTTACTTAATATTCAGTTTCTTTCCTGTTGGTTGAGCATCTAATAGTGCAAAAGAGATCATTTAATACTTGCATTTATTTTGAAGAGTTTTTCCCATTATAGCTGTAATACAAAGACATGTAAACAAGTATCACACAGGGAAGAAAGCTTTAATGCCAATACCCTTAAACACAGCAGTATGAGTTTGACACTCATTGAACAAAAGAAATGCCCATGGGCAGCAGACACACTTCACTGCACTAATGTAGAGTAATAATGTAAAACTCACTACCCATTTATACACATGAGCCAAAAACCTGGGACAAATATTTCAGCATGATGGCTGCAATGTGAGTAAATGGGTTTAGTGATCACTGCTATTAACGGGTGTCTCATTATCGCACACTGGAATAAAAAAACACCTCAGTCTGCTCCATCGAAATACTGGCCACTGTTCATGTCTCACAGGCCACTTTTAAGAGGTGATAACATAATGAAGACAGGTTTTTGGCAGAGGACAAATCACTTTGTAGTCTTTAGCATGACTGTCTAAAACAGGTTGGCCAGAGGGAATGCAACAACAGAGGATAAGTATAACTGGAAATGAATCTTCAACTTAGGCAGAAGTGATCAGTGGTGGACTATGGTTCATAGGCAATGCTAGATGCAATGCTAGATGCTTAAAAGTTTGAGTTCATACAAAGCCAAGGACAAAATTTGTAAAGTTGGTTATGCCTCAAACACCCCAGCGAATAAAAAGCAGTGTCGGGCAGAGTCTCTCTAGTAGCACCAACTCAATGTTCTGTTTACCACAGGGGATTTCATATTTCAAGTTTCTTTCTTAAGAGATTAAATGCATGGGCAGCCATTACAAAGCACAATGCCAGTAATAATACAATTAAACACTGCAGTTCGCTCTCGACTTTCGCTGAACAATAGAACGCATATCGGGAGGAACAGAAAAACTCTGTTAATTATGTATGTATACCATAAACGGCATATTTGCCCCAGCAGGACTGCACATCATTAATTCAGCAAGAGAAGGCAGCAGGTCAAAGCCTCTTACCAGTGAGGTGAAGATGTAGGTGTAGTAGACAGAAAGCATCCCTAACTCTGATGCCTATGAGAAAAAGAGACAGAAAAAAGAGAACAAACTTATTTTATGACAATCACATTGCCTTATAATGAAAGGCTAATTTCAAATAGCAAAAGTGGCAATGTATTGAGGCACTGTTATTTTCTGTGCTATGAGATTGCCTACAGTGCTTTTCCCTATTGAGCCAAAAAATAAACCCCACATGGTGTATTGCTTTTCAAGCCCTGCTTAGAGGCTGATCAAGGACAACAAAGAAGCATGACACTCATGACCCACTAGACTATTCTATTCATTAATTCTCCATTGTTACCTGGGAAACAGCTACAAAAATTAAGCATTTCAATTCAATGTGACAGTGTTAGAACATTTCAATAATTACTTGTTATGAGACTTTACAAAGGCAGAGTGGACACTCTTTATGCATGCATATGTGTTGAGTGTCTGTTTGTTAGATTAGCCAGACTTCGTAAAACATCTGAGAACTGTAAATGGTGAATTCATCACCAGACAAGAAAAACAGATATGCCCATGCAAAATGGGAGGAAAAACAACAACAACAACAACAAAAGACAGTTTTCTTTATTCAAAAGCAGGCAAATGAGAGGCCTAAAAAAATGCAGGTGTCAGGGAAAATCTGGAGCATTTGCAGTAAAATTATGTATTTTGATAAACAGAGGCAAACAGATGCAAATTGATTAGCAGCTCAGAAACAGGAAACAAACAAAGGTTCAAGGCAACTACCAAACACCGCAGAGTAGACAATATTCAAAACAAAAAAACTGGGAAACAAGGAAAGGCAGAAAACCAGAAGATCAATAAAAACAAAAGGCTTGGAAAAATCATGTATAACACACTGGGCAATTACTTCAAAAACTGTGAGTGTGAGCTGGAGACCCTTTATACTGTGTGCTGAAGAGGTGGAATGAGAAACACCTGTGAGTCATTCGCAATTGTTGAATTTGAGCATGTGTGTGCTGGCGGCACGGTGGTGCGGTGGTTAGCACTGTCGCTTCACAGCAAGAAGGTCCTGGGTTCGATCCCCGGGTCACCCAGGGTGCCTTT
>JAQQZR010000003.1:16199942-16211427 GCA_030068235.1 Notoglanidium macrostoma | reverse complement strand
GAAAGCAAAAAAAAATAAAGAAAAACCTATGAAAAAGAGTAGGTGACCCCAAACTTTTGACCGGTAGTGTATATATACATAATATGTGAGCTCATTTTAAATAAGTACATTATTACCATAGAACAACTTCTAACAATTCACAAACAAATACAAATATGATTGTTAGGCCTATATCAATTAAGCCAAAAATTATATAAATATTAAAGGTCCAATATCTAGGATTTAACCACCTGAATGTCCCTCCCTTACCCCTGCCTTTCCAAGCATGTATTAGAACATACAGTGTCTGTCAGGTGCCTGTAGTTTACTTCAAAGTACTTATGCTCACACTCCCTTGCTTTTTCCATGCTAAATAATAAGTATCATCTTCCAATTTTTTTAAATTTGGGTTCTCAAACTTGTTAGCCAGCACGAGCAAACACTGATTCCTCTTCTTTCTTCTTCCTTGTATTCTTTTCTATCTTTCTAGTTCTTCCTTCCGGATTCATGCTGTCACTTGTAAAACCGTGAAACATGAAAGGCGCTCTCTAGAGGTTTGTCTGTTCTGGGCTATGGCAGCGGTGCAACATGGTGGCTCTGTAGAGGTAGACCCGTGCCCTATGTATATATAGCTCATTCTATGCTTACAGAAACCATGAAATGAAACCAGACTTTCGAATTTTGTAGTATATTATGGAATATATACTCCATTTCTGCTAATAGATACCCACAAAATCCTACATAGTGGACATTTAATTATCTAAAAACTAGAAATATTGCTGTACATGCTAAAACTTTCAGATAACTCCAGTCCAGTAAACAGACCAACGTAATTGCCTACACTCAGGAGGACACATACAATGCCCAATAATTTGGCCAGAAAAGCTGTCTTCCGATTGAGACCTCCAATAGAGTCTTCAGAGCACTCAAAAACTGCCTTCTTTGAAGGTTTTCACTTGTGTGGCTGTCACTTTCAATTATTTCTCCATGATTTTTTAAAAGAAAAATATAAAGGCAAGTGCTTGTGTTTAAAGGCAGTGGTCTATTGAAAAACCCCGTCTCAGGCACTTATAGGCTACTCAAGAACAATATGGCAACCCCAGAGGAATGAACTAGACGCAGATAATTTGAATAATCTGAATGGGGGCATAAAAGATCGACTTAAGCAGCTGCTTAGCCGAGCTCTGAATGTAAATGACTTTCCCTGTGTAAACACTGACTTAAATATTAACTTTTTCGTCTTAAGTCGTTGACTCTGAATGCAGCCCACAGTGAATAAATGAAATGAAAATAAAGTCTCTGTGCTGACAGGGACAGGAGAGGACTAGACTTTAACAAACCACAGAGGTGGTCCGTGTCCTCATCAGGATTGGGAACCACCTCTACGCATGTGCACCATACCATTTTGTTTGTGTCAACTCTCATACCTTTGACAAGTAAAGATGTTTATCAGTCCATTTATACACTTGTTTCTCTGCGAACAGAGGAATTGCTGTCACTATCAGTTCCTGTGGTTTGATAGTAAATGAGTGCGGCAGCATACATAATGGCAGCCTGAAGGACACTGAGAGTGCGAGTAGAGAAACACTAAACTGAACACAAATGAACAATGGACAAGACCTACAGTAATTAATTTTGAGGCATAATACCATTATAATACTAGAGTGTGGTGATTATAGAATAGAGGAATATAATGCTATACTGAATCTAATATCTAATCCAATCCTAATAACTTATGTCTTGGGGTCATAAAGCTACACAGTGTGAAGCATAATACTCCACAGCACACAGACTCATAGACGGTTTCACCTAATTTTTTTATAAAGAGTTAAAATGCACCCATAAATCTAAAAGGCTTCCTGCTTTGTCAGCACTAATGATGGACTACATAATGATTCATGATTAACAATGAGTTACATAAAGAGAATCACAGTGAAAGAACCAGATATCAATAATGACCAGTATATTAATAGTTTCTAATTTCCAGGCCTGAAACCAAACTTTGTATTTTCTTTGTTCTTATTTATCTTTAAATCATTAGGTCATTATAAATCCCTTATAATTGAACCGAACAGGCATGCTAGAGAAGGAGGTAACACTTTATAATAACATGCACTAATACATCATTAATAGCTTTGAACAAAGCATCAGTTATTCATAATTTAACAAGTATGTCACTGTTGCTAATGGGTCCATACAGCACATTATTAACTAGTGATTTAATAGTGATGAATAAATCATTGGTCATTCTGAATTTAAACATTAAAAAATGTTTATAAATGACACATGCCTATGCATATACACCTGATTACAGCTTAATTACAAAAAAAAAAATCGATGCAAGATATAACCATATAATGCAAGTTTAAATTACTTAGAAATTTAGAATTAGGCATCCCCATACCCTTGTTACCTGTGAATGCATATATACTATAAATACATTAGTGTAAAATAATTGGGTGCAATGACAAAGAAATCTTAAACTTCATTTCATTGGAAGATGAATGATGATAATAAATATGATAATTCATTCATTCCCCAAAAATACATGCACACTAAACACACTGACAACTTTTAGAAGCCTAATGTAAGGAATGGGCCAAGATACAGCCTTGCGTACTTCAATGGCCCACGGAAATGCCATTTCCAGGTCAGGTATGATGTTGTATAGTTCAGCATATGTTACGTCATGATGCTGCCTGTGTCTATAGACCTAGTGCTTCTTTGTGGAAGAAAGGTTTAAACTCTAAACTCTCTGTCTAACTCTAGACTAGACTGTCTAAATTCTACCAATATATGGTATCAATTGGTGATACCACATGTTTTCTTTTTAATCCAATACCAAGACTAGTATTCCAATACCAATAGTCTTCCTGTATATAAAAAATGGAGAAAATTGAGAAAATTCCTAAACTCTGAACTTAAATCAAGAATTATATTTGATAATATATTATGAGATTCTTTAAATTTGGGCCCTGTTTAGTTACAGAAATAAGCCATACTAAATTACATTTGTAGTTTGTAGCTCAGTGTAACTCTTAATGACGTGTCATTGCCGAAATGTGAACATGTGAACGAAATGTGAGCTGACTTGCACTCATGTTTCTTGAATGCCTTTAATAACATACAGTGTAATTGGTACTGAATGGCATTTCTAGTGAATGTAATCAACTGAGTTGTTTGCCAAAGCATAACGACTTGGAGCTGGTTCTGATGAGGACGTTAAGAGAATGTGTGTGTGCTTGTGTGTGTAGTGTAATGTAGTGCACTCAACAAAAATGTGGTCAGTCCAAATTAAGATAATACATTACGTGAGGTTTACATAATAATATTAAGTTTCTTATCAAAATGTGATTTCATTGCTTATACTAAACTTAATTGAAATAAGTTTCTAATTGCTCAATTGAATTATGTAAAGTGAGCATGATTAGTTCACATAGTATTAATGTAAACCAATTACGTTATGAAGTCTCATGAGAATGTTACTATTGGCACTGGTAACGGTGATAACATGGATGTCACTGAAAGAAAAGTATCTGGGTTTGATAACCAGTTGAGTGTGTGGATTTTGATTTTATTCTGGAGCCGGATTTATACTGGATGTATGAAAAAAATGTGTTAATACAACACAATTCAATCACGTGGACCCACTGTCCACATTTGAATTAAGTAAATTCAGTGAGCTTTTTTCAGTATGTAGTGTAGTGTGGTGGGGAGGTAAATGGGCTAAAATTAGGATAATAAGGATACATTTTTATCAAATTCTAAGATGCAAACATAGCAGCATAGTAATATTAATGCAAAAATACTGCATTTGAGAACTACACTATAAAGTCAAAAGTTTGTGGACAACCGACTATCACACCCTTACGTGGATTTTCTCCAAACTGTTGCCACGAAGTTGGAAGCACACAGGATGTATTAGTATACTGAAGCATTTTACCTTCATTTGCTAAATTTGGAGTAGAAGAACCCCAACCCCAACCCCAACACCTTTGGGATGAACGAAATGCCAACTGAACACCAAGCCTCCTCACCTGACATTGGTACCTGATCTCAACAATGCTGCTGTGGCTGAACGAGCGCAAATCCCCACGCTCCAAAATCTAGTGGAGGTTATTATAACAAGCAGGACTAAATCTGGAACAGGATGTTCAACAACAACTTATAAGTGCCATTGCCAGGTGTCAACAAACCATTGGCCATATATAGTATATGTAGCACTTGATGGTTTTATATTTACTAAGAGCCAAGTACCAAAATGTGCTTAGGAACCCTTCTTCTTCTTTTTCTTTTTCTTCTTCGTCTTCTAATACTACATCCACGTGCAGTCACAGAGGACAGTCTCTTCTACCTACACTGCAATATGTATATGTCCCTCATGTACTCAGATGCCACCAACAGGGCAAATTTGTCTAAATTCTAGTCAAGTCAAGTCAAATGGCTTTTATTATCATTTGAACCACATATGGGTGGCACAGTACATAGTGAAACAAGACAACATTCCTCCAGGACCATGGTGCTAGATACAAGAAAACACAGAATTACAAAGAGTGCACATGTGCAACATAAAACAACACGGGATTACATAAAGTGCATGTGTGCAAACATTAAAGACAGTGCAATAAAGGACATAAACACGATAGAAGACAATAGAAGACAGTTTAGTGCTAAAAAACTTATATGTGCAAAAACTGAAGAGATAGTGGAATGTAATCCTTTGAGTGTGTATGTGTCAGTTCAGTGTTAAGGTGTCTGATGGCTTGGGGAAAGAAGCTGTTGCACAATATGGCAGTGAGGGCCCGAATGCTTCGGTACATCTTGCCAGATGGCAGGAGGGTAAAGAGTTTGTGTGAGGGGTGTGTGGGGTCATCCACAATACTGTAGGCTTTGCAGATGCAGCGTGTGTGGTAAAGTGATGTCCGTCATGAAGGGAAGAGAGACTCCTATGAGCTCAGCTGTTCTCGCTATATGCTGAAGGACCTTGCGATCTGATCTGGTCTATACCAGATAGTTATGCAGCTGCTCAGAATGCTCTCAAAAGTTCCTCTTTAGAATGTGGTGAGGATGGGTGGTGGGAGATGGGCTTTCCTCAACCTTCGCAGGAAGTAGAGACACTGCTGGGTTTTCTTGGCTATGGAGCCAGTGTCAAGGGACCAGGAAAGGTTCTCTGCCAGGTGAAAACCAAGGAATTTGGTGCTCTTGATGATCTCCACAGAAGATCCATCGATGTTCAGTGGAGTGTGGTCGCTCCGTGGTCTCCTGAAGTCAACAACCATCTCTTTCATTTTGTCCACATTCAGAGGCAGGTTGTTGACTTGTTAACAGTCTGCTAGCTGCTGCACCTCCTCGCTATATGCTGATTCACTGTTCTTGCTGATGAGACCTAGCATGTTCGCATCATCAGCAAACTTGATGTGATTTGAGCTGTGCATTGCTGCACTATCAGGAGTCAGCAGAGTGAAAAGCAGTGGACTGAGCACACAGCCCTGGGGGGCCCCTTGTGTTCAGTGTGGCGGTGCTAGAGATACTGTTCCCAGTTCCAGACTGAGTGAGGTCTTTCAGTCAGAAGGTCCAGGATCCAGTTGCAGAGAGAGGTGTTCAGGACAAGCAGGCTCAGCTTCCCAAACAGGTGCTGAGGAATGATTGTGTTGAATGCTGAAGTCTATGAACAGCATTCGTACATATGTGTACATTTACAATAACTTCACAATAACAGCAAGTCCACTATCCTCTGATACTTGGAATCATACCAAATTCAACCACAGTGAAAGGCCAAAGTGTGGAGAAAGATAGGATCTGTTCATGATCCAAGCATACAAGCTCCGCGGTCAAGCACAGTGGAACTAGTGTCATGGCATGGCCTGGGCTTTCACAAAAGAGGAATGCAGCAATCTTGTGAGGTCAGTGGCTTGATGTGGTTAATTCCAGCAAGGTATACGCAACCAAATAGTCTATAATTTTATAGGTATTTACTTTAGGGTTATCTGTTACAATACTTTTGATAAAAAAAAAATGGGTGGCTTGTCACCAAAGGTGCAATGTAACTTTTACATTTATGTTTTTTTTCACATCTAGATGTAAATATCAGGAAACGAAAGCTGGAATCCTGATTTATCATCTCATATTCATATTTTGTTCTCAAACCAAAATGTCTCAAGCAAAAACAAAACAAATGGCCTTGCCCTTACAATACTGTCAAATGAGACTACATATACATTATAGATTGTATAACATGCAAAATGCAAAGTTTACAATTTAGTGAACTTTAACATTTTAAATAAATAGGCAAAGTTTGGCAAAGAGGTATTTGGAAGCCAAAACAGTCCACCTTTTATTGGTGAGCTGAGCTACTTGAGGCATAGCCATACAATATTACTTAGTTTATAGGTGTAATAAGCACAGTATGGTAAAACATACAAAATATTAGAAAAACCTGCTGTCAATGTTTTGTGAAATATCTCCAAAGTTCACAGCAAAATGGCCTGAAATGAATCTAGACCTCCTCTACCATGTAATGCCCAATACACACAGGTATAAACTATGGAATATTTCATAACTATAGCCAGCCAAAATCAGTTACTGATTTCAGCAATAGAGACACAGTGCCAAAGTTTAAAGTGAAAGTTCTTGCAAGGTTAACAACAAAATGGTCTGAAATTATATATGGTCTACCATATTGTGTTTATTATGCTTATAACTAAGTAATATTTTAAAGTTAAAGCCACCCAAAGTCACTGCTTCACCGTATTATATCGAGTACATAAACTATAATAACAAGCTATGGGGTATTTTATAGTTAAAGTCATCCAAATAATTTATTGATGTTTTCAATAGAGCCATATCTTACCTCCAATGAGTAAAGTGGGATATCACCAAAATGTGACAATGAATTGGTCTTTTGATTCTTTTTTTATTTTTTTTGCTTCAATTTATTTTTCAGCACTGTTTTACAGCTCATTTATGAAGAAAAGGTATATATTGTAAAAGTACAGGAACAGGGTATATTGTACTCATGAGTACACACATGAGAAGCTACATAACATATAAATATCGCTTTATGTTTAAATTCTGAATAATCATTAGTTAATATTAATGCACTCACACATTAAAGATCACAAACTCTTATTTATAAAGTTTGTCAATTGACAAATTATAAATAACTAATAACTTGTACATAGGTAATGGTGTATTAATAAAACTTTTTGTTTGTTTGTTTGTTTGTTTTTAAAACTATGATTGAGAGCCACTGATATACATGGGTTTAAGAAAATGTTGTTTTTTTTCTCAAAATAGAATATAAATAGAGTAATGCATTTATATGTATAAAGCCATATAACAGTGAAATCTACTGTGTTTGTTACTCACAGTTAGCCTGGGCACAGATGAGGCAAGATGTGGTGCTGTTGAAGAAGGTAAGGAGACCAGCTACAGCCAGGCTGATGTCTGTGTTGGTGGGTCTGAGGTCAAGCGTGGTGAAACGGGGGAATTGCACCTTTAAAATGTCCTCCGGGGCCACCTTCACGTATGGCACCTTATGAAGAGACACAATTGTTAGGAAATATACTCACGATGGCTGCGTTTGCTAAGTGTTTTTCTGGTAGAAGATGAAATAGAAAGGCACTGTGGTGGAAGAAAAGCACAAGCATTACTTTTACGTTACCACTTAAATGAGTAAAGACTATTAACAAAACGCTCAAAGAGAAGATCTAGATCAAAAGAAAAAGGGAGATGTTGGGTAGATTAAGCTAAGAGGTTTTAATATTGCTTTATTTCATATTACAAGGAAATGCAACAAAACATGTATTTAAACTGTCAGGATATTTAATGTAGTTATCAAAGAACATGATGTTGAATTTTCAAATCTGACTGATTAGAAGGCATTGACTAAATTTAGAAATGTGTTATTTAATAAAGAAAAACATTTAGTCGTAAATGTTCTGTATGAAGAATCTTGGCTGTCAGTATTTTGTAACAGTCAAAAGGTAAAAACAGAGTTTATGCTTTGTGGTTTCTTGGTTATGTGACAAGCTGCCTTTTTTATATTATTAACTTCAAGAGAGAATAAAAAGAGAGACAGGTGAGAGTTGTTTATAGATCCTATAACAAGTACTAAGTTGTTTCATGGGCATTCCACAACAATAAATGGAACTATAAATGGTTTAAAAAAGTACACGGCCAAAAGTATGTGGACACCGAACCTTTACACCCATATCTGGTACTTTCCCAAACTGCTGTCACAAACCTGGAAGCACACAACTGTCTAGGATGTCTTTCAATGCTGTAACATTAAGAATTCCCTTTACTGAAATTTGGGGCCCAAACATGTTCCAGCACGACAATAACACAGTGCACAATGTGAGGCCCATGAAGACATGGTTTGCCCAGATTAGTTTGGAAGGACTCGATTGGCCTGCACAGAGCCCTGACATCAACCCCACTGATCATTATGGGGATGAATTGAAAAATTTATGTTCTTCTGACTGAATGAGCAATTTCCCACAGCCATGTTCCAAAATTTTAAAGATAGTCTTCCTTACACAGCAAAAGGGAGGATTAAATCTACAATTAAACATTCAACAAGCACATATGGGTGTGATGGTCATGTGTCCAAAGTTTTGGCCATATAATGTATGTGTTGAAAAAATTTAAATGTTGACAAATTATGATGATATAAGAGGAATAAAACACTTCAGGACATTTTGTTATTGGACAATAATCAACTTTTTTGGGTGGTAAATGTAACTCCACTTTGTTGTTGATTATTTTCCTATAACAGCATGGCATGTCACAGTTTTTTCCTTATTTAGTATGTGAAACTCTAATATACATATTTTCAAAAATCTAAAACACAGAATTCCAAAATGTCCCATGAAGCACAACAAATTTTAGAAACACTAAGAGAATCCATTGCTTTAGAAATACATTCTACTTGATGTCCCACAGAGGCCATGGCTTTTGTTGAGTTTTAGTTTGATATGTGCTGATGTGTGGATGAGTCAGGACTCAGTGGTGCCTGAAGGAGACCATGGAGGACACAATGCATCTAGGGAGCAGGCCTCTTCATCACTCCAGATTGCCTGTCTACGTGATGTTGTGTGACCATGTACCGCACTTGTACACCCCTGTGTCCCCAATTGGTTTCCCATCACTTTCCATCAGGGAGTAAATGGAGTTGCCGGTAGCAAGGATGGATTGAACTGACATGATGGGCATGAATAGGATTTTTTTGGATTGGAACAATGATGAGCAAGTAATGACCATACAACCATTGGGAACATGTGATCTTGGTGTGATCTGGCTCTCTTTCTGTCTATCCCTTTGAACGTCTGCATGTGTTTTCCTCTCCGTTTCACTATTGTCCTCTGGACATAAAAGTGTGGATAAGGAAGTATACAATATGGTGTTTTTATCTACAAGTTTTTTTTACCTCCTAAATTTGGTGTACTGTTGAGCAGCAAGAAAGTATATTTGTTCAAAATAACTTCTCATTTCAAGCCTATTAGAGCTAGCCTGTCCTTAACAGATATAGCTATAATCAATCTAGAGGTGTATTAGTTTACACATTTCACCAATCACTTCTCATTTTCTAGGCCACAGTTCAGTTTGTATCATGGTTCTTCTTGGAAAAAATGTAAACAACTTTGATCTCCAGTCATTTTTTTTCTTTTATTTCGCATTATTTTATTTAATGCAAGATGTGCAAAACACAAACCAGAGAGAATGAACTTCCTGTTGCTCAAGATGTTCAGCTATCAGTAATCAATCTTCCCTCCCAAGCTCTTTATGATGTTTCTTCAAACATGTTAAAAGTCTTTCTTTTAGCTCCCAGTTAAACCTGTTAGTTGTCTATGACTTCGGGGCCTTCAATGATGGGTTGCCATTTTTAATGTATTTAGATCCTTATGCAAAAGCAGCTTTTGCATGACGCTTTCCACAAACAGATGCGATTTTATCAATGATAATTTTCCCATCTTTAGATCTAAGAATAAACCCAAAACAGCAGCACACTCAGGGATTGAAGTCTCAAAAAATTGCAGAATGGTTACATCACTGAAGTGTCAATGAAAACAAGGCAAAGTAGGAGGCATCTTGGAAGGATCGCAGGACCTATAGACACTCATATCTGAAAAGTGATGATTGTCACAGATAATTACTTCATTTCTTCTTGCCTTGTGGGACCAAAATGTTCCAGACTCCATCCTGTTTTTCAAGATCATCCAGCTTCAACTCTTCACTACATCCTGACTAGACTACACATTCACAACAGAGTCAATCTTCACAACTTCCAAACACTTATTTATCCATTGGACTGCCTTGGCGTGACACAAGATTAACAACCAGGACTTTTATTTAGAACTATTTCAGTACAATGCTTTTGGATTTGACTCAATCAGAATATTTTTTTTCAAGATTGTTAGATTATTAAGTGCCAATTATTTTATAATTACCTGTTTGAAAATATTCAGGCTTCAGAAATTCACTGGCTGCCTTCAAAATACTCTGTGTGTGATTTCGGGATCAATATTAGTACAAACAAGATTCAATATCGTTGTAATTGAGCGTAACTGAATACAGTCTAATTGAACACTTTTATATGAAGTAGCTAGCTTATTCTCAGCTAGTTCTTTAAACCTAATTAGCAATCAAATGGCTTATTATCTCTATTAATGCCTGCCACACTATTTACTTAAAAAAATATTTATTTAAAAACAATAAAATTTTTAACACTTTATACTCATTATTGAACTTGCGATTCCTCTTCACTCCCATGCTTTTTGACAGCTCAGTGTCTGGCCATTTCCAGCATTATATTCATCATGAGCTAAAGTCTTTGCAAGCTGAATGCTAATTTCAGACTAAGTGTTTCGGCAAACATCATTTGCAAGTCGCCTACTGAAGTATGTACACATGACTGTACATTTTTTTTACCTCTTTCTGACCGATTTACTCTTGTTCAGACAGTAAATTGACACTTTATACATTTTTCCTCAATTGTTCCATGCCTAGTTTAAAGTATGGGATGAAACAGTGTCTGCAACACAATGGACAAACTAGAGCTCTACCTCAAATCGCATACTTATTTACTATTCTATTCTATTCTATTCTATTCTATTCTATTCTACCTCTAACTGAACTTTGAATCCAGCTTTCAAAGATTAGAAGATTAGAAGATCTTGAAGGTTAGTAAATAAATGAATGTAATGTAATGTAAGTTTTTCAACTTCAGCTGTAGATTATGACATAAATATGACAGACAACAGCTGAATTTCCATTTATATATTTATTTATTATTTATACCAAGAAGTTGCCTGCTTTTTAATTTCTATACATTGTATATTGCTTTTTAATTTATATTATATATTATAATATATATTATAATATTATATATTGCTTTTTAATCTATATACAGTCCCTGACAAAAGTCTTGTCGCTTCTCTATTTTGTAGAAACTCCTGCTATTAACCTGAATTTTAATTAATCAATTGGTGTTAGAAATAGCTCA
>JAQQZR010000003.1:16172149-16189029 GCA_030068235.1 Notoglanidium macrostoma | reverse complement strand
TCAGTGCATTAAACATCATTTGGGAGGGCTTAAGCTTTTCATATGAGCTATTTCTAACACCAATTGATTAATTAAAATTCAGGTTAATAGCAGGAGTTTCTACAAAATAGAGAAGCGACAGGACTTTTGTCAGGGACTGTATGTATGCTTTAACAAGTATAAACTGGTGATGCTCATCAACTTTCAAGAGTCTAAATTGAACTGCATGTATTATGAAATAAGAAGGCCTTGCATTACTGAGATTTTGGGCCCTCTCTTTTGTCTTCCATGAAAGAAAACCCTTATTTAATGCAGTCGGTGTCGTATTTTCGTTTTCATCATGTTCACAAACACTCAAATGAGCGAGAGCTAACTATTGCTGCGACAACATTATTTTTGGACGTTGCTGTCATGACAACGTGATTAACAAACGGCTACTGCACATGTGTGCTGTACTACAGGAAAGTTGATGTCTTAAATAAAAGCGCAGCAGCAAAAAGCTTGACTTTTTCACGCGCACATCAAAATGTCCCACTCGAAATGGCCCCGTGATCCACTTTTTTTTTTCCGCAAACCACCAGTTGAGAAAAGAGGGTTTATTAAAATTTTATCTAATTAGGAAAACACTTGATATACGTATTTGAATATATAAAAGATATTTTCACTTGGTAAGCTGACATCTTTACAGTAGTTTTGTGCCACTTTACGTTTCTCATGTTGGGCATTGCTATGGCGGACTTCCTTGGAGAAATCATCTGCCCTTTCTAGTTCTGTGGTCCTTTGTAATTTTCCAATGAGAGAGCTCCCAGAGGTTTCATTAACCCCCTAAACTGTCAGCGTATGTAGATATTCAGCTTAAACCATATTGTCTAGTAGCTTTTCTGAATTATTCAGTAAGCTGAAAACATTAGCTGTTCATTCGCAGGGCCTTTTGCCACCAGGTCTGTAGGTTAAACTTGCCTCCCCAGTGAGCACCTTGCAAGTGTCCAACTTAATTTTGCTTGTGGGATGTGAACAAACACACCATTTGTAAAAATTTCCAATTCCAAGAGGAACTATGCAAATTTCATGCCATATGGCGAATTACAGTATAATGAGATCTTACACCTGCTACTTGTACCTTGTGTGCCAGAGAAACAAAACTCCTGTTTAATAAAAGATCACACCATCTTTACTGACTGCAAATGAATGCAAGGTTATTCTGACTGATCTCCGTAGAGCATTGCGTTGGTAATGCAAGTAAGCCAATAAGTAAAAGGTGTTTAAAAAAAAAAGAAAGAAAGAAAGAAAAAAAAACAAACCCCTGAGTCTTTTTTTCAATTTTTTCCTCAGTTAAGCTACATGGAAACACCCAATGGGAGCATGCAATATAAATCAGGCACAGCAAGTAATCTTGCACAGCACTTAGTTCATTAAGTACAATACTGCGCAAAAGTCTTAGGCACATGAAAGGTAATGCTGTAAAATAACAGTGACTTCAAAAATAGTGACATTGCATCTTTCTACTTAAAAAAACTACAATATGCAATAAACAGTAATACACTAAACAATGTCAATATTTGTTTGCTCTTTTTTCTCAAATAGAAGCAATATTTTTACAATTTTGACAAAACAGAATTGCATATGGTCTGCATTTCCACTAAGTGATGCGAATAAAGCTGAGTTTTCTCCTCTTACGATAGTTTCTCTGCTCATGGTGGCTCTCACAGAGCACTCTTTGTTCAAAAATGTTTAATTTCCATTCATGGCATGTCATGTGACTTAAATGTGAAAAATGTTTCCATTTCAATAGAATTTGTCTGAAGAACCACCTCATGCGAGTATAAAAACATTTGAGAGAGTTCTTTTCTGATTCATGTGTTTACTTGTTTTTTTTAGTTCACAATTTCAAATTGCCCTTTCAGCAGGTTAATGGAAACATGACTACAGACTTGCCAAAGGAAAGTGAAAGTGCAGCAGGCTGAAATGAAGGTAAGTTTTAAAAAATCTAGTAAATAAATGGCAGATGATTTGAAAAAGAAAGAATACTGTATATAATAAGCAGATTCACATTAATGTTAACTCAAGTTTAAAAATTTACTCAAAAGAGAAGCACAAGATGTGCATACATTCACATTAAAGTAATAAACTGACTAATTCATCTGATATTTTGCATTGATTTTATCAGTGTGGGTACACATGATCTCAGTCAATCAAACACTGAGAAGCCTGTGGTCACACATAAAGAAGGCCATAAAATTATTTTTCGGTATTGAGTTAATGTGGGCTAATAAGCCATAGGGAAAACACACATGTCCTTACTGATGCAACCTCGTTTGAACTGAACAGACTAATGACCATGGGCCCTCCAGAGAGCTTCTTGTAAAGCGGAAGAGAAGATTGCGAATCACAGCAGAGGCAAGCTGAACATTAACCAGTCAGATCTTGATTTTATTGATCACTGCCTTGTTCGGTACACATATCTGATCATCATTCAAAGGAAATATTAAAAAAGAGATGAAAGTCCCAGTCCCTGTGGTTTATCTGAAAAGGCATTACGAGGAGTGCCATTTCCTCTAAAGATCCTACGCTGCATCCATTCTCTGTGTGCATGAGTGGGAAAAATCAGTGAGCTGCCAATTAGAGACAATTCAGGTAGGGAATTCAGAGGAAACCCACGTTCGCATGGGGAGAACGTAAAAATTCGACTTTGGGATCAAATCGAGGAGCCTCGAGTTGAGATGACAACACTACCCACATTATTATTATTATTATTATTATTATTATTATTCAACTTGGTATTACTCAACTTGGGACTGTATACATGTTCTTGTCACCTGTATTTTACATACACTGTGTTCTTTCATGCATCAGATCACATTACTTTCCTGCAATCTAGAGATATGTTAGAGAGCTAGATAGAGTGTGGGAAGTCAGCCAGCTGTCAGCACGCCGAGCATTGCAATGGCAGATATTATTTCTGTTCATGTCACTCCTCTTTTCCTCTTGAATAATTTCATGCCAGTATTGCTCTGGCCGGTATGATCATATTCGACTTGTAATATGTGCCGAGTATATTTATATCATTTTTTAAAATTATAAAATGCTACCCAATCATGATCGGATCATACAATGGCAAGCTAATTCAAGGTGGAAATAGACTATGCTTGCGAAAGTTGACGTGTGCTTGCCTGCATGCCTGCATTAAGCATCTGCAAAATGAGCTCACAATGTGTTTGAAATTAAGGTGCAAGTGAGTGAGGTTATAGCTCATCACACCAATTCTGCCTACTACGGGCACTATTCATGAGGTGCTAATTGTGGTTTAAAAAGGCAGTGCCGAGCAATGGAAATGGTCAACCACAGAAGCATCATAAAGTAACAAAGATGTGTTAATAAGTGTAGGTCTTATTAAATAAAGGCTTTTGTGTCAGAACAAGTAAAAGGTGTGAAGAGCATTAATGCAGCTGATGTGCCATTTGATTACTAATTGGTCAAACGAAAAGACTAGAAAATACGCTACTGTGTATACAAGTGTGCAATTAAAAAGTGGCACAAAAGCCCTGTTTCATGAGCTGTAGTTCTTCATTAGATGTGAGCTTACTGCACACGTAATGCTAATTTACACTTGGTTTGGAGGCTGACAAAATCACAAACTGTCCACCACTAATTATCCAAAAATTAGTACATCAAGTACAATATGCAAGCAGCCATACTTTCCCTTTTTTGCACTGACTTCCCATATTTTTACCTCAATCCTCCTTCAAATGCATATTGTATGTACATTATATGGGCAAAGGTTTTTGAATATCCCATTCCACATTTAGTCCCACCGTTGCTGTTATAATACCATCCACTTTTCCGGGAAGGCTTTATTATTGGAGCATAAGATTTGCCCATTCAGCCACAAGAGCTTTGGAGCGATTGAGCGAGGAGGCCTGGGGTGAAGTCAGTGTTCAAGTTCATCCCAGAGGTGTTCAGTGAGGTTCAGGTCAGGGCTCTGTGTAGGCCGCTCGAGTTTTCCACACCAACCTTAGCACACCATACGCGTCCAAATTTGCATACTGAAGCAAACGTTCCAGGCAAACAGGCTTGCTTTAAAATTGGAACTTTTTTAGTTCATACTGTTCATACAGCATGTGCTTTTGTTTGCTAATTTGAATGCACCTCATGTCTTCATGAGTGCACATGGGCATTGTCGTGCTGGAACAGGATTGGGCCCCTTAGTTCCAGTAAGGGGAAACTGTTATGCCACAGCACACAAAGTCATCCTATACAATTGTGTTTCCAACTTTGCGGCAACAGTTTGTGGAAGGCTCGCATGTGGTCAGGTCCCCACAAAGTTCTAGCTACAGTATATAGTGTATTAGTGGGTGAACCTACCGTTTAACTTACAGACTAATTATGGCTCATACAGCTTCGTACGCCATCCTTTATCATCTCTTGGTATTATATTCTAAATATACGTAGTGACTAGACTTTTTTTTTTGGCTGATTTAACAAATCTCAATTTTATCACATGCTGGTGAACTAATATTTGTCTCTTGCACAGATTTATTTTCACAAATTCTAGCAAAACTGTCTCATTGAAAAGCCACACTGATTGTTTGCTCATCTTTCTAAAACCTCCTGTGATTATAATTCTGCACTACAGACCTGTGAGGCTTAGCTGGAAAGCTGCAGGCTGATCTGCTTTGAATACACCTCCACAAAACGACAGCGGCGCTGAGAGAACAAAGAGCACATTGGAAAATATGTGTTTATGCATCGATTGCATCAAAAACGACTCGACTGCATATGAAAGAGGTTGTCGACTACTCTTTGTAATGAAGGTTGAACTACCACACCCTTATCCGTTTGCATGAAAGAGAGCAGCAAACATGAATGTGAACATCGCGGAGGTCTGCAAAAGATCTCTTGTGTACAGAAAAGTGGAGGTCAAGAAAGCCACTGGCAACAGCTGTTTGCCTCTAATTAGGAGTATACAGATGAGGAGGATGCACCTGTCTATTGTTCACATGCAGGCGGATGAGCAACAGAGGGCATGGCATGAAAGTGCCATCAACATACTCACCAAACCCCTTTGCCTGCTGTGCTGCTAAGCCTAAGGGAGGCAGCTTCACCTCTTGAAAACACTCCCACTGTTACAAAGCAACAGCGCAGCACATCTGACAACAGGAGTTGAGAGTCTGATTAAAAAGTAATCTAGGTATCTTAGTCGCAATCAAACTGCTGCTTATGCAGTGTCACAGGTAGCATAAGACACTCGGAGGGAAGCGAGTTATCTGCCCTCTTTTGCATACATGAGCTCACAGACGCCCATAATTGGCTACTGTCACTGTGAGCATGGCTAGTTTTGCTCTCTTGGCCCCCATCAAAAATGGCATCACTGAGATCGCTTTTCTTGTGCACAACTCAGGAGCCAAGGCTTGTTTATTTATCTATCCCTTTCTCACAAAAAAACACTAAATTGTTCCACTTTCAGGGTGAAATAAAAAATATATATACATCTTTCCACATCACCTACTCTTAAGAATGTAGCATTAATAATTCAAGCTGAGTGCCTAATAAAAATCCAAGCACTCTGGGATATTTCCAAGCTGGTGAAATAACCTCTATATTTTACTGTACCTGGAATATTCTCTGTATTTCGTAATGCTCCTGAACCCATACTGTACCTCGGCATTAAGGTACTATAGCAAGTGAGCAAGTGTATAGTCAAGTGTCTGTCTGTCACTGTTCTAGAGCTATTTGGAATTGATTTTGCACACAAATGCCCTCCAATACAGTATAAAGCCTATAATTATCAACCCGCTTTTAAGTGGTTGCCAGCATAATTATAGTATTTAAGAGTCACATTGGATATGCATCAATAAGGTCTAAGGTCTCCATCCGTGAAAGCCCTTTCATCGTCATCTGAGTTTTCATAACCAGCATCACCTTCACTGGCCTCGCTGTGGTCCAAGAGTCAACAGGAGCTGCTGCAAGTCCATGCAGGCTCAGTAATAATCACCGGTTCAGACCTTTTTCTCATGCAACTCAAAAAACGATGCACAAAAAGAAGTTGAAAAGGAGAGCTTTCATGAAGAATAAGTGAATGAAGGTTCCCGCTGGCCTAGTGCCGTCCGTTACAGTCTGATCTCACTGGCTCCATTCCAGTCTACCTTCATGCTAGACAAGCAGCTTCAAGCAGTTCTTAGAGAGCAACTTGCACAGAAGGCAAGCTTTCAGCATCCCAGCAGTGCTAACGTGTGCCGCCCTGTCAACAGCTCCTAGGCCTATTTAATAATTCAATTTGTCCAAGTGGAAGTGGACAAATCTGAAATCAATATATAATCATAGACTACCTTGCTGCTGAACTAAATTAGAATGGCTATAATCACGAATTCATTGGAATTAATTCGCCAAAGAAAGAACATAAAACGAAATGTTTGTCCCTTTGTTTTTGTTTTTTTTCATTAATTCATTTCCAACAGACACTACGGTAAGGAGAACCCGCACTATGGTGGACGGAGAGATTTATTTAAATTCGCAGCAAATGATGTTTGGGATACTGGTTTACATATTAACGTGTTCTCATGTGAAGAGTCGGCAGGAGTCAGGCGTTTTGAGGCCCTCCAGGACCCCGAGGTGGTTTTGTGCTCTCACGAGAATCCCTCATTATCCAACCCGATCCCATTTTTCCTCAATAAAACCCCCACACCTTTCTGCTCGCTCTGTGCCAGTCATGTTCAAAGGTCGTACTTGAAAGCAGAGGAAAAAAGAAAACTAAATAATTGCCAAGACTTGAAAAAAGAAATGAAATGGAGTAATGTAAGGCTGACTGAATTAGTGACTTCTAAAGAAACCTTAATATTTACTCATATTCTGAACTTGGCTTATATGGGGGTTGTAAGGTGATTTTCAGGGCAGCCCGTTCAGATTATTAACAACCTCCATGTAATTTATATCTCCAGGTTGCCAGGGCAGGTGTGGCAGAGTCCAACTCTGTATCATACATATATCACCCATTCAGCATATGATAATCTTCATTAATACCTCATTCTCAACTCCATACATTGATTCATACATTCATTTAATTCAATTGTTATACCGAGTACCTCTTTTGAGCCAGTGTTCCATTGCTTTGTTTGCTTTTCTAGATGTTGTGCAATCTTGGGGCAGCGTGTACTCCACTTTGCTCCACCGTATTATTGCATGTAGTGGTCAAAAATAGGAACTACAACAAGTGCTAAAAGAGGCCCACTGGAGTAGGAATCACTCTGCCCTATGTTCACCCTGTGGCCATTTGGTTTATGTGTGGAGGAAGGATAACAGACAGGACAGTTAATGATATTGTCTCTTCTGTGTTCACCGCGCACACTACGACAGTGGTGATGGGAACCACACCTACTGTATCCATTTGATAATAAGTAATCAAAATGAACCATCTTTTTACTCCATAGTTTTCAGTCCTTTCCCTGATTAAAAAGAAGGAGATTAGCAAGTTTAATTTACACTGTTATCTAGCTAGCTACTTAATTTATGTCTTTGAAGTTCAATTATAAGCATGTAGGAACCATCATAATTGCCCCAGTTGCTTATAAAATTATAACATCCAATTTCAATAAACCCATGATAAAATATTTGCGCATCTGAAAGACTGATGAGCTAAATTTCTTTAGAAATGAAGCAAATTAATCAGTGAGGTGGCAGTGTAATGTCAGAGATGTTCATCTTCGTTAAGGCTATTCATCTGTGCTAGGGCGCTTTACACGAGACTGTTTAGACAAGATCTTTCTGTTCTTTCAACGAAAATTGGGGTTGTACATGGCTTGTTCTTCATTCATTCAAGTCTTGTTAACTCTGAACTGCCTATTATGGGGTTACTCAAAAACATTTTTCATAAGCATTATTTAATGTCTTGACTGGCCAAAATCGATGGTCATAAGCTGCTCCTAGTGACTCGATCCAGGTTTTAGTTTTAAATACTCATTACACGTATATAACTAGATTCTGAATGCAACTGTAAATGCACATCGCACTTTAAGGGTGTAAACACGTTATAAGCGCATGCATTTATCACAGGAAAAGGTCAGATGTATTGGGTTTTATTAAAACGCCACATGAGTAACGCAGATAGATTAAGGTGAGATAATGCTCACATACACCAGCTCTGGAGGTTACTGAAGAGCTGCCATATTGTTGCGTTGGTGTAATAAATTAGACACTATAAAACTCAATCGCACCATGGAGTCACATATATCATCAAAACTCACAGTGGCTAATCTGGAATCAGCTTTTGTTTCACTTGAAACAATAAGAAAGCATACACTGCAGGGAAGGCTGAATCACAGAGAGGCACAGAGACAAATGGGATTTCGTATTCTGTGCCTAGAGCACTTAGCCCTGATGGACACAAAGTTAATGTTCTTATGTAGGACACACATGCTGGTCAATAATGAGAACATTCAAATGCTACATGCTAATAACTAAATGTGTTCTTTCCCACAGCCAGATGGGACCGAATAGTGCGACATTATGTGGAAAGGATCTGATGCCTCTCTGATGAAATCCAGGTACTGAGATTTTCATATTGTCCTACCTAAAAACATATCGGTCATACATGGTTAAGTATGTACCATATGGTTCTTAAACATACTGCATACTAACCTCCAGTTCATATAAAAATAGTTCGCAAAAAAAGGTAGGACACATAAAAGGTCACAGTTGCAAAATAAAATTTTCAGTGAATATTTTAGAAAGGTCCTGACACTGTTCTCAGCTAACACACACCCTCTGTCCTTCCTCCTCCACACATCAAATTACATCTCCTCCCATCACCACCTCATTCAGGACTAAGATAAATTCTGTCTGCGCTAATAAAAAATACATCTCAATAAATATTCATGATAGCCTGTTATAGCTGATGCAAACATTAAAACTTTTATCAGGCCCTTGATACGTGACCTAAGCATTCGTTTGTAGGACGTGGCAAGGAATATTTATTCCCGATGTCCGATTTCTGAGGTAAGCTGAAGTTGATCATGAATAATGAGGACATTAAGGAATGATGCTTAGTCAGTGGACCAGATAGAGTAAACGTGCTTGATTATTTATCAGCTGGATAATGTATTCTAGTGAAGCTTGAACATCTCAGCTTGCGAAAAGCAAGGCAGTGCAAAACATCAGACAGCACAATTCAGGAAATGAATACATAATTCAGAGGGATTCAGGGCGCCGTGTTTGCTGACAACTCACAAATGTACGGTAATTCAGAAACATGTTCCGAACAGAAATTGAACTCAGCACATCATACATACGTATAAAACCATTTCAGCTCAAGATAAGCATTAACCAAGAGAGGCAGAATAGATAGGACCGATATTCAGTGCGATATCTGGTGTACTGTACGTGTCAGCTAAGAGTTTAGACAAGTCAGTTATTATGTTTGTCGCATATCCTTGGGATTTGGATGGCTTTCGAGCACAGCATATGGCTACAATATTGGCAATGATATGAATGATTGTTCAGTAACACATAATAGGCTACAGCACAACTCACTATAGAGGCAAACAAGCCAGCACTCACCTCCTTCTCTCCACAGATATTGCTGATGATGGAGTTGGAAGCCGGGCTGGCGGAGGGGCCCAGGACTGCCACCACCCCCTTAGACATGATCTGGCACACTGTCAGGAAGCAGGAGAAAGACGAGAATCACTGACTTCAGCATTTCAATGTTTCTGTCAGAAGGAAATGTAATTGACCAATTCAAGCAAAAATCACCCTTTGAAACATATTTCAAAATAGTACTCAATAACATCACCCTGTGTTAATTAGTCTGGCTTATTCTCATAGGTATTATATATATGAAGATGCTTTTTTACAAAATTCTGTTACAGAATTAACTTAGGGGGGAAAAAAAATCCATCTATCCATTATCTATATTGCTTATCTGTCAGGGTCACGGAGAAGCTGGAGCCAATCCCAGCTGACTTCGGGCGAGAGGCAGGGTACACCCTGGGCAGGTCGCCAATCTATCGCAGAGCTAACACGGAGACTAACAACCATTCACACTCACATTCACACCTATGGACAATTTAGAGTAGCCAGTTAACCTAATCTGCATGTCTTTGGATGGTGAGAGGAAACCGGAGCACCAGGAGAAAACCAACACAGGCACGGGCAGAACATGCAAACGCCACACAAAAAGCTCCCAGTCAGCCAGCAGGTTCAAACCCAGAACCTCCTTGCTGTGACGCGACAGTGCTAACCACCATGCCGCCTGGGAAAAAAAATGAAAAGGAAAAAAAAATTTATATTTAATTGGTGAGGACACGAAGAAAACAAAATACTCGAATTAGACGCTATCTAATCTTCCTTAGCAACGAAACAAGATATCAAATAAGGACATAATGCCGCTATTTTAATTAGTATTATATGGACAGTGTTGGAATGTGTGTGTACCTGTAGTGGAGAGAGAGAGAGAGAGAGAAAAAGCAAGTAGCCAGAAAGGGGGGTTTTGGGGGCTGAAAGAATGCACGAGCAGTGAATTTACACAGCCTAAGATAGGAAATTAGAGAAGCAATGAATCAAGTGATTAATAAATAATCCCTTAATGACCAATGAAAGCGCTGGCCTTTCTGCCTGCCTGCCCTTCATCTACTGGTGTAACTGGATTTCACGCCAAGCCACACAGCTGAATATTCCAGCCAAATCAGAGAGGTGGCGTACTTATCTTGGACTACATGACTGCTTGGTTGCTGAAACTATATAGCAGCTCTGTAATGTCACTCCAACCCACTTAAATGATATGCAATTTGATTTAAATGAGTTGCAGTCTACTGTGATTCATTTTTGCTAAATTATTCCAGGGGCCTAAGTGGATAAAGCCAGTCAAGTGTGCGTTTCAGTGGTTTCCTGCTTTAAATTAGCAACCATGTGGGTATTCTGGCAGCTGTGCAGATCAGTCAGTAAAGCATTAAACATTATTTAAAATAATTTTCTATGAGCAGATTTATCCAATTGTACATATAACAGCCGGTCACACTAGGGGAGACCGTAGAACTGAATTCTCAGAGCGTCTAGTTCAGTGGTTATCAACCGGTACCATACTGGTACCATCCATGTACCGTCAATGATCCCAAAAACCCCCCACAAAAAACGTACAATGGTAAAATATCCGCTAGTTGACTAGATTCGAAAACCGCTACGTATTTAATTGATGTGCAACGGTGTGAGCGGGAAGTAACCCAAGAAAAAAAACATTAATTCTGGTCAATTACAGTTATGAAATTAGGTTACATTTGCAGATAACTGTTTGCAGCTGCATCACATCAACATGCTTTTAGGCTACGTAGCTAGCAATGAGTGCACTCTGTTCAGGAAACCATAGCCGAGCAACAAAAGAAGATGAAATTACATCATTTCGATGCCTAATCGGACAACAAATTTGCTTTTACAGTGGTGAAAGAAAAGACTACATGCTTGATATGTTACTAGGCTTTCACACCACTTCCCATGCAAAGTTCAAGGATTCATTCCCACCCATAAGCCAAATATGAAAGAAAAGAACTCAAGAGTTAAAAACTGGTTTAAAAGCCCAGCACTCACTTTTCCCAAAACTCATCGAGAAACCTAAAGCTGCTACTGTGGATTCAGTCCACGACCAAGCACAAGAAGTTCCTTCACTGAAAGTGAGTTTTTAAAAGAAGTGATGACCGTCAACTCTGACACACTATTCACATACTCTAAAAGCAAGGAAGACATAAAAATGACAAATAATGTTATCTGTTATCTGAGGACGTCGCTGATCAGATTCTCAAGGAATTCCACATGCTTTTTCATAAATGGAAATTAACAAGTCCAAGTATCACTTGTCTGACACTTGAATGACTGCGTTAGTCTGGCAGTCTCAACCCATGCTCCAAATTACATGGCACTGACTGAGAGAGGTTTGGCACAACCATCACTTAAATGAGTCAAAATATTAACTCCGTGGCCTGGATAATTTGAACTGTACACTCGTACTGCTCTAGGTGTACTGGCCGTGAAGGGGTCAGAATAAGGGATTTGTTCGGTATTGACTAGTGGTAGAGGGTTTGTGTTTCGAGTTAAATTACTGTACAATGACTTAAATTACAGACTTCCTATATAACTCCCATATAACATAATGCATATGCTTGCTTCTTTTGTCGTGTGAAGGTTTACCAATATTGTCAGCAAGTTCTGTACATTTTCTCTGAAACCTGAAGAGTTCAATGATCCAGTCATACAGAGAAATTAAATTATTGTAATACCAAAGTACCGTGTAAACTGTGTTTATTATTCCATGAGTAATATCTTTCAGGGAAGCTTGGAAAATATTAAGTATTTACAAATACAAATACAAACTGGATGTCCAATATGCACATGCGGAGAAGCGACCACAAAATCCATTTAAATATGCATTTGGCTTAGCTTATGTCCATATATTGCTTTTTCAATTGTTTCAAAGGAGGAGCGAGTGCACGCCGTCACATACAGCTGCCTAGAGAAAAAGCGTTGCAGCCAGGGTCTTTTTTTCCCCCAGAGTGCTCCGCTGTATTTGTGAGGCTGCTCTAGTTGAAAATTTCTGCATTTTTCAGAAAGGCGCTGGTGTCGTCACTAAAGTTTCTTTTCAGGCAACCAATCATATGGTGGTTTGTGGTGATATGCTGTCAAAATATTTTTGTCATAGAAACAAAACCAACGCACAACATTTTTATGAAGCAATAGGAAGAAGACAGTGCTTTTTCTGCCAAAGAAATACGCTATATGGACACATGCCTGAAGCGCACCCCAGCACCCTGTCAGCGCTTTTCTGCCAGAAAAAAAAATGCTATGTGGACACTCACCTTTATAAATCCCTTTTTGTTTTGTTTACATTATTTCCATCTAATTTTTTTTTTGCTTACGGTACATGTTTATTTACTTAATCATAACCTAACCATGGTTATGACCTAACCATAATTCTATAACTTTAACATCTTTATGAGCTCTGCAGTAATTGTAATTCTTTCTTACACATGTGGAACTTAGCGAGTGTATATCTGTTCTGCCTGAAGAGTGGAGGAATCCCACTGGGTTTCCTACATGGGCATGAAGAAGTGGCGCACTTGTATTTGGATGTAATGAAGTCACAGACGCATGCATTTAAAGAAAACCAGCATGTTACAAATGTGCTGGATTTTGCTCCATCAAAGTTAGGGGATGGGAAAAACAACAATGGGTGTACTTTGCTAAACTTATTACTTTAAATAATATACTATGTATTGAAATTCAGATCTTTAGCCACACTTTGACAGGTATTGACATGAACTAGATTTCATAACTGACCTAGCATGTTGCTGAGCGTGCTCTAGTGGCTAGAATTCGGGGTTCCAACTGCTGCGGCCCGGGTTCGATTCCCAGGCAGGGAAGCCAACCCAGCCACAAGGGAGTGCACAGTCTAGTGTGTGGGTCCCAAGCCCAGATAAATGAGAGGTTGCGTCATATTTGTGTTGCTAGCCCCTTCGACACGAATGAATTTGATTAGCATCTGGTGGGGCTTATTTGAGGCATAGACAAGCATAAAGTCACTGAAATACAAAGCACAAAGCAACCGTGAGTTGCTGTGCGATGTCACACTGTGCATTGTGACAGCCAACCAGAGGGAAAACTACAATCTAGAGTGATGTTTATCTTTTTGTGTTGCTTAGTTATTCTGTGATGTGTTAATTTATATGAGTGAGAAAAAAAAGCTTCAGATTTCCAGTAGTAGTATTTTCAAACAGAAATGACACTAACTTGGTCCCAATTTACATACTGTCACCAGGAAAAGAACAAACAATGAAAGCAGAGTGCGAACTGTCTTGAACCGATCAACTGTCTTGCTTTCACGTAAGTACTATATATACGATGGAAGCCCACAGGCTTGTGCTGTGTATTGTAGGCTGTGTACTGAGACTCACAATGGACGGTGAAAGTTCCACTTAATACCAGTTTTGCTGAAGTTAATATGTAATAGCTGCTCCTAACTAACATTTGTATTTGATATATATATATATATATTATTTAGGAGTTGTATCGTGCATGTCAATGGGGCCAACAGATATTAAATTAATAAGCAAGGCAATCTAATTAGAGTCAGACTTCAGTCCCCCTCACCCTTAATGCCATTATATCCCACTCTGGTTAGAACTAAACTAATTTAACATTTTCAATACATTACAATATTAGCCAATAAATATGCAAATAAAGGAAACCTCAGTTTACAGTCAAACACCATATGAAAAAGCCAAAGGTTGTGGACACCTGACCATCACACAATTTACAGGCATTTCTCAAACTGTTGTCACGAAGCAGGAAGCACACAATTGACTACAAATGTTTTTGTATGCTGTAGCATTCTCCTTTAGCTAGAACTACGGGGTCAAAACATGTTCCAGTGTGACAATGCCCCTGTGTACCAAGAGAGATCACAAAGACATTGTTTGACAAGGTCTTTGTGGAAGAACTCGAGTGGCATGCCCTGACCTCAACCCCACTGAAC
This sequence comes from Notoglanidium macrostoma, assembly GCA_030068235.1. Lineage (NCBI taxonomy): Eukaryota > Metazoa > Chordata > Actinopteri > Siluriformes > Auchenoglanididae > Notoglanidium > Notoglanidium macrostoma. The sequence continues at coordinate 16,174,541 of JAQQZR010000003.1, read as the reverse complement.
ACCTTTGGGATGACCTGGAATGTTGAATGTGCCCCAGGCCTCCTCATCCCACATCAGTGCCTGACCTCACTAATGTTCTTGTGACTAAATGAGAAATCCACACAGCCATGTTCCAAAACCTTGCCTAGAAACCTAGCCTTCCCAGAAGAGTGGAGGTTATTATAACTGCAAAGGGGGACGAAATAAGGAATGGGATGTTCAACGAGCACAAATGGGTGTGATGGTAAGGCTGTATAGTGTATGTAGAATATCTAATTTATCAGATTTTATGGTGCAGAGAAAGAAGGGTATGTGCAAAATGGACATGGTGTGAATTTCAGTCAGCTCCCAGTGCCTTTAACTCACTACTTGATGTGTCTACAAGTTTTGCACTTGAACCTTTTAATCATAAAACTGTAGGTTTCAAAAATATTAATTCATTAATTAATTCAGCTTCAGTAACCATTTAGGCTAATCCTGGGCAGGGCTACAGTGGATCCAAATCCTGGGATACACTCAGACAATTGTTCACACCTATTGTCAATCCACCATATTTTTGGGGGAAATGCGAGAAAACCCGAGCTCAGGATCAAACTGCAAATTTGAAAATCTAAAGTTTAAAACCGAAATCTTTTACTGGGCAGTTCGGCCACTAGTTGCTTTGAACTCTCCAAAAGCACTGACAGCTTGGGAAGCCTTCTTCCAGAATTTGTTTCTCTTTTTTTTTTTTTTTTATCTTTACAATCATGCAGTTTAGTGTGATACACTACAGTGAACCATGATACTGCTATAAATAACTGTAAGGGATGTTCTTTTGGGAGGAACAGCCTCTGAGGACCATTATTTGCAGTCAGACAACAGCACCTGGGCTCCTAAATTAGCACTGGTCAGTGCTATATGTAGAATGGCTCTTGCATAAAGTTGAATCCAGCTCAGCTTTTCTTTCTGTGCTGCAAGTTACGTTATTTTTCAATATTAAAGTGAAAAGGCACAAACTGATGGAAAATTGGATGGTGAATTTGCATTCAACGTGCACGTACACTGAGGTACATACTGAGGTAAGAGAAAGAGGAACAGTGATTGACAGAATGCGTGAAATTGCTTACAATGCACTGGTAGGAAAATTTAGTGCTATGACACTCATACAATCCAATATCATAGTTTTCAATGTATCTCAGTACATCACAGAATAAGACATAACCTTGTCTAAACTTATTCACTTACTCACTCCCTTATTCAAAAGGCTTCACTTGAACCCTATCTGTGTAACTGCTTGACTTTGATTTTTTTACCCATAGCCACAACCGCTACCTCTTTTTATCTCCCAGATTTTACGCCCTATAAAGCATTTTAAGGAGTTACACATTAAAAAAATTACAGTTGTACAAAAAGATTATTACGGGAGCACAATTTTCATTTTCTATCAGGATGAAACCAGGGTAGTTTTATTATATGAGAGGAGGTTAAATAATCTTTTCAGTGTGTCATACTGTAGAATATAATAAGATGTAAAAGTTCTTTTACTGTTGTCCATCCAGCCATCCATTAACTATACCGCTGATCCTTCAGGGTCGCAGGGAATCTGGAGCCAATTCCAACTGACTTTGGATGAGAGACAGTGTACATCCAATTACTGCAGGGCTAACACAGAAAAAACGAACAGCAGTTCACAACTTCTGGCAATTTAAAGTAGCCAGTTGACCTGATCTGCATGTCTTTGGGCTGTGGGAAACCAGAGTGCCCAGAGGAAAACTCCCACAGGCATGGGGAGAATATGCAATCTCCCACAGAAGGGCCCGAATCAGCCGACAGGTTTAAACCCAGCACCTTCTTGCTGTGAGGCGACAGTGCTAACCACTGCAACACCATGCCTCCCCCCTTTTACTGTTGTGAATGGGTTTATTTTTACTGGGTATTAAATTCAGAGACAATTCAGACAAAATGAAATGTCTGATATAAAAAAATTATAATGATATGTTAAAAACTGATATATTTAAACTTTTATAAATACTGCTTTTGGACATTCTAAAGCTGTGTCACTTTAATACACACACACACACACACACACACACACCGACCGCTTCATTAGTAACACATGCTCACACAATTCTGTCATACAATTACACGATTTGTTTTTTTGTAACACTATTTTTGTTCCTGTGTAGTAAATGTTATTTTCTTGTTGCTTTTGCCTCCTCAGTCTTTGCTTTTGTGATTGTGTCTTTTCATTTACATAAAGTCAGAAAAAAACATGTAACGTATTTATTCTAAAGTTATAAATGACCAAAAAGATTTAGAAGTGACTAGTTACACAAAAAGGGCAGCACGGTGGTGTGGTGCTTAGCACTGTCGCCTCACAGCAAGAAGGTCCTGGGTTCGATCCCTGGATCACCCAGGGTGCCTTTCTGTGTGG
>JAQQZR010000003.1:16150984-16172049 GCA_030068235.1 Notoglanidium macrostoma | reverse complement strand
ACCTGCCCAGGGTGTACCCCGCCTCTCGCCCGAAGATGCTGGGATTGGCTCCAGCTTCCCCGCCACCCAGACGGATAGTTACACAAAAACGACCACAAGAGATTTAGAAGTAAGTAGTTTTTAAAATTTAACATTATATTGTAAATCAGTTTCACAACAGCCCCCAAATGTAGTCTCACACTATGTTCTTGTTATATTGACCTTGGTAGCAGTGCTCAAAGTCCACCTTGCTCCTCTGAGTACACGCCCTTGTCCTTGAGCATCAAGGATATGAACTTTGAGAGACATCCTGCAGCCCATTAAACAGCAATGCATAGTTTTCGGGTTTGTGATTGCCCAAGAAGCCTCGAAACACTGCATTAAAGCTGGTTCAAGCTGCTTTCTCCTTCATAGTCAGCTTAATTGGGAATTCCTTGTGCTCTGACACTTCTGACTTTTGCCTCAGACAGCTTAGGAAAGAAGTCTTGAAGGTGCCTTAACGCTACTGACTCCTTATCTAGAGAGGTGACATACCGTTTCATAAAAAAAAATTGTTACTTAGTGTTATTAGCCAATTATGTGGAAGCAGCACAACGCATACTGTGTAATCATGTGGATACAGGTCATGTTCTTTAATGTTCACACTAGATCAGAATGGGGAAATGTGATCCCATGGTCACTGACATTGTGTGACTCCTTTGGCCATGGCATGGTAGTTTGTATCAGACAGGCTGGTATAAATATTTCAAGAACTGCTGATCTCCTGAGATTCTGTCATTCATTTATTTTCTATATGCTTATCCGTTGCAGGGCACAGGGAAGCTGGAACCAATCCTAGTTGACTTCGGGCGCAAGGTGGGGTACACCCTGGATGGGTCACCAACCCATCGCAGGGCTAACACAGAGACGAACAACCACTCACACTCACATTCACACCTATGGACAATATAGAGCAGCCACTTGACCTAAACTGCATGTTTTTGGACTGTCGGAGGAAACCCACACATGCACAGGGAGAACATGCAAAATCAACACAGAAAGGTCCCGGATGACCCGGGGATCGAACCCTTTCTTGCTGTGAGGCGGCACTGCTAACTACTACACCAGCATGCTGCCACTCTTTACAACTGTGGTGAGCAGAAGAGCATTTCAGAAGGCAAGATATGTTGAACCTTGAGATTTCCAGTCGTCAACTGACCAGTTTCCTGATTGATTCCTGTTTTCGGATGACGGAAGTGGAACCTGATATTGTCTTCTGTTGTTGTAGCTGGTGAGTGTATGTGAGGTATTTGAAGTCACTTTTTTTAAACTTATGAATGTCTATAATGCTCTGCTACACTTGTTTTTACATATTCTATTTAAGAGAGAGAAATTCTTTTTTTTTTTTTTTTGTATGGGCCTGAGATCAAGGCAGTAGTCAAACATAAGTGACCTTATTGTGATTAAAGTCATTGTGCATTTGCCTAACAAAAACAGCTAGGTATTCATATATGGTTTAACAAGCACAAGCATTTAAGTTATATGAATATTTAACTGGTTTAAATGGCTCATTTCTTGTAAATGTGCATAATGTGCATAATATCACAGTGAAAGGAAATTGGACACGCAGCTCGTTCAACAGATGGAATACATCCAGGCATGATTAATTTTTGAAACATCTAACAGCAAAAGCCATTATATCAACACTTCTGCTGAAAGATTTCGTTCGACAGTGAATAACAGGGGATTTACCACAGATAAACACAAATATAAAATGTTTTAATCCTTCTTTCACAGAACTCACTAGATTTATTTCAGAATCATTTACATAAATAGCATCCTTATTATTTATAGACTCTTATAATTCTCAAAACCGACAAAAGGACAAGACAAAAATATATAGATACTTCTTATATAGACCAATGGCAACATTAAAGGAAATGTAGGAATATTGGGAAATTGTTGGTCACTCCCTGCATGTGACAATCTCTTGTTTTCTTTACTTGTCTTGGCTAAGGGGCAGGGTGGCTAGACAAAAGCCCTTTCTCATGGGGGGAAAAAAAACACCCAAGTCCAAGTTTTTGCACATAAAACTTAAAGATATATACCCACTGAACACCATACACAAGGGGCAGCATGGTGGTGGTAGCATCATACTATTGCGTTGTATCACTTCAGGTAGGACTGCGACTCCGGTCAAGACAGAGTCAATCATTTGACCTACAATTTTCATAAACCCACTCTGTCTGCATGAGACTTTTATTAGTCTTAATGCATACCTCTTACTTACACACACTGGCAGCACTGTCCTTTGTTCATCAAAATATTGCCAGATGTGGTTTGTCCGTTTTTATATTTTCTCGCTGAGGACACATGATGATACAGAATATAATGAATATCTGAGAGTGATTTCAGGATTCCATTACTGAGGCCTCAAATGTTTAACAGGGTGTTCGAATACGTGCACACCCCTAATCACTTTCTGTCCCCAGCTTATATGAGCACATTATTTACTACACACTCATTTGCCATTACATAGGATGCCTATTTTATTAGACTGATCATGTCAACCATTGATCCTCTTCTGCAAACAGAAAGAGAAGTGCAGGGGAATGAGGCAGAACTGACAAGGCAGACTAATTTGCCATCAAGGGAAATGATTTAATCATGCATCTATAGGCCAAGCTCTCGCCCTGCTACTTACTGGTCTCTCCAGTCTCATATTCACTGTCTCTGAGCAACTCGAAGATGTCCACCTCCAGCTTGCCTGTGATAGAGCGGTTGCTGGAACGGTTGATGCTGTCCTTTGCCAGCGTGATGGCCAAACGCTCCCCCCGGCTGCACTCCATTGGATCATCGAGGATTGCAGCTGAGAGGAAGAAAGACAGACAGAAACACAGAGAGAGACAGAGTGAGAAAAATATCACAAGAACCTTCCATAATTTCAGAGGTAATAGCAGCATGCAACATGTCAGGTGTACTGGTCAATATATTTATTGTTCTTATGAAAATAAGGAACTGTATATCTTAGCAAGATGATGAAATCTATCGTTGAAACAGCGCAATCAAGGCAATTGTACTGTACACCCAAGAAAAAAAATAATAAATTGGAAAATCTCCTGACAGACTCCTTCAGTCACACTCTGACTGTCAGTCACATTACACACAGCCCCAAGGGCCTTTCAAGCTACCTCCATCTTCAGTACTCGGACATGCAAACATGGCAGAATCCAATTCTGGCTTTGCAATCTGATGCAAAAAAGTGTAATGACACCAAAAATAATAAAACAAGCTGTTTTTCAAAGATGGGGAAATCTGCTGACTGTGATGGGAATGGATGCCAAATTAGCATGAACTCCTGGACAGCTAAATTTTCTTTGCTAATATTATCTATGTTAAGTGGCAATGACAATGCATCAGTAAGTTTTATGTAAATTTGTTGTGTCAGTAATTCCAATGCTTATAGCTCAGTCATTACTACATAAACTGATTAGCTAGACTAACTAAGGAAGAATAATCCTGAGCCCTGCGGTCACAAATTCCCCCTCAATACGCATTGCAGGTCCCATCATGGCTTGTGCTGCATTCTTGTCATGAGTTTTGTTCTTTTCTTTGTGCATTGGTTTGTTAGGACTTGTGCCTTTTGTTTCTGCTTCATTTCTGTCTCTGCCCATGTCCTGCCCTTTGTTTGTTACCTGACTGTGTTCACCTGTTCAGTGTTAGTTCCATGAGAATTCTTATTGTGCATTATATAACAGCTAGTTCCAGTCCACTAATTAATTGGACAAGTGGTGTACCAGGAGTGTTAATATTTAACATAAAAGCACTGGCACAATTCACAATTTATATCACTTTACATATTTGTGTTCGCTAGATAAAAATGTAATTCTAGCAACGGTTCATTTTGTAAAAACCATTACTGCACTAACTACAGGCTGTCAATCAGTCTGTGTGTTGTAAAGCAACATGCAGAATTCTATAGCAAAAATAAACAAAAATATTTGTCCATACTGTGCCTGAAATATTAACTTCTTGTTTATGGATCTGATGTATCACCTAAGTCTGAATCACAACCGATATTGATATTTAATACAACAGAACTCTTGCACATCGCTTAATTATTGTTGTACATTCAAAGCCCTGTTTTCCTGTATATCAAAGTGTTTCCTAGTTCTGTTACATCCTAATGGTTTACATTTTTATTTATGGACTATCCATATTTGACTTTGTCTGTTGTGTCCTTTGTCATGGACTCTGATTTGATTCTTGGATTCTCCCCAGTAAAAGCATTACTGCCTCTCACTACATGTTACACCTGCTGTCACAGGGGGGAAAACTGGTGTAGTTGTCCAAGGCCAAGGATGAGAGTGGCCCAGGAGGTCCAATAACACGAGGAGTCTGCCTATTTGATGAAAATGTGTTGGTCAGGAATGTAGATGTTTTTCCCCAGGCCTAGGAATATGAATTTTACAGCATGCAGAAGGCATTAATTAATTATTGATAAACTGTAATTTCCAAACTTGCATTCCAAGTACAAACAAATTATTATTTGGGGTGTCAGTATTTCATGTGCCTATAGTTAAGTCATAACTGGACAAGGAGAATGAGATTAGTGGTCTAGCTACTCAATGAATGTGTATGAACCCTGTAGTTTATAGGATGTGAGACCTTGTGTACATGGATAGGAGGTGTCCCAGTGTGCTACTCATGTAGTTCTGCAGTTATAAGAAGTGACATACAGCTGATCCAGCAGCTGTAGAGGTTGAGACTTGGTGATAAATGTATATCTGATGTTTTTGTAAGATGGTATCTGCCTTTTTAATGACCTCTATCTATCTATCTATCTATCTATATGCGCTCTGTAGGTGCCACTAAATATAAAACCAAATTATTGCTTAAAGGTATAACAGATCTGAAACTGTAAGTTATATTTGCTTTGACCTTAGTGAAGGTCAAACCTTGGCAATCTATATCAATCTATTGCAGTCTGAAAGCAATCTTTTTATATACCTGTAGACACCATAATAGAAAAAAAAAAACAGGGGGTCCAGCATGGTGCAATTTTTAGTTCTGCTTTTGATTTCATGCAGCTATTTTTCAAAACCAGCAAAACAAAACCCATAATACCTGTGTAGGGCATTTATTTCATTCAGGTTCCTACTCGACACTCTTCGTGTCAGAATGAGTCATTCAATTAGCCATCATGATGTGCTAATTATTTGCTCGGCTGTCGTTTTTCTGAACACAGATGTTGGTTTTCCAGTACAGATTAGAACAAGACAGGGTGAAAGATCCAGACACTAGCATGGTGATGTCTCAATTCCTGGTGAATATAAATAATATTGTGATCTTCTGTATTGTCATCTTTTTTATGTTTGATCTAATTTAATGATGTAATGCACAACCAAGATCATCAGCCACAGCAAGAATGAATCACAATATATTCATGAATATATCTGTAAGATAATTTAGTGTGTACTGAGGCAGCATGACGATGACAAACATTTTTAGTACTCAGACAGCTCCCAGGCTGGCATCCCATCATTTGGCAAGTGATCTAGCTGAACATTTCTTACCCATATCATCAAATGGTACATTTGCTATAACAACATTGCTAAAAATGATTATTGCATCACAGTTGAGAAATCACCCCCCACCCCCTCATATACTTTTATTGTGCGAAAAAAAAGATTGCTAGAGTTCAAATCTTGACAAACCTTGACCAACACATCAACACAAACATCTAAATTTACAGTTGTTCTTTTCCTCATCATTTTTGTCCAACTTCTTTCATACCTGAGCCAGTGATCAGCATTCTTCAGACATTAATTACCTGATCTTAGCTTTATTTAAGAGATAACTTTCTGTTAAAGTCAGCATTACGTAGGAAATCTTGTTTTCAGATTTTGGGCCAAACCATGCATTTGTTTTGAGTGCACAACAGCCAAAAGAGTGAGAGAGCAAAGATAACAAAAATAAGAATCTAATCATTAGGGTGAGATGCCAGCCAGGCATTAAAGAATACTTCCAGGCAAGTTAATCAATTTAAACATCACTGAAACAGCTTCAATCAAGTTGCTGAATTGGAAAAAAAAAAAAAAAAAAAAAAAAAAAAAAAGAATTATAAAGAGACCCATTAACTACAGCCTTAAGTTTCCTGAGGTTTATTTGCAGATAATAAATTAGAGTTTTGCTCCAATGCTGTATATCAGACTTATTGTTCCAAATCCTCACAGAGAGATTAGTGTTGCTAGACACATCTAGATATGCTTTATGGTGAAAGTAACTGAATTACAATGTACAAAACTTAAATTAGAGCTAATGCACTTAGGAGGAAAACAGATTTTCTGTCACCCATGAACATAATTCACAGATGAGTAATTAAAACATTTTAAACAGGCTTCATATTTGGCACAGAACTCCATTCATTAGCGTTCTCCATTACGAAATACTTTCCTAACACAATTGCAAAGCCAATGCATTATTACCAAGCAGTCCTGAATTTGCACTAAAATCAACAACAGAGACAAGGAAAGAAATAGCGCTGAACACCAAAGGAATCTGTGAAACAGTGTAGTGCTTTACTGTGCTGTAACCCAGGTTATATTGTGCTCTGTTTCTGAAACAGGAAAGGAGAGAAATCTGATGCTGGGCAATTTTCCCAGCTTATACCCCCCTGTGCTCGTAACAAACAGCACCAAATGGAAACATTGGCCCTCTGCTGGGTATTGGGACAGAGTGCCAGACACCAAACCACCAGCATGAAATCAGACATCAAACTAATATACAGGGATCACCAAGAGTTGAGCAAAATCCCAATACTGGAAAAAATTACAGAAGGGATTGGTGGGAATCTGCCATGACACAATAGCACTTTTTAAAGGTGTTGCCCCTGGCTGTACAAGTTGCATTCAATCTTGGATTCAACACGGATGAATGGTAAATATCCTTAGACTCTGATGCTCCCTTCACGGGCCACATAGCATCTGATATCTTTTGTAAACTTTTCTGGCCACAATCTTCAATCATGCAGTCTTATGTGTATATGCATGTTCATGCACCAACAGGAAAACAAACTTAACATCATGCAGTGAGCTTTGCAGAGCACGATAGTCACTGGGTTGGAAAAAAGCCTCAAGACACCTCGTCTTTAACAGTTATTTAATATTGTTTGAAGCAGTCATGAGCAAAGTGGAGATAATCTAGTGTGTTTGCTAAACTGCTATGGGATTTCAAATCCCATCGATGTCACAGCCATTTGTGACTGGGAGCTCAAGAGAGTAAAACTGGCCTGTGCTCTCAGTGAGTGAGGGCTGTATACTCTGTCTCCCCTGTCAATGACAATGACACTAGACAATCAGAGGCATCTGTGAGCTCACGAGTACAGAAGTGGGTGGATAGTGCTTTCCTCCGGGCGTGTTACGCTGTCCCTGATGTTGCATGAGCAACAGTTCAAAAATGATGCAGTCAGCTTCCATCATGCGTCTCAGAGCAAGCATTTTATAGCTTTTACCCTCCCTGGTTGGAGCTGTTGTGTGATCGGGAAGAGCTGTCTGGTGGGTGGGAATTTGCCATGACTAAACTAGAGAGAAAATCAGGGGGAAAGCCCAAAAAAAAACAAACAAAAAAAAAAACAGTGCTATGGGAAAAGTGCTATTGTTGGTCTGACCTCTTACTGTGAAAGTAGGCTATTCTTGGCCACATTTTCAAACTTGGTCTGGATACTCATGTCTGCCTCAAGACTGATTCTAGGCTTGCTTGGGTGAGGATATCAATCATTTCCTTTGCTTTCACATAGGAAAACTCCACATGAACCGTGCCTGAATTGCACAGTTCCATACAAGTTTACAAAATCTTGTAGGCATCTGTTTGGGCAACGAATTATGCCCTATTGGATGCATACAAGATATAAAAAGATTTTTAGCTATGCAGGCTAGCACAAGCTGTTGTTAGTGCAAGCACTTGCACCACACCAACAGGTCATTTGCATTCGAATGCTTTCTTCACACCATGTATAGATAACTCCTTTGTCTCCGCTGACCATAAGAAAAGTTAAATCACTCTTGTCATGCATTGCCTAGCTACCTGATGCAAACCCTCGAACAGCGAAAAACAGCTTTTGTACTTCACCAACTATACCAGAAAAAAACATGAGTGTGAAAATGTCCTTAGTGACATGATTTAATACAAGTCTGTCTTGCAAAGTCTAGAAGTCTGGATTGTGAGACTAAATGGCAAGCACTGATGCATGCTAAGCCATGAAATAGTGTCTGAATTGGCCATGCAATGCATGAGAAATCTGCTGTCCTAGCTAGACACACACGGAGAGATGCACTTACCCTTCTTCCTCTTATATCATTATCAGAATACGGCAATTGATTTATAGTATACCATAACAATGCATTTGAAACAGCTTTATGCCAGAGTAAACAAGTGAACAGATCACAATGCATGGTATAGCTCATCCCATCTCTCCTCATTCTTCTGCATAATATGCTGAAAAGGCTATCAAGCCTCTGTGAGTGAATGCACAACAGAGGAAATGTGACCAGAATATTTCACAATGAGAAGTGTAAAATGTATTTATTGCATTGTAATTCTATTTGCCGTACTCTATTATTATAGTTATAATTACAATATGTATTATTATGGAATTATACTTTCTATAAGGGAACAGACACCTAATCCATCACAGGACTGATGTTGGCTGCTGGCCTGTCTCTTAACTGTGCATCATCTCCATTTAATCAAGTTGAGTGCCTGACCATACAGCTAATGGATTATTGTACCACCTATAACTGCATTAACTACAACATAATACATTTTCCCATTTAAGCCATTTGATGTAAACCAACCATGAAGCACGAGTGACTTTGCAGTCACATGAAATAGTCTTAGTCTTTCTGTCTGATAATCGCCATGCACAATAAAACAAACCTACAGTCCTCTGGCCTTCGAGGACATGCTTTTGAAGAGTCTCCATGGCCCATGGCTGTGTTTATTTATGTCCTGCTTTCACAAGTGTGAAATACCACTGCTGCAGATTAAGGTGCAGGGGTGTGTTATATTTTTTTCTTTGACCGAACTTAAATCTTCCTGGGTTGACATACATGGCCGTTAAGGTTAAGTCTCTAGTAGACATTACTGAGACATATTGATGTCTGCCCTTGTCTGCTTATATTTCCTGCTAGGGTTAACTGAATACACTGCAATCCACTGATGCCTACAGTATACAAAAAAATATAATAATTATTTACTAAGAATATTTAAGACAAGAGTACTAATCTGAAATAATAATGATAATTGTATTTCTACTGTTTGTGCATGTTCTCTCTGTGTCTGCATGGGTTTCCTCCAGGTTCTCCAGTTTCCTCCCACCTCCCAAAAACATTTCAATGGAAACAATTAGATACAATAATTTATCACAAGTATTAATTTGTGTGCTGTCCCCTGCAATAGACAGGCGTCCCAACCAGGGTGTATTAATGCTTCATATAATGTTCCTGAATGCTCCAGATCCAACACCACCCTGACCAGGTTAAAGCACTGAATATAGATGAATGAATGGAGGAATGAATATACTGTAACACTGTGTTTCAATTTGCATACTTGAGTACTTACACTTGCTAATTTGAGTGCGTTCACACTGAGGAGTATGGCAACATGCAGTGCACTATGCCACTCAACGCCAACGGTGACATAGTTACCATGTTGTGCGAAATATCTATACACAGACATATTCATTTATAAAGAGGTGAGTAAAAAAGCCAGCAGATATTTTTTTTTTTGCCTGGTTATTCAACAATCGTGGTCAAATGTTTTGCGATCGTCATTTCTTGTAAGTGTGCAACTTGCCTTATTTGATTTGAGACGATACTACCCTGTTGAAATTCACACACTACACATACTATACATAGTGTACTACGTGGAAGTGATTAAACATCACAGAAAGCCTTTCCTCAGTATAGTAAAGACCGGTGGAGATTTCTACCAAGAACAATCTCCATCTTGTCCAGTGCCACACAGAATTTTATGATAGAAATTATAGCACCAACTGTGAAAATGGCACAGGATTTAGGGATAATGAATTTTAAATAACCTGTAGCGCATTTGAAGCTTGCTTGACTGTGTCAGTGCTAAATCATTTACCTCCAGAGCAGCCATGAAAAAGCTGATTTATATTCGTCTCCTCACCTGCCTCCTCTCAGCTTTAAGAAAGGCCAGCAGGATACTTTTAATTGCAATTCTTTTTACTAGCTGGGTAAAATGCAAGCTGAGACGACAAGTGTTTTAGCAGTTAGGAGTAATGTGTATTACGTGTGCTGTATTACACCTGAAAGACCTGCTGAATCTCCTGATGGCCATGTTGGAGAAAAGCCTTGTTCGTGGGTAAAAAAAAAAAAGAAAAAAGATTACACAACTCACACATCACCTGACAAAAAGCACTAAACGCCTCTAGAAAACTCTAGGGCTGGTAGTACCTTTGAAATGTTAATTTGTACTGTTAAAATACACATAAATTATTTCAATTAATTAAATGAACTGCTTGAAATGAACTGTTTCATAAACTGCTTGATTAAAACCTTGGCTTAATTAAAACCTTAAACTAAAACCTCTTTTAAACCTACATGAACACAGAAATGTTTGTTATGCAAGAGTCACTGGTTTCACTCACAAGTGTTAACTAGTTCTAGCACTTTTACTTCTTTACAGAAAAAAGTCAAGTTGTTACTCAGTACCACTGTATTTTTTTCCCATATTGGAGCTACAGGCTATGACACAAAAGGGCTGGCATGAACTGTGACACAATGAATAGGGAAATCATCTCTTATGGTTCTCATCAGAAAGCTAACATACTGAAGAGAGCATTCATCTCGAGTGTTATTTACTTATCTTACAAAAGCAACCCAGTGGAGCTTCAAATCTCGGTTATTTTGCTTCTACCTCCTGTACCATGAGGATTCGTGAGCTGTGGAACTTAAAGTACTTGTACAGAAGAGCGGCATCCGTGGCTGAGGTTGAAGGAACCTTCTTCAAAGTGTCATTTGTCAGTGTTCCAGAAATGAGGTAGACGTGACGGATCTTCACACTTCATACACATAAGGAGGAAGCAAGCAGAGTTGCTGAGAAAGACTGTACACTGGAGATGTAACAGATACAAAGGCATCATTTGGATTGAACAGATAAAATGTTCAAAACTAATATAAAAGGAGATTCAAATATGAGGCACAGTATTTTTTTTTTTTCTTTGCTTGTCAGAAAGGTTTATAAGACATCTGCTTCAGACCACATCTTTGAATTGGGACTGAGATTCATAGCAAACGAAAAGGCATGGAGGCTTTTATTTTTGTGTGAACAGATTTTCACTTTCAAGCTACTGGGAAAAATATATGCCCAGAACTCTCTCCACCACTCTGTTACCAATTTAACCCCATTCCAGTGTGTGCTGGGCTACCAACCTGCCCTGTTCCCCTGGAATGCCACTCCTACTGAAGCACCAGCAGCTGATGAATGGTTTCGGAGGAGTGAAGAGGTTTGGGAAAGCACACACCAGCGACTTTAACATGTAGCAGCCACCCAAAAACCTTTTGCTGACAGGCACTGGAGTGAGGCACCCCAACTTTAACCATTAGATCGGGTTTGGCTATCCACGTGGGATATGCGAGGACTACCAGGGTGCCATAAGTTAAATTCCAAATACATTGGGGCGTACGAGATATTGAAGAAAGTAAAAGAAGTAACTTATAATCTTGAATTAGCCCGGCACTGCCGTCTAGCCCCTTCCTTTCATGCGTCAAAGCTAAAAAGGTCAACCCAGGACCTCTTGTAGAGGACATACCTGCCGCCTCCCCGTCAGCACCACTCACCACTGATGGACAACCAGCCTACACAGTGCACGACATACTACACTCCTGCAGAAGAAAGGGGTGTCTGGAATATCTGGTGAACTGGGAGGGCTACGGACCCTAGAAGCAATGCTGGGTCCCCACCAAGGATATTTTGGACCCACTTGACACAAGAGTTCCACGCTCGACACCCTGAACAACCTGCACCACATCCAAGAGGATGCTCATGTAAGCGATCAGCTCACAGAGTGAGCTCCTTTGTTCGGTCATGCCTGCACCGGCACCCGCACCTCTTCTTCCCACATCAGAATCCATTTCCCACGATCCCACGTCTATAGACAACATGGCCGACATGAACACATGCTCTGAGAACATGGCTGAATAAGACATGCAACACAGACACAGACTACGATTCCCATCAGCCCATGCATGTAGACAATATGGCCACACTCCTGCGCTCTGAGTCACCTGACTATTGATTACATGCAGGTGCACCCAATCAACACACTCCCTATATAAAGACTTTGAGTTTGTGAATGACTTTGCGAAGCATTGGTCAAGCACTCTGCGTCTGCTATTGCAAAAAGTCTTATATACCGTGATTGAGATTCTGGTTTTTGATGCTATATTTGTATATTTGGATTTTGTCTTTGCCTGATCTCCACTGTGCTGTGTGTTGATCGCCTGAACTTGTTTCTGTTTTTTGGACTGTGAGATTTGCCTGCCAATTTGTACCGTTGCCTGATTCTTTTAATAAACTCCAAACTGTGAATGTGTCCTGCGTCTCCTGGCCTGCATGACAAAATGCCTCGTCCATGTTACAGTGGTTTAAATTAGGCTACTATTTTGTTTATATTTTGGGAAATAGAACCAAATATATTCCTTAGAAAATATGGTGGGCTGATACAAACAAAGGAGGTGAATTTCCAGAGCACGAATACAGTATTTTCACTGTAGAAAAGGTAGAATTTCTACCTTTATTTAACCAGGAAGTCTCGAGATTATTAATAACCTTTTTGCGCTGGAGTCCTGGCCAATGTTAATGAAATACAGAATTCAATCTTTGCCGCATACACATAGGGTAAGAAAAAAGTGAAGCAGAGTACATTTGTGTGTTAGAACATTGACATCAACATTTAAGCGTGGCGAAAGACTACAGCACCAGACACATTTTTAGCAATGTTTAAGATTTCAGCTCATCAAAAAGCTCCAATCAATGCATTTTTGCTCCCTTCCATTACCGCATCAATTCAACATGCTTCAAATCCAGTGAGAACTGCTGTTGATACCTATTAGGCTTTTGGATAAGATCGCACACTCAAAGCTGTCAGTACTCAATCAGGAAGTGGCAGTGCACAGCGAATACAGAATCACAGATAAACAGGTGCTTATTACTATTCTCTCCCACACTTGGCATATTCAGCAGCAGCCGCAGCAGCTGAAACATATAAAGAGATGGCCACACGGTGAAACCGAGGTCTGTGGAAATCATAAACTCTGTGTGCCTCTCTTTCTTATCTTGCCGCCAGTAAACATTAAGCTAAGCTTACAAATCCCTGTTACAGCAATAGAGCGCTCATACCATATTAGGCTTCATCAAAGCTAAGCACTAAATCTTTTTTGTTTCACTTTTCTGTTTTTTTTCCCTTCATATGGAGAGCACGATAAGGCACTGCAGCAGAATAAATTCAATTTGCTTCACTTCCACCCAAGTACTGATTGTGTAATGGCCTCTCAGGAGGCTTGTTTGGACCCTGGGGATTTGTTACTCAGTCTGTCACCTCACACAGACTCACTACAGCATCATGACAACAGGCCCATACTGCATCGTTATGTGGACGACAGCACCATTTATCAGGAATATCCCCACTGTCCACACTAACACACGCACACAAATACACACACACCCGCTGCAGCACCCAAATGGCACCTTGTTGCTACATGAAGCATAGGTTTCACATTAAGCAAAGATAGAGAAGAAAGATAAAGTGAAAAAAAAACACTCAAACTAGTATAGTATTGTAGCAGTGGGAGGAGGAATCACAGAGAATGAGCATGTAATGACTGAGTGTCTACACCTGTGTATGAATAACAATGTCCTATTTTTATGCTCTGCTTCTTACAGTGAGTAGCTGAAAGCCTGAAACAGAGAGCTGGAATGCAGCTGAACTTTGCAAATTAAAGTTTCTGAGACACTGTCCTACTGAGCATGCTAATAAGTTCTATATGATTTCCATTCATAGTTATTTTGATGAGAGTCAGCATGGCGAGTATCCAGAATTAATACTGTGCTTATACTCTTCCTACAGTCTCCTCATTTCTCCTCACCCCCACCAGGGTATATTGTCTATTAGTGTTTCACAGCAAAGAATACTCAAAAATAATTTGAATTCTCTCTCTCTATCTTTTTTTTTATTATTATCAGAACACTGTAATTAGAATTTGCCTTAGAATTATGTACACTATGTCCTTAATAAATCTATTTTTTTTATGATCAGCAGCTAGGTGTGCATTAATTGTGTTTATTGAGTCAGTTCTAAACTGGATCTTGTTTAAAATATTACAGTTCTAAATCAATGAAATAAATCAGTAAGCATGTCATGGAAACAACAATTAGGCTTGGCCTGCCATTATTCATTGACCACATGTTTGTTGTTATACCACAGAATGTCAGTAAGGCATATGAATGGCATAGATTTATTTATACCATCAGTTTTAATTTTCTTGGAGAACACAAAACTTTGTGTGGAATTAACTTTCATCAGCTGTCTGTCATTGAGCTGTCTCCAGTATGAACTGGAAAGAAGAAAAAGAAACAAGCTAAGACTACAGTTTGTGACAATGTTTTATTTTTTCATTTTTTTTTTATGCTAGCATGATAAAATTATCTCAAAGCGTTATAAATTCAAAAATCTCAACACTGATTTGATCTTGCCAGCAAAATTCAAAAGTAGTTAAGTCAATAACTGGGTGTTTTAGGGAGTTAAATGAAATGAAAGGAATTTGAATCATTTTCTATTAAACAGAAGCAATATGCACACTTCTTCTGTACACTGCAGTACTATGCTCTGTTGATCAGTCTACCTTTTTAGCTGGAGCACACAAACTGCAATCATATCTTAGGTTTTCTGCTTTCAGAGAACACTATGCTGATAGAAATACATACAAAATATACAAACCTAAAATAAATGCATAAATACTAAAGTGATTTAGAAGCACAACTCTATCATTCCTTCATGCTTTTTTAGCACAAGCATTGAAAGCTTTTATCAGCTCACTGCCTTAAAATATTACTTTTTATGTTCCTTTTTTGTGAAATTCAAACTTCATACATCCCAATTTTCATAGACACTATTAAAACCGTATAGCATAAGACATGTTTTGTGGACTGTTTTTTATTACAATTTTATTTTATAATTGACTAGCCTGTGTAACTTATTGAGTTAACCTTATATCACATAAACTTTTCAGTATTCTCAGGACCAAACATACAAACACCCTTTAAATATCTATTCATCTTACTTTAAGTAACATTTGGCATGGCAAATATGGTGACCTTCATTAACAAAAACATAGAAAACCATTAGACACTGCACAATTATTATTAAGATCAAATGGGTCTCAAACGTAAATTAAAATATTTGTTTACTAAGACTCATAACATTTTTCTTAACTTTCTTAATTTAAAATAACTTTATATGCATTCTGTTTATTTAGGCTGAAGGAGAAGAATAAGGAAAGGGTATGAGAGTGAGAGGGAGAGAGAGAGAGAGCATAGGATAGGATAGGTTAAGATACAGAGAAACAAAAGAGATGGAATATATAGTAAGATTATTTTATGTAATCTCAATAGCTCAAATTGTTAAATACAGATTTCTGTTAAATCAGTTACATTTACAATCATTAGTTTGTGATAACATGATAATACTTGCTTATTTTTATTCATTCCTTTTCATTTTTGTGAATGTATGTATCCAAATTTCCTTCAGTTACTGTATGTACCTTGAAAACCTTGCAATTAGCTTGCAAACTTCTTTTGCCTTCATTTGATTTCTGTATAGCACCTGTGATTAATATTATTTTGAATATGTGCTCTAGTGCTTTTGTACTTTTTTATGAAGAACAAAGGAGCCTTTACAGTTCTCGGCAGTTGAAAAATTCATTTTCAAATATTTAGCCTCATTTATTAATATTTTAGTAAAGTTGTGTGTAAATGTCAACATGGCTTGAGCTGAAGAGTAATCCACCCTCCGAAAGAAGAGGCATGAGTATAAGAGGGCTCTGATTCCAGTGAGAGGTGAGACATGTTCGCCGTTTCAGTGTCACTGCCGGCAGACTCCAGTGAAAAAGACTTCTGCCATAATAGGCGCAGGCCATCATGCCAGCCTCATCACCAATGCCAAGCCTCTGAGGGCCCCATTCCACGCCGATGACCAGGCAGGACTGTATGCCCCCTTCGGTTCCTCCTGATGTTCCTTCCTCACCGTGATCTGAACCCCTGTTGATTGCCTTTTGAGTTTTTTCTTTTTCTGTTGTTTTTTCTGCTATATTGCTCACTACAAAAAGACTGTTGGTGCACTCTAACTCCTGCTGTCTCTAGCTTGCCATGGTCCCATTGTTTGGGGGGTGGGGGGTGTGCTCACAAAGTGGTGGATAATGCGTGGAGCAGAGACATTTAAACCAAGAGATGGCCTGGGGCCTCCAGGCTCCAGTGGTGGCCGCCGCCATCCCTCTCCCGAACCCGGCCCAGGAAGCACAACAAGTCCTGTCCAAGCGGACAGAAGACGATATCATACAGGCCATCCTGGTGACTTTTGATGGCAATTCAGGAAGAATGGCCCTGGCATGACTGGGTTGATATCCTGGCTTATATGCTTACAAGAGAGGCACAGAAGGCCTATTATGCCCTCTCTGCCGAGGAAGCTAGGGACTAGGAAACCCTGAAGAAGGAAATTCAGGCCTGCTGTGGCCTCTCCCCACCTTGCACAGCAGCTGAATTCCACTGGTAGGCCTACCAACCAGCAAGCCCCAACCCCTCTGGTGTCTACAGCCACACTACAGCTCTCAGATAGAGGCAAGACACTGTCCCTGGACTCTGACTGACCCTTCTCTGGCTGATATTGAGCAACCGTGCCAATTGCCATCTCTGAGAGATGAACCCATGCCCACAGAGCCGGAGCTCCAGCCCCCGAGCCCTGGGTGGCTGGAACCACAGTTCACAAGGGTCCCAGGCCCAACGACCTCACTCTAGTGCTCTAGGTAAATGGAACCCAATGACTGCCCTATTGGACTAAGTATAACCCTTGCTCGACCATCAGCCCTCCCTGAAATTGGGCCGCCAGATGAGACCCTTCGAGTAACCTGAATGTAGAGAGAATGTGAGAGAAGTCTCTGGCATGGACAAAATGAGTGGCCCATCACCATTTGCCTAATTCCTAATCTCTACAAGAGTAAGCTGGGACGTTGCTGCAACCACCGGGACTGTTCAACTGCTTTTTCCAGCCTCGCCGCCCTCCTGGCTGATGAAGAGGATGACGCTGGTGGTGCTAGGCCAGAAAGTGAGTCCTCCACCCGCATTAATCCTGTGTTGTGTGTGTCAGCAGATTACCTGAGATGGGAACTTTGCCCGTGAGCAAAAGGAGGATGCTAAAGCACTGCTGGAGCCAGGTGCTCAGGGTTGGTGAGGGGGAGCCCCCGGCTGAGGGGCCCTTGCCTGTGGCATAGTTCTGTTTGAAGAATGGCATACTGTACAACTATTGCACCTGCTCTGGGGAGCACTGTGACCTCCTTGTCATTCCCAGGTCCAAGGTAGATACCATCTTGCACCTGGCCCTTGCCCACCCACTAGGGGGCCATCTGGGGCCCATAAATACACTGGAGAAGATCCAGGACAGGTTCCACTGGCCAGACATGGTGGCAAAGGTCCAGAGTTTCTGTCAAAGATGTCCCCAGTGCCAGCGGACCTTGCCTTACAAGTCACCCCAGCACCTCTCTTCCCGCTCCTGATTATAGGAGTACCTTTTGAGTGGGTGGGCATGGATCTCATGGGGCAACTGCCAAAGTCTGCCCATGGCCATGAATACATCTTGGTCACCATGTATTATGCAACCTGATATCCTGAGGTGGTGGAACAGGAAGCCCTGGCAATGAAGTGGGTTGATTAGGAACTGCAGTACTACATGATGGGGCAGCCCTTCACCTTGGTTACCAATCATGCACCGCTGCAGTGGATGGACAGGAACAAGGACAGTAACAGCTAGGTAACCAGGTGGTTCCTCTCATTGCAGGGTTTCTCATGTCGAGTGCAGCACCTGCCACAGAAATGCAGATGCTCTCTCCCACCGTAACATTCTGTGGGCATGGGGCAATGTGACCACGATGGGGCCCAGCCTCGCTGTATCAAAGAGCAGGCACACCTTGCCATGCTGCAGTGGTGAAAAGTGCTGAAAAGACAGCTGCAGGGACAGGAAAGGTGAAGGAGAAGCCACACCATTTCAGCACCAGAACATGGGGAGAGCAACAAACACAGCTGACAGGTGGGGCTGCCAGATTCAACATGGCTGAGGAGTAACCTACCTTCCATGAGAAGAGGCAGAAGTATAAGAGGGTGCCTTATTACTGTGAAAGGTGTGTCTTGCTCACTGTCTGCAAGTAGACTCCAATGAGGAAGACTGCCGCCAGAATAGCTGCAGGCCCTCACACCAGCCTCATCACCAATGCCAACAGCTTCTATTTTTGCTTCTATTCTTTATTCTCCTTTTTGCTCACAATAAAATGACTATTGGTGCACTCTAATCCCTCCTGCCATCCGTGTCTAGCCTGCCATGGTCCCGCTGGTTGTCTTTGTACTGTGTGTGAATGTTGCTCAACTATAAAGTTCAAAGTGTGTTCCTGGCATGGCTTGTTTGCATTTAGTGATGCCCAGCACATTCTCTGTTTATATTGTGCCATTTATTTTGTTATAATAGGATGACTACAGTCAAAAAGAAAGTACACCCTCCTTCAATTCTATGTTTTTCTTATTATAACCTAAATATCAAATGTGTAATCTTCACCAACTTCTATAAACAAACAAATAACCTCAGGTGAGAATAAAAAACAACAGATTTCACAATGCATTCATTTTTCCCCAAAACATAAACCAACATTCAGAAACCATGTGGGAAACATTAAGTAGATCATATCATTTTGGAGAAATTTTGGCCCACAACATTGATTGTGTTCATTGATGTTTGAGGGCATTTGTTCATGCACAGCTCTATTAAGATCCTGCCATAGCATCTCAGTGGGGTTGAGATCTGGACTTTGACTTGGTCATTCCAACACCTTAATTTTTTTTTTAACCATTTATATGTCAGTTAATTTTGCTAGACAGATTTGCTTGCCTTACGTTTGTCTCAAGAATATTCTTTTACAAAGTGGAGTTTATCATTGTCCTTTATCATTGTTTATCATTATCACAAGTTTACCAGGTCCTGTTGGTATGAGGTATTTGTGGTGATATGCTATGTTCAGTTTTCATTAAACATGGATCTGTGCATGATGACCAAACATCTCCAACTTGGTCTCATCAGACCAAAGGAAATTGTTCCAGAACTTTTGTGTTTTTTTTTCAGCTGCATTTTTGTAGTCATGCTCCTTCTTAATCATCATAATCCTTCTTGGAAGACTGGCATCTGTCCTGAAAGCACTGCACTTGTAAAAAGTCCTTCTCACTGTTGACTTGTGAATTTTAAATTGTTTAGAGATGCTTTTGTAACCCTTCCCAGATTGATGAGCAGTAACAATTGTTCTTTGAGGTCATAGCTGATGTCCTTTCTTCTTAGCATGATATAAACACATGCCTGAGTGCTAAAGAACATCAAAAAGCTGTCAGGTAATCCCACTGAGCCCATTGCGCTCTATGGCACTGCAGTGTGCACTTCCAGGTTTGCGGTTGTGTGCCGCAATTGAGGACTTCAGTTCACAGTATTGGCTTCTGTGCCTGTTTTGGTTTGTTTTTAAGCACTGTAGATAAAGATCCATGCCTGCACTTGCATCCACCACCTCTGTCATGCTTTTTACATAACAACTACTAAATAATTTTATTTGTTTTAATTTACGGGCTTGTATTGGCTCACTTTCTTTATTTTTTATATTTTTAATTGATGCCAATAATATAAGAAATTGAGTTTCACGAAATATTCTTGATGGTATTCTTAGTCCCTGCATATTATATGAATTGAAGTCAATCAAGTCAAGGTTTCCATTAGTTAGTCAGGAGCAGAAGTAGGATCTGAACATTTTTCCTTAATTACGGGATTTTCATGCATACTAAATTTCTTGTGTAAATGCTCCTGTGAAGGTATTTATTTGCATGCATACTAAATTTCTTGTGTAAATGCTCCCGTGAATGGATTTATTTGTAAATCCAGCTTGATAGATGAAGCTCACAGTCTGCTTCTATTCTGAAGAGCTGAATAACTGAATAATAAACGTGAATAACTCTAGTAGAGCTTATGCACCAACCACAATACACACTCCATCCACTAAGTCGGTCAAATGAGTACAGTACTTAATCTATAAGAATTCTTATACCAATACACTTAACCCAGAGAACTCTATTTCACCCCCAGGCACGCAGCGCACCCTTTTTACTGCACCTCCCACCTTGCTGTCTCCCAGTGAGGGCATGTGGCACATCAGCAGTAGACAGATGTTTATGCTAATGATACTTTTGAAGCAAAAACATTTTAATTGATCAGTGTATTGAGGTTTGTGGTTTTGGAGTTTTACACTGATGTGGGCAGAGGACAGACTGATTAAAAAGGGAAATGTGAGTCTAACTCTGTTAGTGGCCTGGACACTGGGGCATTATGAAGATGTGCTTACAGAATGCCTCTGTTTGCTGGTTAATCTCTCAGCCTGAACATTTACGGCACAGTTACTGCATACCATATACTGTACATGGTATACTGTGTATTTGCCATAAAGATCTGTATCTGTATTTAATATCTGTATTTAAGAACACAGCCCTGATCAGATGTGTATAATTTGTGTAGTTAGTGTGCACTGTCTAGTTACCCATACTATAATTGTATGACTATTTCATTGTGCTATATTTATCATCCTAGTGAAAGTTTATTCTATTGTCATTCAATTATAGCTTTGTTTTGTTGTAGATTTAATGTTTAACCCGGCATACATAATTCCTGTATTGCCTTGTGCACTACACAATTATTCTGTATATATATATATATATATATATATATATATATATAT
>JAQQZR010000003.1:16139362-16150817 GCA_030068235.1 Notoglanidium macrostoma | reverse complement strand
ATATATAAATAAAACTTTGCCTACAGACCACAATGAAAACAGGATTTTTCCCTTTAAAGCGAAAAATTAATTATATAAATTAAATTATATTTTAAAACACAGACAGGAAATTCAAGATTCTACACTATTTATAGGACCTTAATTAAATTTGTGCTATTGACCATGTTAACTCCTTCGTACAAAAGGTCAGATTTCCCTTGAGTCGAAGCCCTTCCTATGATGGATTCAATCTAACATGGATCATCGGGTTTTGTTGAGTCCATGCCAGCTTATGTGCACGGTATCATAAAAGCGGGAACTTACCAAATACTGAACAATTCTGAAATTCATGTAAATATTTCAAAGATTTCTTTTTCTTGCTCAAGTAATTTCTGATCAAATAATCAGAAGAGAAGCAAGTAGAATAGAAGCATTTTCAGACATTTGGACACAAATGTATACATGACAATGTAAGACAAATTGACTTTTAGCGAACAAAACAAGTCACCTTGCATTTCCCTGCTATTAGTGAATAGTAGTGCAACTGCCACTCCAGTTTGGAGGATAAACAAGGTACCAGTTGTTGAGCTCTGTGTGGAGCAACAGAAAAGTGTTGACCCTATCATCAGGACATTATCAAGTTTGGCTCCACCTGTGGCTGAGAGTCCAAGAGAGCAAAAGTAGTTACTGTAGTCAGTCACACAACACTAGTCACTAGTCCCTGTGGTGGCTGGCTTCAGAGGAAACATGTGCTAGCCCTCATTCTCTCCATTTTGTAGCTGTCTGATAATAGGGGAGAGCTAGCTAGTAAGTAGGAATTGGCAAATTACCTAATTGGGAGAAAATGGAGTGAAAAAAGGAGTGTTGCAGTTGTCAGTATGTGTGCCATGCTGTTTTGGGATTGGGGTTTTTTTTCCGGTTGGGACAATGTGTAAGTGTCCGACAGAAAAAGGCATACAATTTAGAATTTAAGCAGGCACTACCACAGTTCCATCGGGCCACCAATGGACATCCTTTCATCTTGACAAGGGAGAAAATAGCTTTGCCACTCTGTGGAAGCAAATTGCTTTTGTAATCAACAAAACAAAACATTTTACACAGGCAGGTAGCTGGCAGGTGAAGGACATTTTTAAACAATGGTGCCAGGCCTTGAAATTTAAAATTCATTTCTTTGTGCACAGCATGGCTCAACTGACAGGCGATGGACAGCTATGACAGGGAGAGGATTCTGCAAAGCTTCCTAACACACTCCATCAGATGCAAGAGGGCACAGGAAGTGTAGTGGAAACCATTAAAACAAGATGAAAATGCATTTTTTTTTCTGTCCAATTACCCTATATTAAATTATATTTTGAAATAATCAGTAGAAACAAGTAATTAAAGATTTTATTTCAATTATGATTTTAAAAAAGTTCACAGAAAGTAGGAGCATATGAGTGGTATGAAGTATAACTCTCTATGGAGTTCATGCTGAAAAAAATAGACACATGCTACAGGACAGATGGTTTAAGATGTTGGTTAAAGTGGAAACGTACCTGTATTGTGAGTCATGTAACTAATGTCGCTTTAGAAATGCTGGTGGTCTGAACTGGCCTTTACCTTCTGTCATTCTGTCTACATTTATTATTGACCTTTTACTGTTTTTTTTTTTCTTTTCTTTTATGCCTTTAGTTCTCTGTATTAGTCTGATTTTGGTATCTTTGTCAATTTTTTTTTTTTTTTGACTGACTGTGGATTGTTGGTTTTTCTATTATATCATAGTAAAACGGATATAATATTTGAAATCTGATTGTCTGCCATTACTATACTGCACACACTCAATATTAAAGGGAATAAGAGGAGCTGATTTGATTGGATATTGCAACTGCACACCTAACCCTTATGATGTACTTAAGAATTTCTGTACACATGAAAATACCAAAAATATACAATGCCACCATCTTACAACATATATTGTGCCGAATGGTACTTAAACTAGTCTGTGAATATGGACGAGACTTGATTGTGAAGTTAATTAAAATCCATTCAATGGCTTCCAAAACACCTTTTCGGCTCATTGGGGAATGACTTTTCACAGGTGCCAAATATCAAGACTAATTTCAGATGCTTTATCCAGGTAATTTGGAAGATAGATTCTTAAAAAAAGTCTAGGTAACAGATTTCAGATTTCTCTTCACCCTGCCTGGTTAGAAGATTATGCAGGTTACACCTCACGTTAGAGCTGTGCATGTAGTTTTTTCTGCCTGCTCCTAGAAAACTCTGACCATGTTTGTTTGCTCTTCCTAACACTTTGGGTGCTGCAAAATTCACGGATCATTTCATTTGTACCCCCACTGCAATTGTTTCTAATAGAATCTGGTGCTCCATACCCTTAATATAAACAAATAACAAACCCAAGAAATAGACCATTTATTTTGTACAATAATCCTTATTTCTAACGATCCACTCCTGCCCGCTTGAGAGTAAACACCTCACGCCTGTTAATTTTTGGTTGGGTCTCATAGGATCACACTTCACAGATTTTTGTCTTTAGAGAATTCGTGCTGGCATATGAGCGAAATGCAAACCTAAATTTATTTCTGGTCCTTGGTTGGCTTTGGGTATTTTTTTTTTTTTATAAAGACAGAGGCTTTATAAAGGTAGAAAGGAAACTTATTGGCCCTCTTTATTGTATGAGCCTTTTGTGATCTACCGTATTTTACTCTGTAAAACATGCAAATGTATGCATGTATGCATTCACTTACTTTTTTTTTGCCTGATCCCTTTTCCTGTCTTTTTTAAAATGTTATAATGCCCTGGGTATTAACTTTGCCTAGAAGCACCTTTACTTTCAAGAACTGAATAAGCTATAAATATGCATGAATTTGCAAATTAGAAAAGGCATCGATGTCATCTCACGACCTCAGCCTCACTCTTTCCCACCAGTGCCCCACTATTACATATGGTGTGCTACAATACTACAAAATGACAAGAAACAACACAGGGGACATGCAATCCAATACAACTGAACATCAGAATGAATTGCAGAGCATAGATGCCAACTTGTGATTTATTAGAGGTGCTAACAGCACCATGACATCATGTAATTTCATAACAACTATATCCCAACTCTTGTGTAAAACTGATACTGCTAAAGGCTTACCCTGCTACTTTGACAGCACTCCTCAACATGGTTTCCCTGGTAGTGCCTAGAGCAATATAGCAAGACAACACATAGCTAACAACAGAACACATGCAAAACTGCCCATTAGTTGTCTCACCAGTGAAATGGGATGAATTGTCCCCTTTGACTACAAATCTTATATATTCCCACCAAAAACATAAAAATTCTGCTGTGCATGAATGGTATCCATGAAGTGCATCGCTGTCTGCTTGTGTCAGCCAGCAGCAATCGGCAAAACCAGTGCTGTACACTACAGGGGATAATACCAATGATATGCAGTAGTGGTAGCTCAGTAGTCAAGCTGTTGGACTGCTGATCAGAAGGTTGTTAGTTCAAATCCTTTAATCAAAGCCTTAGTTCAAGGCCCTTATCCCTCATCTGTTGTAAGTCACTCTAGACAAGGGTGTCTGCCAAATGCAATAAATGTAAATATTATGCTTCCACTTATGTTGTTGTCTACATGATTTATTGATATTGAAAAATAAATATTGCCCTACCAGTATGAGCATTTATACTACTATGTATGTAAACTGTATGTTTTTCCATACACGTGTGTGTCTCAGTTAGAGAGAGTCTCAGCTTTGCACTTAACACCGGACAGAAACTAAATACACAGGAAAATCTATAACATTCAGTCATTTTATATCTGGGGTCTCTGAGACCCCAAACAGAAGTTATGAATACATTTTGTGTATGGAAGACAGTATCAGTACAAAATTATTGTTTATTTGCAGATCCCATAGAATTAGGAAAAGTTATGAAGTATCAAGCTGATTAAAAATGTTAAGCATGTTTTTTTTAGCTGCCTGAGGTCAGCTAAAAAATGTTTTTTTTTTTAGGTTCTGGGGTCTCAGAGACAGCAAACAGAACATAAGGATTAAAATTCAAAACAAGACTCCTTAAGTCTCCCGCTTAAGTCTCAATCCCTGAACAATCGATAATTTGACTTTGATACGATAGCCATAAAGTTAAAACATTAATGAAATCAGAAATGACTCTGATGCTCATACACAAGTTCCTTCAACACATTTAGCACTGTTTGACAATATAGTATTCAGTTATAAAAGAGAAGTTATTAGGTTCATTTTATAATCACACTATCCGGTATCATCTAGAAGAGGATGGGTTGCCTTTTGAGTCTGATTCTTCTCAATGATTTTTCCTCATGTCATCTCAGGGAGTTTTTCCTTGCACACCGTCACCTTTGGCGTTCTCACTAGGCATGAATTAACAATTTTACATTATATCCAGATTTCAGTAAAGCTGTTTGGTACAATGTCCACTGTTAAAACCAGTATATAAATAAAAATTTAATTGAATTGAAAAAGGAGAGGACTGTTTACCAAGTTCAGGAGATTACTGATCTACTGATAAATTCTTTCATCAGCTTTTACTCTGGTATTTAGTAACATTTCGTCGTATGCAGTTTAACTGCTATTTGCTTTTAACGCAGAGACCGTTTGGGAAACCTGCCAGACATTTTTCATTTCATTTTTACCTTTACAATCATACATTTTGGGTGGTACATTTCTTGTGAGGAACATAAGGCAGATACAACTTTCTACACGCACCATTATTTGCAGTTTGACAACAGTGTCTTGGCTCCAAGTCATGAGTGATCAGCACTAAGTGGCTGCCTCTAATTACTAATTTGCATAATTTGAAATTCAACATAAATTTTTTTCACTGTGTTGTGACTCTGAACGTGAAGGGCTGGTAAAATTATGCTCAGTGTGCACGTATTGATTCATTCTGTCTAGTATATGCAATGTTCAAGAAACTAAGTAGTGCAACTTCCAATACACCCATGTTAATGTGGCCTTCTACATTATATGTGTATAATGTGCAAGCTCATTTGATGCATACATGGACCGCATTATTCTTTAAGCACTGAAACAAAATCCATCTATCCATCCATTATTCCACTATCTATACCGCATAACCATCAGCGCCATGTGGGAAGAAGGAGCCAATCTCGGGCTGACTTTGGGCGAGAGGGCAGATCATCAATCTATCGCAGGGCTAACACAGAGGAGAACAACCATTCACACCCATGTGGCGCCAACCAGCAGGCCGGCAGGTTTGAGCCCAGAACCTTCTTGCTGTGATGCGACAGTGCTAACCACCGCACCATAACATCCGTTATTTTTCACATAATCTAAACAACGAAAGATATGTTTCTACCTGTAGCCCTACGTTAACAGGTTGTCAATTAAATTTTGCATTTTGTGGAAGTGCTTTGTAACAGTGAAATATATGAGCACATACTGGGAAAATGTTTTTGTAGGCAAAAATGCATTTCTTAGAGATAAATATTACGGAGTTCCTTGTAGTTTAGTTCATTTATATATATATATAAATATATATATACTGGATGGTGATCTCTCTCTCTCTCTCTCTCTCTCTCACACTCACACACACACACACACACACACACACACACACACACACAAGGTATATATGGTAGATTTGCAACATTTTGGATAAGAATTCCTGGTTAAGCTTTTTTTTTCTTGTCTTTTTTTTAATTGCATGCAACTACACAGGTGTAAGATCCACTGTAGCCATCTTCCATACATGTATTTAGTGTTGTTTATTTCAGTTTAATATCTTTTGTTCAATGTAAACACTGAGGCAATTATTAAGTGACAAATCCCATAACACACAATGATACCAAATTTTGGAGCTACCAAACAGTCCTTTTGATTTGATGGCGAAAATCTTTGCCAAGGCTTAAATGTAAAAAGAGAATTGTGGCAGAACATGAGCTTGGCAGTTAATGGATGGAAACTCATATTGAAATACATTTACTGGAAGTCTCTGCCTCAGCTGAATGACAACCCTCACTCTATTTGCATAAAATATAACTTGAGAGTAAAATTCCTCTTGGAGAGATAAGTAGCACAGCGCAATCTTTAATATCAGATCTTGTCACCGGAACTCAATTCCACAGATAGTCTCTGAGCACTTACAGTTCCAGTCTGCTGTACTGGATGTCTTACAGGATGAGACTGATTTAAGAAAATGCATGGGAACAATTCCATTGCCAATTTCTTAGTCTTTTATAGGCATTTTTTGAAGTGTTTTACCAGGACTGAGGCATGGTCTAATATGATACGAAACTAATGCTAAATGGTTGCTCACATCCCTAACCAGCAGTACTGTTTTTAATTGATTTATTATAATTAATGATTTATTAACTGATAATTAGACTCTGGTGATGGGCAAAATCCTTTGGGGTGAGGAAAAATTTTCCCGTTTTTAATGAAGGTAATCAAATTTCTATCTGAATGCATGAGATATGCATCTCTAAATAGCTTTGGGGGAACCATTAACCACAGAAAAGAGAAGGATGTGTGGTAAAATATCCATGATGTTTGTCTACATAGACAGAAGGACAAAAATGAAAGCTATCCAAGTGAATGTGCAGAAACCAAGACTAGGCAAGTTATTTATACCAACTAAGGTAAATTAGCTTTCAGTCAGTTTAGTTGAACTATATCATAATGAAATTCCTTATCAATATGCTCCAGGTTTGCCTGCACATCACAGCTGCAGCTGTTTATCTGGATGTTACATATTTCTTGCTGTGATTTCATTGCTGTTTTCCTGTTGCTGTTTCCTGCGCTTAGTTAAACTGTAATGCCTGTTAAGTTCCTAGCGTCTATGCTGACAGCAGGAGTATTAACCACAGTGCATGAATCCAACAGGTGCTCAAGCACAGCAGGTGTTTAAAAAAAAAAGCAATCGCATGTTGTGGTATTTCTTTCCACCTGAGAGAGCAAATCTCTATAAAGAGTTCTACGATCAAAAAATCTCAACCTCACCAGTACCGAGACTGTCAGCACCTCGCACCTTTTCTGCACATTGTGATATTGTGTTATCCAGAGAACATTTAACAGATGGGTTTCTTCCTTTTCTTCCCTCATTGTGGTATTAAACCTGGTATGGAAGTTAATAACAGTTAGGTAGGAACAAAGTACTTTTCAAACTACTTTCTTCCAATTACAGAAAAACGACACTGCTCCTTTCAGAACCTTCACAGACAAGAATATTCGATACCATCTTTTTAACTCGCACATTCATGCAAAGAGGAACATTTTTACAAGAAGCCCAGACCAATTAGCTGAACTGCCAGAGGTAATAGGTTTCTTAGACCCAAGTGCAGAGTAAAATAACAAACATTAAGGTTAGTCACAAAGCCCGGTGCACTGTGATAGCTTGACCTGACAGTGTGCACGGGAGTCAGCAGTTCCTCACACAAAAGTATGTGTGCAATGTGTACTGGATCGCATGCTACCACGAGCAAGGAGTATAATTCTGTCCAATTAAACTTTCAAAGCCTCTCATTCATCCATAACTGACCTGAAATGGGCTCTTAAAAACCTAAGGAGCAAAATGGCTGCCATCGAGCCCTACTGAGATCACTTCAGTTCCCACAACTCTCTGGCTCCATTACAGTGCCATCATTCTCCTCTGTCAGAACAGTAGATGTGTGGGTTCATTTAGAAGCAGGTGGAGAGAAAAGACTGTGCCAAGTTGATAGGTGTCTGGCTCATTTAGAAGCAGGTGGACAGAAGTGCCTGGATAAGCTCCATGCTCTCGGTGCCACTCAGTAATGAGGGCACAGCAGGCCAGACCCCATTCAGAGGAGCGGGTCCTGCTGATGGCTGACTACCTGCTGTTTCCGCAATGCCCTCTCTCTTGTCCCAGGAGCTTCATTAGCTCCTGCAGAAGAGGCTCTACAGCTGATAGGCAATGAGGGTACTATAAACAGCATCTCCTCTCTAACACCGAAACAGAGACACGTGTTTGTAGCAAGCTCCTACAGTGTTTCTCTGGAGATCCTCTCTGGCCCTCTTGTTTCCAAATTTTTTTTTTTTTACAATCTAATTTCCAGTTGAGAAAACGTTAGTCTCCATGAGTTGTCTCATGCGCGCTCATGAATGGATAATCGCACATCTCACTAATGGGGCAAGGCCTTTGAGACTCTTAAAATAAAAAATAACAACAAGTAAAAAATTAAATAAGTAAACAGACATTCAGACATGATTTACGCTTGAATACAGAATATTTTTATAGTTGGACTGTAATCCTCCATTATAAAAACAGCTTTATGCGACTGCTTATTGTGTTTAAGGACTGGTCTTTTCTCCTTTTAATGAATCTAAAACAAGATTATAGACAAGCATCAAACATTATGCTTCCCAATGCTTGGTTCAGCCAAATCTCTCTCTCGTTTTTTTTTTTTTTTTTACCCAAATTTCTCCCAATTTGGTAATTTTGCCAATTCTCCATCACAGCAACCACTCAGGATGTGTGAAGGCTAGCACATGCGTCCTCTGAGAGATGTAAGGCCAGTCACTACATCTTTTCAAAAATGCTGCTCATGCAGCAACAAAGGGCAGCATAACACTCTCAGAGGAAAGTGCTATATGCCCTTCTCTGTATAGCTCACAGACTCCCATGATTGGCTAATGCGTCTATGATTGACAGGGTAAAGGGCAATGTCATACCTCCCACCAAGAGGAAACAGCCTATTATACTCTCTTAGACACCCGGCCATGGATGACTGTGCCATTTTTGGGATTTGAACTCTTTGCTTTTGGACAAGTTTATATTTTTATTGCTGTTTACAACTTTTACACTGCTGACACTGTACTGCCACCTTAATTCCACTCAAGTCTGCTGCTTATTAAAAAAAAAATGAGCCGAACCCAGACTTTAATGGTCTTAACAACAAATCATTGGTAGAAAATGAGCAAGAACTAAAAAAAAAAAAATAAAAAAAAAAATAAAAATGCACCCCTGAGACCCATGTCACCATTTGCTTGCCATTGTGAGTTGTAAATTGTCAGGGGGAAAACTGGAAAATCACTTACACATGCGTCTTCTGGTTCGCAATTATAAAAATCAAGACTTAAATGTTTGATATGAAATTCAAACTATCACATGCCGGGGTGTTCAATATCTTCCAGAATATCCTCTCTTTGGAGTCATTAACATAATTTGAGTGGAACAACATTGACTCTTCTTTCTGTAAAAAGTTGTCTTACAAGTTTACCCACAAGACTTAATCAAAGGGAAAAGCTATCCCATACTAAGTTACTTTATCTTTCTGCTTCATTCTTGCTAATTTCCTGAATAATTAAACCATTAAAAGCTTAATGTTCTGCAATTTTGGTTTTGGCCAATTTTTCTTTTTGCCCAGGAGTGTAAAGTGTTTAAATTGCAATGCACTACCACATCGCACTGCTACACTGTATTTATTTATATATTTATTTTTATTTTACTTCATTTATATTGTTAAATGGCTCAGTATATTTTTTTTTAACTCTGTGCTGCTGTAATGGATGAATTTCCCTATGGGATGAATACAGTGATCTGTCTGTTTGTCTGTCTGTCTATTTAAGTTGGTATTCTAGCTGAAACAGTTTCTACCACTGCAAGTTTTAAACCACTGAAGGAGAACTTTTTAAAGTAGTTCAGGGAGAATCAAATTTACAAGTATTTTCCCACTTATCCTCTTGTATCCAAAATTTGTCTCCAGCGTTTTGCAGAACATTTGTGGTGGAAATAGCGCTAAAAACATGTCCATTAATCAACATCCTCCAACCAGCTTGCTGAAATTATCATACATTTGCCTAAAACTCCTATAAACACTGGACAGCACTTAGAGCTCTCCTTCAACTGGGTTCAGCGTCCATATATAAAACCAATAACTTTTAGCTTGTGGGTGAGAATTGGTGAAGATAAAATTAGTAGAAAAACACAGTAAAATATTCATGTGCAGTAGTGAGCAAAAGTCTTATGCACTCTTTTTTAAGTACAAATTTTGTTATAGGTATAAATTTGATAAATTCTGCATTATTGAGGCAGTACAAAAACATTTTAGATTTCCAAACATTATTTTTCCCCAAAATTATTTGTATTTGTCAAAGTCAAAGTCTCCAGAAGATTCTCCAAGACCAAAACTGACCAGCTCATTTCCTTAAATATCATTTGCATAAATTCTACCTAGAACTACTATTTAAGAAAAAAAGTACCACTTTTGTTCTGCTAATGCAGAAATAATCTTTATAAGCTTTTTAGCAGTGCAAAACCAAAGATGCATATTGGACAACAAATGTGTCGTGGCTGATCGAATACAGGGGAAAATCGATATAAATTAGTTTTAGTTTAGTTAATCAACCATGGGAACATGGTAAAAAAAAAAAAAAAAAAGAAAAAAAAAAGGGCACTCCTCTTTAGAGCCTTGGATTTTTGTCACGCCCTCCACACTTGGATGAAGAGTTTGTTCTTGTTGTTGAGCTAAAACAGTCGATGTTCATGAATGACCATGCGAACCTTCTTTGTATTTGTGACTGAGCATGCGAATGTGTATGTCTGTGTTACAGCGCCGGCCCTGCAGAATACGTCCAAGCTCCTGCATGTCCAGTCAAGCAGACGGATGTCAGCACCGCATGGCACACAATTTCCAGTATGTTATCTCGACTGAGCCACATGACATAGGGGATGAAGCTAGAAAAAAATGTCGATGATGAAAAGGCTAACATGGATCATCCAGAGGCCACCAGCAAAACACTGTTAACTGTCCATCAGTCTGGGTCAGATATATTTGGCACAATCCAGTGGAACTGCCATTTCTGTTACCTCAATTTCATTTCATTTTCCATGGTCCCCAATTACCTGTGGGAAAGTTTTTGAGTCAGCCAAACTACATCATTTCTTGAAATTCTTGCTCAACATAGTGCACTAATAAAGCTCTGCAGGGACTAAGCTGTCCCTTACTGTAGTAAGTAAATTAAACCTCGGTGACATTATCTCACCTAGCACTAAAAGAGCTGCTTAAAGATTCTCATATTAAAGCTTCCTGAAGAATGGAACATGGCACATTACATTTTGATTTGTTCTCATACATTATCCAATTAAACTTACCACAAAGTGGAATACATGCCACAAAATGGGATCAATCTGGAGGTATGGATGTTTTCCACAGTGTTTAAAATATACTCACGTTCCTAATTTGCACCACGGTATCACACACTAACATACCTGTACCGTGCCAGTATCACTGCTCTTCGTAAAATAAGTGAAAGTGTGAGTATGTGGCAAGCATGTCTATGAAACAGATATGAAATGAACTCGATTTTATGCAACACGTGCAATAAATCATCCATCCATCCATCCATTATCTATACCGCTTTATCCGTCTGGGTCGCGGGGAAGCTGGAGCCATCTTCGGGTGAGAGGCGGGGTACACCCTGGGCAGGTCGCCAGTCCACCACAGGGCCAACACAGACAAACAGCCAC
>JAQQZR010000003.1:16124467-16138619 GCA_030068235.1 Notoglanidium macrostoma | reverse complement strand
GAAAGGCACCCTGGGTGACCCGGGGATTGAACCCAGGACCTTCTTGCTGTGAGGCGACAGTGCTAACCACCGCACCAGTAATCATACAACAAATTATCACTGCAAGTGAGTGAAGCTACAAAATAGACATGTATTATATATAATAACTAACCAATATAATAACTAACTGGTAACTACCAATTTGAGTGATCTCCATTATACTATAAATAAACTTAAAATAAATACCATACAGTATTTATTACATAATTTCCAGAAGCATTATATTCAGCAAGTCTTCAATATTTACTTTTAACCTGACCACAGGGTTTACAGTGGGCTCTGAAAGTGTTCAAACCCCTTCAGTTTTTGTACATTTTACCGTTTTATTATACCGTTTCATTATAATGCAGAAAGCTGAAGAGTCACAACAGTCTGTTGTTGTGTGCATACTGGTGCAGGTTTTCTTCTTTTTCATTTGGCTGAATTCACCTTTCTGTCAATTCTGACCAGTATCCCAGTCCCTGCCGACTGAGAAACACCTACAGAGCATAATGCCAGCACCACCATGCTTCACAATAGTGATGGTATGAGCAGAACCTAGTTTTTGCTATTAACAGTGCTTCAAGTTCAGTCCTTCCATTTTTAATTTTTTGTCAGATCAGAGAATCTTTCTGTATTTTTTTTTGACTCAACATTGACCATTGGGTTCTTGGTCACCCACAAGGCCAATGGTCTTCTAGCCCGGTTACCAAGTTTGGCCAGATGGACCAGTTCTAGGAAAAGTCCTACAGGCTCCAAATTTCTTGTTTCACAATGATGGAGCCCCATGTGCTTCTGGGGACTTTTAAACTTTAAGAAATGTTTTTTATACCCTTTATACCCTTCTCAGGTCTTAGTTTGTCACAAAATTGATTGTTTGGGACTCTGAAGAGTTGCTTAGATTCAACGCTTGTATTTTTTCACTTTTTGGTTTGGTTACATGCACTGTGAATTGTGGGCATACACCCAGATGTGTGCTTTTCTAAATCATATCTAATCAATTGAATTTGCCACAGGTGGTCTCCCGTCAAGTTCTAGAGACTGATTATCTCAAGATAATCAAAGCTAACAGGCTACACCTGAGCTCGATTTTGCATGCTTTAGCCAAAGGTCTATTTTGTAATAAATGTTTTGCTTTGTTATTATGGGTTATTGTGTGTAAACTAATGACAAAAAAAGGAAATTTGATCCATTTTAAATGAAATCTATAACACAAAAACAATGCGCACAAACTGAAGAGGGGTCTGAATACTTTCCGAAGCCAATGCAGATGTAAAAGATTAAGATTGGCCATGAACTACATGTGTGGTGTGGAGGCTTTCTAGAATCTTGCTGGCAAAGATCTAACCTGCATAATTTGCAGACAAATCTAACTGCATTAATTAATTAGAGAAGTGTCTAAAAGAGGTACCGGAACATCTTTCTGGTATCTGAAGGTTTAAATGAGAAAGGAGGTCAGCACTTAATAGCCAAGTTCTGATTATATTAAAAACAGAATCTAAAGATAAAGCTGTCGAAGTGGTTTTACTCTCCATTATATTCATGCTTGGTCTCATTTTCATACAGTCCCGAAGGTTTTACCACCCAGCGATTTTCTTCCTCTGGCTCTCTGAGAGGTCTTTGACCAATCAAGTGCTAATGTCTGTCTACTTCCTTTTTTTGTTCATTCACTTCTCCCATCATTTCACCCTTTTCCTTGTTCTCGCTTTCTTTGTCAGACAATTACACCAGGCCAGTCCAAGGGCACCAGCCAGACTGAATGACAAGTAATGACACCCTCTGAGAGGCTGCCTTTTCCCAGGGTGCACCATTGTCCAAACCAGGATGTCTGCATCATTACACTGATGTCTCTGCCCCTCTCTGTCTATCATTTATCCCTCTCCATTTCCTAACTGTGCTGTACTGAACACCCCCCCCCTCCTCGCATCCATGTCTACAGTGGATTGTGATATGATTAATAGAGGGGGAAAATCAACTGAACAGACTAAGGGCTGTTTGACAATGTCAGAATCAGTTCTACCAAGTGCCCTGTGATGTGATGACCACAGGCTAAGCAACAGATGCTGCAATTTCCAGTCCATAAATCCTCTGCAGCTAGCAATTGTACAGCAGACTCTGGGAATGCTAGGTATGCACCACATATAAATACACCGGCAAAATGAAAAGCCCGAAAACAAGACTAAAAATAAGATTAATTTGATTAATTCAATTCCACATTTAGTGCATTTGTGGCATAACAAAACACATTCATCTGTGGACTTAAAGCCTTCTCCAGACCCATTGCTTTTGCTTGGCTATCATAAATCTTGGGTTTGCCCAATGCACATGACAGAAATGCAGCATTACAAGACTTCTCAGAGCTTTAGGCACACTGACACCGCCCAGGCCAAAACTAGATATGAGAACCACATTAACTACATGCTAAATCTTCATTTAATTTTTTTGACAGCACTTTCATGATCATGCTGTGGGCAAGGCTTTCACCTTTCAAAGTCATTATTTCTTACCCTCACTTGCTCCTCTCTAATCTCACTATATAATTTGTAACTGCTAGAGCACATAACAGGGGTTGTCAACTGCAGACTGCAGTCTGGCTGTGGACCCTGCAAAGTATTTCAACCAAGCACTTCAAAAACAGAAACAATCAACATAGGAATGAAAAGAGATTGGCTGTTGGTTCGTATGTTGCAGTCTTTGAACTTGAAAAACTGAACATCGCAACTTCTGTAACAAATCCTCTGTTAAATCTTGCTGCAGCCAATCACATGCATTTCTGTAAGTTATTTGCCTGAAGACAGCTCGCTGAGTAAGGAAAGAATTTCCAGACTTCTAAACAGTCTCCCTGTCCCTGCCGACTCAGAAATACCTGCATAGCTTGATGCCGGCACCATCATGCTTCACAATAGAAATGGAGCAGAACCTATTGCCAGACACAGTGCATAGAGTTCAGTCCTTCAATTTTTCAATTTTTGTCAGACCAGAAAATCTCATTTCCTCGAGCCAATCGTCATGCATTTATGTAAGATATTTACCTCATGACAGTTCATTGAGTAAGAAAAGAATTTTCAGACTTTCACAGATTTAAACATTTTTTTTTTTACTTATACTCTCTGGACTGATTCCTGAAACGACCACATGGCTTGTTATAAATAATTGATTTAAAACCAGAAAGTTTAAGACAAATAAAAACAGACATGTCTTCTGTTCAGAGTCTGTGGCGTTGGTCAAACGTCGTGACATGGAGAACAACCAGATAGAGTCTTACTTATAGCCATGAACTAATTATCAATGGTTAAGCATTAAAAGGAACAGTAACTGTCATTCGGTCATGTTAGTTTCCATTCAGTATATGGTAGTTCCTTGCTTGGACATTAGTGAGTATGAAATTTTATGTGGCTGGACCTTTAATTGGATTAAAAAAAGAAAATCATACATTCTTTCAAGGTGTTTACTTGTGGCTCAGGGACCGTAGCAGCTGCTTATACTGCTTACAGTTAGCTCCAGCCCTGACAATTAAACAATGTACAGTATAAATCACTCAGGTAATCATTCATTCAATCTGTCAATCAATCAGTCAAGCTCCAGTGTACTGCTGAACCACTGCCGCAAACATATGGCCACTATATGACCAAAAGTCTGCAGACACCTGACCATACCACCCAGCTATGTGGGTTTTTTTTTAATATCCCATTTCAGATTTAGTCCCTCCTTTCCACTAGATTTTGGAATAAGGCTGGGTTTTGTTGCTCATTCAACCACAAGAGCATGACTGATGTTGGGTGAGGAGGCCTGGGGTGCAGTTAACATTTCAAATGATCTCAATGGTGTTCAATTGGGTCGAGTTTGGTTCTCTGTGCGGGCCGCTTGAGTTTTTCCATACAAACCATGAACGGACTGACTGAACCTAACCGAAAGTGCTCTTGTTAGAAAACAATAGTTCTAGCGTTTTGGTAGAATAGACGTACATGTTTATTGTGTTGTTGGTACTTGCAGTGCATCTTGGAGATATAAATAAAATATACAAAACCTCTTGTTCGTGCTCAGGCGTGTGTGAAGAAATGAACACGTCACTGATTACTGCTTGTTAGTGAGTGTAAAACATAAACACAAAAATTCCTTCAACATTTATTATTGGAAAGTACTTGCTCTGTGAGCTTGTATAGGTTGAATCTGGACGTAGTAGCTAATATCCTGCTAACATCCTTAAACATGTTTAGTCAGGCATTGTGCTAAACAGCCTTTTTCTTAGGTAAAGGTACAGATCTGGTGGGTTTGTGTGCATAGACAGTTGGTAAACCAAGGTGCTTTGATGTTTTTACCCTCTTTCTCTCACAAGATTGCTCAGGTGTGTTGACAATATGGTAAATGTCTGCTTTATGTTCCAGAGTGCCCTCGTGCCTTTATCATCTTCTGGCTCTCCCTTATAGTTATGCTGTCATAGCTAGTCCTTACAGAGTCCTCACTTGCACTCTCTGACAATTTACAACCTTTTAAACCACTGTAGGATAAGAGCGTACCCAGTAATCTGTTCTCTCTCTCTCTGACAAGCTGTACATGCACACCTACTGCCTGATGTGATGCTGCTGCCAGATCCTCAAACACTTCTTGTGCAGTGGCTCTTCTCACCCTCTGGACTTGACTGATTCATCCTGATGCTCTACTTTTCCTTGGAACTTTCTGCACTTATGACTCACTCTCGCCTGCTGTGGATGGTCTCATATGGATACTCTAAAGATCTGCACTACCTAAAAACAATTTAGGTCCCAAAGTCACTCTTGCTTTAGTGGACAAGCTCACCTGAATACTGTAGATTTATACCTAATTGCTGCTGTGTTAATAATAAAGACAGCCCTGTGCTCATCCCAGGACTTTTATTCACGTCGTAATAATGGAGAACGTCCTTCCAACACACGTATTGTTTGGCTACGTGCGCACTAATACGTTTAAGTTTGAAATGCATCACCGTTGCTATGTTTACCACACTACTGGTTTTCGAGTGTTTTGAGAACACTGCTGGCCTGGTTTATGTTTGAAAATGTTTTAGTGTGGATGGCGAGAAATGGAGGCTTTTGGAAATGATGATGCGGATATCCATGCTCACTTCCTGACAGGGTCTTATCAGTCCCAACGTATCTTTTCCTGATCCGTCACTGATTCATTACATGACCCTTTTCTGGAAGAAAACAAACATGAGCATCAACAACCAGCGGTGAAGGCAGCATTTATAATGAATTACAAGTGTTGCTGACCTTGTCGTCTTTGCTAGCAGCTATTGTGCAGTTAAATTCTGCATTTTATAAGGCTACAACTGCCTACATGTACAGAAGGCAAGCTATTATTCGAGCGTGCTGCAACTAAACAACCAACTCCAGAGTAGACAGTCTACATGCCCAGTGTAGGTGAATAGTCATGCGATTTGCTTTTCAGGCATTCCAGTGTAGATGGAGATTATTTCTGGTATAAAGCTAAAATGCTCGTCTGTTTAGAGACTGTTTAAACAATCGCCATTTTGAAACTAAAACTTATTAATGTGCACGTAGCCACGTGTCTTTACTCTTACACTTTCTGTGGTAGCTCAGTGGTTAAGATATTGGACTGGTGATCGGAAGGTCATGAAGGTCACCGTCAAGCTGCCATTGCTGGAGCACCCTTGAGCAAGGCCCTTAACCTTCACTGCTCACTTGTATAAAATAAGATGTATGTAAGTCGCTCTGGATAAGGGCAAATGACATAAATGTAAATGTAATGTACACTTCACAACTGTATATGAACTGTAATTCCACAATCCGATGGAATTACGCCTGTGGAGGATGGCTTCCCTTTTTTTCTTGTCCCTCTCAAGGTTTATTCCTCAGAAAGCTTTTTCTTGTTTCCTTCACCGCTGCCTGCGGCTTGCTTTTTGGGGATCTGCTGTGCCTGTTGTCTGATATTGTATCTGTTGTGTCTACGTTTATTGTTTAAAGTGCCGTACAAATGAAATTGAATTGAATCATCCAATATGTAATCTGGTTTATAGAGTGATTCAGCACTCTGGGACTTTCTACAATATTGACAATGAAGCCTACAATTAAATAGGTTTTTTTTTTTGGCATTTTTTTCCAATTAATATCATGGCCATATCTATTCATGTACACTGATATTTCAGGCATACTAAAATTTATTTTTGAGACAACGATTCAATTTTTTCATTTTTTATTTGTGCTGTAATACAAACAATATAATATAAAGAACATAAAGAAAGAAAGATTTATACTGAAGGTGTCTTATCACTACTGTCTTGTAATATAACATGTCTGCATTACAGGAAGGCACACCACCCCAGGAAGCTTAATACTGAAGAACAGCGAGACTCTTGCTTGTTAATGAACTTACAGATAAGCAAGGCTCTGGTACAACAGAACCCGAATAGATTAACCTTTGCTGGATAAAGAGCGTTACTGTGCTCTACATACTGCTGAGCCCCCAAACAAAAATACTCTTCGGGCCATATTCAAAGTTGCCGACTTAAGTTCAAAAGTTATCACGTAAGAAAAACCTACATAAGTCAAAAACATAACTGAGACAACCATAACTGAGACATTCCTCTGTTTTAATTCCTATCCTATGCCCATTTCCAAGTAGTCTGTAGTTACGACTGAGATCCGAATACCGATGCGCACATAGCTCACCTCTGAACGCAGCCCTAAATTTCTTTATTATGCAAAAAGGACAGGTGTGTACTCACGATGAGATCAGATCTTATTCTAATTCTAAACTGTGATTGATGCAATGATGAGTAGTTGTAGGACTTGAAACGTCTGTTATGGCATGTTATTCCAGGAAATACCTCTCCCTTCCTGCCCAACAACAGATTTCCCAACAGTATCACATTGTTAAGATGCATATTAACAGTTACAGTCCTTGAAATGGCCCTACAACCATAGACAGGCAGACAGACAGATGGATAGACCTATTAACTTAAATTTGAATATCTAATCATTTTTTGCTGATTTGCGATCAAAACTTAATTAGGATAAATCTGAAATTTTTACAACTTAATAGGTACTTAGTCAATGGCTGTCAGTATACTGAAGTTTGCCTTGTGACGGAGAAGACATAAAACTCATTAAAATTCAAAGCATTGAAATGGTCAAGTCTCATTTTGTACAAATTTTGTACAAATACAAATGAATCATCCAGACTATTATTCCATGGCTTACCCATCGCTAGCAGGATATATGTATATGTTCGTGAGTGTGTGGGTTTCCATCTCTTTCTAAGAGCCGTTGACAAGCCAGAATTGAGCCCAATTCAGAACTACTTTGTGAACTGACATTTAATTTCGGTTTAGTTCTTCGAATTGGAGTTGAGACTAGTCTCATGGTAATCGAACTACATTTATGCTGGAAACAGAATCCAATCACATTAAAGTTGGTCCTGGAAGACAACAGCAGTTTAGGGCATAAATTGTTTTTAGAGCTTTATAGAAAACCCCTAAACCAGCTGCCATCAAAATCACAGAAAACCTCAAGTGTAGAAACAACAAAGAAGCTTTGAGCAATAGAACGATAAATATTCTCTATACTGCAGTTTCAAGACATTTCTGACATGATGGAGGGAAAGATAAGACCATTGTTCGCCATTTTTATTCTCAAAGGGTGAATCATGGCAGGCACAAAATCTTCATTCATTTTTAACCGATATATCCAAAGATAGTCATGTTTACTGTGTCAATTGTAGAATACTGTTAGATGCCTGTATAAAAGAAATACTTGAATCACTGGCAGAGATCTGCAATGGATCATGATAAATTACCAAAAAACTTATTAAGGAGCTTATTAAAATTTAGTCTTGCAAGCCAGACCTCTAGCTTTGCTGGAGAGTCTGGTACGTTTAATCAGTATACATGCAACATCATGCAGGACTATTTCATTCCCAAAAGTTCTTCTCCCTCTGAAAACCACAACACATAAGTGTGTATTCATGTCTGTGC
The DNA here is from genome assembly GCA_030068235.1 of Notoglanidium macrostoma. Lineage (NCBI taxonomy): Eukaryota > Metazoa > Chordata > Actinopteri > Siluriformes > Auchenoglanididae > Notoglanidium > Notoglanidium macrostoma. The sequence continues at coordinate 16,130,629 of JAQQZR010000003.1, read as the reverse complement.
AGACGGCCAGAAAAGTGTTCAAAACATATCAGGCACTCCATATCCGTCTGAGGCAAAGAGTCATGAAAAATAAAAAGCATACACTTATTGGACCAGTGCAATTCATTTATTTCCAAAAACAGAAATATTTCTTGCATATAAGCGGACACAAGTTTAAATAAATAAATAAATAAATACTCCTCGACATAAACAACAAATGAAAGTAGAGAATGGTGTCAATGGGTAATTAGCTCTATGTGCCAATTAGTGTGCAAACTAATTCATGCTACTTTAATTAGGAATGAGAATATACACATAATAGTTTCCTATTTACATTTATGTATGCTTGTTTGATTGTTTTTCTCTTTTAAATACAGTTTAAATAGTTTCCAGTTAATTATCGTAGAAAGTGAACAGACCTATATGTACAAATGAGCAGCTGGGACACAATTTGAAACTTCTAATCTACTAATTATCTACTACTATTAATATTTCGGGGTCCAAGCACAAAGTCCTACAGTGATATTTTTTCTTTATTCTTATTCCTTGGTTCCAGCCAATTTCCACCATTTGCTTAATATGCATATCCTTCTATTGCAAACTAGCCCTTGGAATTTTGTCTAATCTTCAAACTGGAGTCAAACTACTCAGCAGAGTGTGATCCTTAATAATAATAATCAAAAACTCATTGTCATTTTACAACAATGAGGCTGCCTCATGCCAATTGGTTGTATGGGTTCACATGACACTTGCAAGGCCAGGATTCAGAGGTCAGATGCAAAGCTTGGTGCGTGGATATAAATAGGGGAAGACTTATGTTCCGGTAACTATTTCTCAAGAAGTGAAATTTGATCATACTGAAATTTGGCATGCTGCATACACTGTATGTGCTAATACGTAAATGGACTTTTGATGATGATGTGATTATTTAAAAAACATGGCCACCATCAGTCAATCGGCTTTCAACGGGCATTTCACAGGGTTACCATTGATTATCATGAAACCTATGGTAGGTTAATGTAGGGACACCCTAGTATCTGATGCAGTCTCACTCCAATTGACCATTAGGGGTGCTAGTTATGTTTTTTGCAGGCATGACAATGCATTTTCTTAATACTTCTTTTTTTTATCATGATTATTTTGATGAAACCTTAAAAAATTGCCCTGCCTACTCAAATTGATGATAACTGGCATAATATGCAAAACTTGCGACATGCCAATAGACTTACAAGAAACTTGAACGACATAATCAGGACAGTTTCAGGAAAATGTCCAGCATAGTGACTGATGGGGCAGAGCTATAGTCATAGCTATAGTCTTTACGAGGTAAAGGTTGCTGTACTGCATCATTCTCCTAATCTGCAATGGATTTTTTATTATCTCCAAGTTATTCCAAAAACACGGCTGCACTCAGCCAATCAGTTTTCCGTAGGCATTTCACACAACTGGTACTGCGCTATTATCACTTGATAAGCATGTTCATCTCTGGTATCTTTATTGTTCTTTGTCCTGAACTGCAAGAACTGGCCACTGGGAGCTAAGACTGCAATATTTGCTAATGGTGTGGGGTTGTAGATAGTAAATAAGATCATATTATTTTCCTATGATGTGAGCAGTAAGGAACATCTATCCTTTAATGTTAACAGGTAAGACCATTAATACTGCACAGTGTCTCGAGTGTTTTCATTGACCTGCATCCAGCACACATGCAGGCGTAATCCAGATTATAACATTCTAATTTCATAGTGCTCGTTATTAAATAATTCAGTAACAATTCATCTTCAGTAACTGTTTCATTTTGGTCACGGTTCTGGTGGACACTGGAGATTGTCAATAGGTAGGTTAATGAAAGTAGGTGTAACCACATACTGTATGTAACCAATGTTTATCCAAACGTTTTCTCCAGAGTCATCCTGCCACCACGTTAGAGCACCCTCTAAATGATAACTGGGGGTTTCTCAGGCCTCTGCTAGGGACTTTCAACTCACATGAGGACAGCAGAACTTATGTAGCCAGTTCTTTCTGTATATTTATCGAAAATGAAGAAGCATTGTGTGGAGGCACTGCAGGTAGCGTTGTCCGAGTTCAACCCTGAGCTCAGGTTACTGTCTGTGAATTTCACACTTGCGTGCATGTTGCCTGAAAAGGACTGGCATGGACAGACTGTACTCCCACCTTGGCCCAGCGTTCCCAGGATAGGTTTCAAATCCACTTGACCAGGATAAAGCACTTATTGAAGACGAAAAAATGAAAATATATAAATAAAAAAGTAATGCATTGACCAAGGCCAGGAATTAAACATGATTAAAATATACACAAATATTCACTGCTGCTGCACACATCAGCCTCTTCAGCCACACAAAAGATGCTCCCATATCAGCAACGATGAATCATTTAGAGTTAGCTAATCAACGAATCAAGGCAGGAAAGACACGTATTGCTGCTGAATGTTCTTAGTTCAGTGGATCAGATTATTTGAACTGGCATGCTGTCAATTTTTCAATTAACATCTGTAAAATGAATAGGAGTGCAATAGAAGTTATACCCAGTTCAGAGGCCATTAAGCCCACAGTTTTATAGCCAGGTAATAAAACCTTCCACAAGTCTGTACAAGCACATTATTTTTGAATAAAAATTAATTAATTAATTAATTAATTAACAGGAATCTGCTCTCAGTAAAATACATCTTGAACATGGCAACAACCTGTAGGTGTTTGTCATAACAAGCTTGAACCAAATCCTTGTTTATTCAGATTCAACACTAAAGCCCAGTGATACTGACTATAATTTTCCTGAGTGGAAATAATAATAATAATAATAATAATAATAATAATAAAGTAAAGGAGAAGGTTCTAGAAATCCCCTGGCCCTGCCTGGCAGGGCAATACTATTTTGACCTAATGCAGTTTGAAGACCAGACAGTGGCATTCTGGGAGCTGCAGCCGTGTGGTGCCATTAAATACCAACTCCCTCTAACATTTGTGTCACCAGCGTTTAATCTAATGCTCCCGTGACACCCAAAGCCTGGTCATGACAATTTTCAGGACTCTGCACCTAACCCTAAGTGAAAATATGCAAACGTTCCCAACATTATTGACTGCTGATGAAGTCAGTTATGATTCCTTTGCCTTATTGGAGCATGAGAAAAATAGACCTGCAAGATTAATGCAGTGGCATTTTATTCTCCGTGTGGAGACTTTGTCCCCACGTTGTGGGCTTGACTCACATCAACTAAACCTGAAATTAGTTCCAGCCTAATTAATCAGTGAACAAAGATGACAGCCTTAAGCACTAAAAGGTCATTTCTGTAGGTGCTTTTAAAGACATATAAGATAAAGAGGAGGTCTTGGCTAATTGCATTTGTTGGAAAGTTTTTTGTGGCACACTAGGGAAAGAGGCACCAATAGACATGAAACATGGTGCCTAATCACTGATGTGAGAGTGCCAGAGCTTGTTGATGTAAATGACAACGTGGCCTTGTGTTCTCTGAGCAGAGACTGCTTTGGTAATATGCCACCATATAAAGAGATCAATATGCTTCCTGCTGTTCCGAGCACAATCATTTCAAAACCCAGTATGCCACACACACATACACACACACGCACAGCATGCCCCCCACTGTTAAATCATCAATAAGTTGTCATTGCTCATTGCAATGGAAGGAACATTAAAGTCGAAGTTTCTGTCTTTCTGTCTGTCTATGAAAATCTTATAAAACAATATGCTGCGTAGTAGTGTTATACCTCAGCAAATACAGTTCTTAAAATCGAGAAACATTCCCTTTCATCAAAGCATTATTACCGACACACATTCTGAACACCATTATCTGAGTCTATTTAATTAGGCCTAATTAAAACGCACTCATTTCATTTGTTCTTAGTTACTAACCATACCAACTAAACTCACTCCTGGCAAAGAACACAGAGCTTGTGAACCCTGTGAATTCCATTAACGGTCATTACAAGATTACATAGCAACATTACACAGTCCTAAATCATTTGAACCTTGTAGCAGGACTAAATGTGAACTTACCTAGTCTGAAGGAGAGCGGCCCACCGGTGGCACTTCTCACCCACATTGCTAAGAAGAGCAAAGGCGCCCAGGGTGCGAGCATCTTCTATGCCTCCTCATGGGTCCTGGCCCGGGGATGCCCCTGCTCACAGCCACCTGGCACAGCAAACACCAACACACACCATCCCATTGCATGAGTACAGGAAGTCAGACCAATCTAATTTCCAGGCATAATTTCACTATGGCCAACAGGATCTGCTTTATTTTATATTTTTTTTTATTTCTATATCCAGATTAAACGGGCTTAGCTACCTTGTTTAACCTTAAATAATAATCTTTCCCCAGTGTCCAATGAAGAATGAAATGGTAAAGTGGCTTTATTTCATTTAAATGAGATAAACTTACTACTGAAGTCATTTATTCCATTTAGAGTTTGAACTCCTCGTCACTTGTACGCGACTCCTGTACACTGAATCATTGTTATCTGCTTGTGCTTATGTAAAGCGGGGGAGAAAAGTAAGAAGTGTCAAGCTGCTGGATGGATGAGCCACACATTCAATACAGGAAGTGATTCCTGAGACATGTCACTATATTATCACAGCAGGAAGATGACAGTTAGAAAACATATAGAGTCTCAAATCAATCCACTTACACATAATTGAAGGAAATAACTGCATGCTCTGTGTACAATGGGCTTGCACAGTGGAATACTAAATCAGTCAACTTGGCCATGACAAGACCTGTACAGTGGCCAATATTCATGTGTCAAAGTAATAAAGCAAAAGCATAAAGCAAATCTTGGTCACGCATTGGATAATATACCTGATCACTACTATTTATATGAATTGTATCATTCATAGTTTGATGGATTGCTTCGTGACATGTGTTTGTAGCAACAACTCGAGATATAACTGAATATATATCTGTCTATCTATCTATCTATCTATCTAGCAACTAAGTTAATAATGCCTTCTACACAATATAGAATAAATTCACACAAAAAATTTACTGAGCCACCAAGCCATACATAGCTCAGAGACCACATGCTGTGCCCAAGTTCAGCTTATCTCTGCTCCAAAAAAGAATAATTTCATTCATTTTAAGAGTATTACCAGGCACATTCATGGCACATGTTCATTGTTCTTAAATAAATGTTTTGACTAGCAGCAGCACTGTGTAATAGCTTTGTAATATCTTCTGCTCGTGCTCCAGCTAACTATTCTGATGTTTCTGGAAAGGAATAAACCCAAATATTAAACTAAATCAAATTTACTGAGCAAGTACTGATTTGATTTCTTAAGGAAAAACGATTAGAATATAACTAGCTTGCCTGTAAGATCCACAAGGCGTCTGGTTGAGACCAACTGTGTATAATTATGCCTTGCATGTATGTTACTGTTCATAAAAATGTAAAGATGAATGAGGTTTATTCATTGCTAGGGTTTCCTGAATTAAATATCCAACACTCAGTCAAACTGTCCAGAAACAGACAGCCACTATAAAATGTGAAGAATAGACAGACAGATATATAGATAGATCACTTTATTCGTCACAAATAATCATGCATGACAGGCTGCTATAAGACAACACTCTTTTTTTCTATAATAAGATAATTTGCTATAAGGTTGAAATATCCTTTCTGCTATAGGCTTTAACTTGAAACTTTAGGTTTGTAGTTGGGGTCCAGACATGGTTCCTTGGTTACATGTTCACAGACAAATACAAATATGACTGGGAGCCTGCAGATAATGCAGTGCATCTCATGTAGTCTATAAAGAGGGCTGGCAAAATGTTTCTTTAATGAAAATGTTCTCAGAGGGAGAGAGCTAGGAGCTAGGCAATTTTTCGACAGAGGGTCTTTGTTGTCTTCTTTGGTCAAATCACACCATGTGGCCTTTTAATCCTACAAGTTTGGAACAATTGCCAATCACAGGATAAACATTTGACTGGGCCAAAGTTTGGTGAAATTTGCTGAAATCTGACTGGATTACAGTTTGTTCACACAGCTTGCTCAAATACTGCCTCGTCACATTTTTTTTGTTAATTCTTGTCACTTGTATTGTACTTGCTTCAGCTTTAAGTAGATATACAGAGTCTGAAACTCTATTTGAACACACACACACACACACACACACAAACACACACACACACACACACACACACACACACACA
>JAQQZR010000003.1:16103450-16119988 GCA_030068235.1 Notoglanidium macrostoma | reverse complement strand
TATATATAGATAAATAGACAGATAGATAGATAGATAGATAGATACACAGAGAGAGAGAGAGAGAGAGAGTGTAAGACGAGCAATAAAGTGTTAAGTTCAAATGAGTAAGCTATTTTTTATTTATTGCTGACTACTTAGAGGCTTTTCTAAACCTGCAGCAGCAGCAAATGAAAAATGTGTGAGAAAAAAATGAATGTAGACTCTTCAAAAAGGCTTTAGAGAGCTTTTGAGATGCCTACTAAAGATGAATGAATGAAAAAAAGAAAGTTTTTGCTGAGACAAAATGGAGCAGTGCTTCATCCTGGAAGTAGTGGAGTTCCCAGACTCTACTGTCTACAAAGACATCGACTGAAGATCCATTGGCATATAGTTGAATATAACAGGTACATTAATAAAAAAAATTACATCTGGTCATTTTAGTTTTTACCTAGCTAGTTAATTCAGTGCTAAACCATTGCCACATTAAGCGAGCTGCCTAGCTTGCTAACTTTGGATATTTTACTTTTACTTTTGGCCAATTTTACACCTGGCTAGGAAGTATAGATGAAAACTAACCTTTTGGTTAATTCTGGCATATTTACAGTAATGTTTATTAAGTGTGCACTGTCCCTGAGAATAAACAAATGAATAAGTAAATGGACACGACACTCCTCTGAGGCACGTGAAGCCAGGTGATCTTTTCAAATGCTACTCATGCAACTCAGAAGAAAGTTTCATACATGAGCTCACAGACGCCCCTGATTAGTTAGTTTGAAAATGGGATAAAGTATACCATCCCTGCCTCCCTGAGACCACAGCCAACATTGCTCTCTTGGGCTACTGACCATGGATGACTGTGGTATCATCAGGATTGGAACTCATGATCATCAGATGATAGGGCAAACGTTGTTCAGTGGCAGCCAGATGTTGCTCAAAGAAATTCTGATATTTAATAGCAGAAAGAGTCATCTTTTATATAGATTATTACACGAACAAGTGCACAGCTATTCTTTATTCTGGGTTGATATATCTCAGATCTTAACAGCAACAAGTTCCTTTTAGCCCCCACAGAGAGCTTTTAGTATGCTATTATCTGACCTGAACTTGCTATTAATCACCAAAAATAGATGCATGCACACTAATGGCACCAGGCAGTCTTGAGAACGCTAAATGGTGTAAGACACAGATGAAGTAGGAAAAAAAGCAGGGTTATATAAAGGCCATGGAGTCAAACATAGAGCATTATTATACACCATTTCCCAGCATCATTATACTTGATAAATCAGCATTTCAACAGCAGAACATTCTAATGTTTTCCAAAATCCAGCTTACTCAAATGGTACGTTCAACTATTCCTTTCCAACTCCCAGAGGGCTAAATATACAGGGAGGAAAATTTGCATGCCATTTTTCTGTACTGCAAGAACAAAGGTTTCCAAATAACAACAATGCTAAAACCCTAAGTGTGTATTTATGATATGCTTTGATTTAGTAAAGTCATAGCTAAACGCCAAGCTGATCCAGGGACTCACATGGAATTCTTCACCAGTTCATGACTAGGATTTGTGCTCCCCAAAGGAAAGCTGATTTCTCCCTCTTCTGTAGAATTCTGCATTAAAGCGGTTAATCCTGAATCGAAGCAATGTTAATACGAGGACAAAAAATGAGGTTTTAAATAATGTCTTAAGGTGTCTAACATACTCCCGTTATAGAAGAATAGCAAATTGATATGCAGTTCATCACACTAGAGGAGGAAAGATCTACTGGACGAGTTTCCCTATGGCAGGGGACATGCATAACCTCACACAAATCGTGCTGCAGAACATCTATTAATGACTGCCCAAAATTTTACACAGAAGATGCTTTTCGTTTCGTAATAAAAACAGACCACATACAGTATTTTCACATTTTCTGTGTGCTGTCTACGTAAGTCTATTTTAAATATAAACATTTATACAGACTGCTTTATGAAGGTCAGCCTTGAGATGTATTCAGAGAGCCGTGACTGAAACTTTCGCTGATTCAATCGTTGACTCAGTGAACGCAAGAGGAGCAAATCTTGAATTCATCAACTCAAACACAAGACTCACAGAATACGTGAGGAGAAAATCACAGTCATGGCTGTAAAGATTCACTGACTTAAAGAGCAGACACCAAGCTGAATACACACTATTCACTAGTGGCAGTGGAATATACAACGTAAACCAAGGTCAAATCTGAATGAAAGGATGAATTAAGTCAGATAAGTACTTCAATTGACATTTTTTCTGCTTTGGTTTACACGTTTCACTTGTGCAGTATGAAACTGAGAAAGCGATAAGCTGCAAGGCATGACTCATATACTGATTTGTTCACTTTAGTGAAAGTTCATTTGAAAAGTTATATTGAATTATAAGAATAAATTCACAAAAGATTTACTTACTTGTAAAGGCTGGTGAATAATCAAAGAGCTACAGTATCTTGGACCACTCTTCCATATGAAACATCTCAAGCTATATAATGTTCACAAATGAATCTGGACAGAGCCACAAAACAGCGACCAAATGATCTACGATCCACCGCCTGGTTTATAGAAGGAATTGAAGCTTTTCTCCAGTTTTTCTTTTCAACCCATTTTGTGGGTTGACAAGCTCAAAAATCCTTCTCACTCCGCTGGGGCTTAGTATGCTCCTGCATAGCATTCCTAACCATTTAAAAAAAAAAATTCATTCTTTCAGTACGCAGTTTATCGTGGATAGGATCGCAGTGGACCCCGAGGCTAAACCAGGAGCACTGGGTGCAAGGCTGGAATACACCCTAAAGTGGAAGAAAGCATGCACAGGCATTCACACGCTCATTTACACCTAGGGGAATTTTAAAGCAGCCAGTCTGCTTACCTGCATATACTTTTCAGAAGTGGAAGGACACCGGAGAACCCAGATGGAACCCCATTTGGACATGAGGAGAACATGTGGCACTACATACAGTCAGTCACTGTTCTTCATGACCGAAAAAAATTCACTGACTCAACTGAATCACTTTAAATGACAACCTCTGCACTTTTAATGTGTTCTATTCATGTACTTTCCGATCTATTGTTAGATTTGTGTAGGTCAACAGCTATCTGTGCCTATCCCCACTGTGGTACATCAAGTATGAGGATTTTCTTTTTTTTTTTTTTGTTAGAAGAAGAGTAAGCAGTTTCGCCAGGTTTTTGAGTGGGGAAATAGGTCTGGTCCCTAAAGCCTACTTTATTCTTGTGAAGATATAAAAGTAGGAAGTGGACTTCTCTCAGCATAAGAAGAGACTTCCATTGGTACCTGTTTATAAAGTCGCCATATATCATCTCTCCTACACTGAAAGGTCAGTGCCTCTAATACAATGCAGTCAATGTGCTTGTGTGTGATGTAGCTCAGGTTCAATCTGTGCTTGGAAATATGGCTTAAGGCCAAACATTGTTCCAAAGTCCTGAAATACACTTTAGAATGTCTTAAAGCTGGACATTATTTTTGAGCTGGAATACTATATTCTAAAATTTTCATTTGAGTTCCTTGCTGTATTGTATAGTGAATGTTTTAATTAACCTTTCCCATTGTCTTTTATTTATGCTAATTTGCATCATTAGTGTGTTTCCAGAGGATCCAATTAAATCAAATAAATGAGTGTAAATAAGGTGGCACGGTCGTTAGCAGTGTCGCCTCCCGGCAAGAAGGTTCTGGGTTCGAACCTGGCTGACTGGGGCGTTTCAGTTCAGAGACTGCATGTTCTCCCCATGCTTGAATGGTTTTCTTCCAGGAAAACTGGCTACTATAAAAAATAGCCCATAGGTGTGAATGGCTGTTAGCTGGTAACAGCTCTGTGTTAGCTCTGTAATATAATGGTGACCTACCCAGGGTTTACCCCGCCTCTCTCCTAAAGTGAGCTGGGACTGGCTCCAGCTTTCCTGTCACCCTGACGGATAAGCCGTCTAGATAATGGACACATGGACTGTAAGTAAATGAGACTGTTTGTTCATAGGTTTATGTGAAATATCTCTTTGCACTCTTTCATTGTGCCATTTTCTGTCGGGTTAAAAACCTGGTAAATCACTAAATGTAAAGCTAGGCAGAAATTACACATATGTACTAGATATTAGCATGCAATAGAGGTGTAACACAACGACACTTTATCTATCTGTGACTTTTCACTGGTGCAAATGTCTGTCAAGGACTAAAGCCACATTTTTTACTTAACCCCCATCAATATGCCCCTGGTAGCACTTAGAAAAAGCACAAAGGTAGAAATGCCACCACTGTCAGCATGTCAACCAATCTAATGCCCTATAAACCCTTCAGGCAAAAAAACGACCTCCTATTAGTGTCTGGTGCTTGTATCTGTATAGAACACATTCTGAATAATGTGTTCATGTTTGGTTACACCCTGGCATGCGTCTCTGTTCATATTCTCATAAATTGCCCTACCTCCAAATTATGAATGAGTAAATGAGTGCTTGAGACAAGCATATCATGTATGGCAGCTTGCGCACAGGCTCGTCATTGCTTTACCATTACCTGCACTTCTGACAGAGTGGCGATGGCCAAAACCAAGCTTCACTGAGAAGCAAATGACTAATCAATAACCATTTACCCAAGGAGAGATACATGGCTACAGCTCTTCTTCCCCTCTCCTTCCAACTCTCCGGCACTTTGCTACGTGACACAGCTTTGATTTAAGCCTGACAAGATTCTGAGTATGGCTTTTATTTGCGCCGCAGCTAACTATAACAATGTCTCTTATAGGTATCCCAAGTTCTGCTACATTACCATGCTTTCTGATCGATGATCACAATAAAAGCTCTCCGCTTGACTAACGTGATGTTTTGGTGGGTCGACACTTATATTTCTCACTCTCATAATGACTTACCTTGCCCATTAGTTTCCCTGTATATACTTTACAACGAATAATGCATTATAAGTTGAGACTTTACAGATTGAAACATTTTGATATTTCGTCAAGCGCACTGTATCTATTGTGTATTTCAGTTTCAACGAATAAAATGAATATGTAAATATAAGTCATTACTGTTTAGGTATTTAAACGGTTTAGTGCTGTTTAGTAGCTGTATGATTAGTAAAACGGTAAAACCACATACTTTAAAAGTGACATTGCAGTGCTGCTGAATCCTCAAATCTGTTTAATTTGATTAATTTTGTGTTACAGCACTCTGACAGTAATGCTGGCTGTAATTCAGATTGCAGGTTTAATTTTAATGCACCTAATGCATTATCATTTCTAAAGCAACAGCTCATTCACAGGGGCCTGTATGACAGGGCATAATAAATCACTGAAAAAACATATTATTCAACAAAGAATGTTGTATAATCACTGATCTAGAGAAGCTTTCTCTTCTGAGACATTTATTTAACAGTCTAGGTCGGTAAATTGTCCACCATGGGACAGAGGAATTAGCAATTTCTTGTTTGTAGCTGTCTGTTTTATTAACTTTGAGAGTACAAAAAGCAGCTGGTGAGGTTATAGCTGATGTCAGTGATAACAACAACTAACTTGTTTTGAGAACATTCAACAACAATTAATGAAATTAGAAAACGTCAACAAGCATGAAGTGCCATTTATTAATGAATTAGCGATTGTAATCATTTGTAAATTGCTATCAATTCCATAATGAATTCCTGTTTTCTAGGAAAATCATAGCGTGCAGGATCCCAAACAACAACACTGTAAACTCCTCAGTTTCTTGCTAACACGTAGACCTGTCAGAAAAGCTGACTAAAAAAAAGCTAACTAGTGGCTGACTAGGATGATGTTGCTTTTAATTATCCCAGGACAGATAATGAAGAAAGTTCACTTCTCCATTATCTCCATTATCCGACAACAGACCATAATCCTCAGAATTAGCGCTTGCATTAAGAGTTTCCACTGTATCATTAACAAAGCGAATGGACAAAGTGCACCATCCTTCAGCTAACAGTGGGTACCGGGAGATGCTCCACTTTCACCCCGTGTGTGCAATGAGAGAAACTGCCACATCTGCTTTAAATGCTGTATACAAGTCCTCTTTTACTGCCATACTATCTGTGTATACACATAGAGATGGCATACATACAGTAAAACAGTGTGCCAATGTCTGAATAAACAAGATGGCAAAAGTTTACACAGCTGAGCAGACTGAGCAAATTACATGCGACAGTAATGTGTACTTTGACACAGCATGTGTAGTTTGTACATGAGAACAGTGCTATGTAGTAGATTCAATTCACAATTCAGTTCAGTGACTTGGTAACGGTGAGAGGTTTAGGTCAAAATGAGCAGGATGTGAGAAGCAGCAGTATGTATGCATGTATACATACAAGATGGAAATGTTGCATGCATTCCCAGCATTTGCTGGCTTTCTCTCCCTCTCCGAGGCCCTATGGCTGACCTAACAGACCACCAGGCTATGCACCCTACACTGCAATAATGCAACATGCTCACTGGCCCTGGGGTTGTTTGCTTAGTCTGAGCAAAAATCAGGAATGTAAAAGCAATTTATTTTCAACGAGAGCATTCTCATGACATACTCAATAATATCTGGTGGCAGATCGACTCAGCCACTTGTGTCATTCCCCTTACTCCTTTGGCTCTCTCGTGTGGACATTATACGACAACAAACTTGATTTTTTTTTTTTTTTTTTTTTTTTTTTACATACAAGTGAAATTTATTTATTTACCAAATAGGGTTTCTTTATTTTTAACCACAACATTTTCCAAAGAAGATACAGCTATTACGCAGGAAACTGCATAGCACTTCCTCTGGAGATTTGAAACGAAAGCCTGTATCCATTAAGAATGATTATGCTTACATGTTGACCATCTGCCATGTTTTTAGGTGTGAACATAATTATGCTTTATGTGTAATCGGTATCGTATAAGACTTGACATTAATGTCTGAGAACGCTAGGATTTTACAGTGTTAGTGTCAGGGTGACAGTTGGGGCTGGATATAGAGTTGTAGTCAGAAGTTTACATACAGTCATCATGGACAGGAATGTCATGGGAATATTGGGCTTGCAACATATATCTTAAAAATTAACACAGGATCAAAATTATACATACAGAGTCAAAAATATACATAGAGCACTCCTAATATTTGGTTAAATGTCCCTTAGCGAGTTTTACCTTCACCAGAGTGCAAAGTTTTTGGTAGCCTTCAACCATCTAGGTGATGGTTATGCTGAAGGACTCTGAGGTTCCTAGATTATTAAATTCCATCAGTTCCACTGGCAGCAAAACAGCCACAGAGCATGATGCTACTACCACCATGCTTAACAGTTGGTAGTGACTGGTTAATGACTGTACCTCTTGTCATTGTGGCCAAACAACTCAATGTTTGTCACATCATCTGAGCATAAAACTTTCCTCCAGAAGGCTTTTTCTTTGTCCATGTGGTCAGCTGCAAACTTTAGTTGAAAATGAAGGTGGTGGTTGATGGTTCCTGGGTTGTTCCTGACCATAAGAAGCGATTTCCTCTCAGATGACGGTGACAGATTGGGTCTTCTTCCAGACCTTGTAAAAGTTGCTTTCACACCTCTCATTAGCTTGGATTCGTCAAACAAACCCTTGTTATGTTGCGCACAGAGAAGCTACCAGCTATGGTCAGTCATGATCACGAACAGGAAGTTAAGAGGCCTTGCCCTTGGCAAGTTCAAAGACATTTTGATACTTTCAGCACTACCGAACTAATAATGCAAGTAGGTGTATGTACAGTTTGACTCTGTATGTATAATTTTGTTTGTATAAATTTGACCCTGTGTTGATTTCAGAAAACCCAAACCAAATAAAAATTTTGCACCAACACTTGGTGAAGGTTCAAATTAAAGATATATGTTGTACACACATTCTGCCACAGAAAAAGGACAGCTCAAAGAAGTCACTAAAAGCCCAATATTGTCATGAAATTCATGTCCATGATGACTGTGTGCAAATTATTAACCTCAACTGTAAAGACATACAATGAAAACAGCCAATCCAAAAACCCTACTCAAAACACATACACAGGTCAGATGATCAACAAAGAGAGATAAACAGGGCAAAACCAACTAATTAACCAATTAAAAACACAACGGCAACAAAAATATTAAATCAAACAAGAGTACAAAGGGTTTTTGTGGTCAGTAGTTCAAAACAGGAGCAAGGCTTTGTAAAGACTGAGGGAATGGTCCTGTTAATTAAAGTGTGTTTATGAATGTCAACAGATGTCTGGTGAATGCAAATGAGTGAGTTGATCATGTGACAACATTTGGAGTCTAAAACAAATGTGCTGTGATGTCATGGTGGATCCTGGGAAGTGGAAATGGTGGCACAAGAAGATGGTAACATACCACCACCACCAATATAGGCCTACTACTACTACTACTAATAATAATAATAATAATAACAATAATAATTATTATTATTATTAAGCCAGTGTATTCATATTATGGACATAATTTTTCACCATAAATCAAAAAACATTTTTCTTCTTTGTCCCTAGCTATAATATGGATGTAAAATGAGGAAAATATATTTCAGTGTTTTCACAGAAGCAGAGAGTAAACGTCAACACATCAACAAAATATAACAGTTTCAACTCCAACAGGGTAAAAATCCTACCTGCGGTGTTAAACTGGTTTCAGACTACAGGCTGTCAGAATCATTTCTTGCAGTTGGCGCTCATTGATTGTGGGTTTTATATGTTATCCATCATGCATTTTTATGACTACACTATTGCTTGCGAGGGGTTGCTACCACACACTTTATGTTTTATCTTTAGCCATGAATGCTTGATTACTTGAAGTCGCAGGTTTATAAGGTACACAGATCGTGTGGCTTATGAACTGACATTGATTTTGAAGCATTCGTTTGTATTCAAGGTAGATGTGAATGGGTGTTAGATGTTTGCGGCCTACCTAATGTCCTCAGTGCTGCTGTGATCTTTGGTAACAGTAGCAATGGTCATTTTGTCCAAAAGTGGATATTCCTCTCCTAATTTCAGTCCCGGCACTGAAAATTGTATATCTGAAGACCCTTCTGCTACTTAAGAAGAATGTTGTGCCAGCGGTAATGTACTCGAATGCTGGGTTTCTCAAAAAGGAGAAGAGAAGCTTGCCAGTCTTTTGGAAGAATATTTGGTGTTCAGCAGCCACCCACCAAGAACCCCATGCCATGCACCTGCTAGTTCAGAAAAAGCAGCCTGTAAAGACAGAAGCATGGCTGCACTGAGCAGGATAATATAATTGATTATGATTTGTTGTGGGAGATGGTGAGGGTGGTGGAGCAGCCATACTTATGATAATGTTGTGTTGCACCCTTGATATGCAAAATATGTGATAGAGAGGCAGATTCACTAATCATGAACATAGGTATCACTGTGGCTGATTTCTAGCAAACAGAAAAGAAAATCAGGTTTGGGTTGAAATGATGCTTTTCTACTAATAATATACTTTGCTAACCTTTCTACACATGCCTTGGCTGTCTGTCTGCTAAAATTTCACTGGTTAAGGAGCCAGTTTACAAACATAACAGTAACATATTGCTAGCAAATGATCCTTTTCTCATGCAATAAAGGTCACATTTTGATCAAGTTTTTTTTTTTGCATAGTTACATGCCAAAACTAAATGGACATAAGTCCAATCATTTCAGATTGGGATCCGGTACAGACGCTGCTGCATTGTCATGTCACAACAAAGAATTAAAATGTTTAAATGCCCTAATTAAAAGACATTATTAAAAATAAATTAGCCCGTGCAACAGATCTGACTGAATTAATAATGAGTGAACAGAAATTAGTGGAGTGCTGTTTTACATCATGGCGTGACGGGACAGAGACCGATGTGGCTAATAATCAAAGTGATAACTCATTCCACATTGTAAACCTATGATTCTTTACAATTGGGCAATCATGTTGTTCTTCCATAAGTAGATTGTAAAGGTAAGCGGGGCGTCTTTCACTGGAATTGGAACTCTGTAAATGCAGTTTTCTTCTTTTCACTTCTGGGGATAG
The DNA here is from genome assembly GCA_030068235.1 of Notoglanidium macrostoma. Lineage (NCBI taxonomy): Eukaryota > Metazoa > Chordata > Actinopteri > Siluriformes > Auchenoglanididae > Notoglanidium > Notoglanidium macrostoma. The sequence continues at coordinate 16,110,012 of JAQQZR010000003.1, read as the reverse complement.
GCAGAGATGCTCGAACTTCATTTGTGATTGAGGAACGTAAAATAAGACACCGATATCAGTTTTCAGAACTGTATATATTACAAATAGTCAAAATGTGACCTAGGGTTCTCTCAGGCCGCATATATTTGGAGATGCATTGTTGTGTTTGAGTACTGTGTGTTAGTTGTCCAAATAGAAACTGAGATTTTAAACACATTTTTACTTCGCTGAATTATTTGTTAAACGGCAGACTTTGTCACCCTGTGGGAAGCCTCACAGTTTTGCAATCCAGTACGAAATGAATCATCATGGTATCAAATTCAAACCCATGTAATTCTGCAGTATTATTTTTTTTTTCCTTTATGTTTGAAGCTAATTTGTTTTTAAGACCACACAGGAGCCGTGACACGGGATAAGATATGAATATTTAGATAAAGATAAAGCTGTGTCATAGCAGTCATAACCTTTGCTAACAACCTCATTTATACGGATTATGTTGTTGAAACGCATTCCTCAAAACCTTGTGAAGTGGTGTGAAATCTTTAACATGTTAAATGACAACAAAGTATACATTTTAAGGAACAGTGGTATGGCTTCAACAATGATGTGGAAAAATGTGCAACGGTGTTTTAATATCCCAAAAGCTCCATAGTAATTCATTAACCTTATGCATTAGGGCCCACTTAACTTCTGGTGCTCTGATTATTATAAAGGAGAGATCTAGGTTCGGAGTCATTAAAATTCAATAGGAGCAGCCTTTAAATTATTTGTGAATAAAACAAAATAGTTTCAGTAGGAGCCTACATGTATGTTTTGGCACATTCTTAGAAGCAAATGTATATTGTCGGTATAGGATGCAGTAAATCTTGATGGCATTATGTCCAACTATAAACTGCAATTAGTAAAGCAGAAAAACAATTTTATTATTTGCTTGAGAAGTGAAAAGCAATTGCAATCACCACTGCAGGGATTTTCACTGTCAGGTACGGACACACCTGAGGGTTTGGTCAGTTTTTACCATAATGAACACATCTGTTTTAGCTAATTTACTACTGTGTATTCAATAGACATTCATATTTAGTATGTGTATCCATATGTTGTATGTGCCAGTAAACCGCTTAGGTTATTGGTATTAATGTATGAAGTAAATACTAGTCTTAATCTTTACAAGCATTACAAGACAGAATTTCCACATGTTTAACTGAAATAATGAAATTAGCTTAAATCTGACTTGTCATTTATACCATTCATTTACAATCCCGTCCATAATATACCATTACTCGGAATCGGACTAGCATGGGAGTAAAGGGTCCCCATTTCAATCCAGAGATTGGGTTACTGTCTGTGTGGCATTTCTCATGTTCTCCTCTTATCTCCAGTTTCCCCCTACTTCACAAAAACATGCCCTGAGATGGATTGGCTATGCTAAATTGCTTGTAGGTGTGAATGAGTGTGTGTGCATGGTGCCCTGCAATGGACTTGCATCCCATCTTTATGCTGGGATATGCTCCAGATCCACCGTGACCCTGACCAGGATTAAGTGCTTGCTTACTAAAGATGAATGAATAAGATGAATAGGGGAAGAATCGCAGAGATGCATTATAAGCTTGTAATGGATAAAAAAGAATCATGTTATGCCAATATATGCAGTTGAAGTGGTTAATTAACAAACCCTTCCGCTGGCCTGACAGCATAGTACATGAATCGCAAGGCCAAGATGCTATAAAATAACAATAACTGTAAAGGAAGCTCTTAAATGGGTATTCCAACATAAATCTATCTTATTATTTTTTTTATTTTTCGGAAGGGAACTCCATAAAATTCTATTGATGGGTGCCAATAATTTGAGTTAATTGTAGTAAGAATTCACAGCATATGTCTTGGCCATGGAACAAGCTAACTTTTTTGATATAATAATAAGCAGACGCATACAAGGTAGAACATAAAGGTACTGATTTACGAAAAATGACTTCTAAAATGAAGTGACAGAATGGATAGTATGTATAGGAGACATTAAGACATAAATTAGACATTAACATTGCCCAAAAAAGTACTGTTTTGAATTTTGTCTCTCCTTCTGTCCACTTGCTCTTCTTGTTGGAACAGTTCTGAAATGTGTGGCTATGCAAAGGTAAATAAGCAAAATAAATCCTCATTTATGAATTATGCCTGTTGCAGGAGTAATGCATGCTTTGCATTCGGATGCTAAAGACTGCAATAAAATATTTGCGACCCTTGCATTGCCAAAATGAGCCAGATAGCAAAGAGAAAGATTCTGCCACAAGGCAGCTGTAATCACTGAAAATGTACTTCTCCAATGAGGAGCTTTTCCCACAATTCAAACTGGCCAATTTTACTTTAAAGATCACTGCATTACTGCAGCAAAGATCAAGTAGGAATGTTTACAATAAAAGCATTGGTGTTTTTTTTTTTTTCCATTTTAGCCAGGGTATTTCTTTATTTCAGTTCTAAAGCAGAAAACTTCAACTAAGGTATGGAGGAATGTGCTTCAGTTCTGGCCTCTGTTTCATCTCTGTTCCCCCCAGATCCTGATGTGGTCTCCTTCAGCACGCTCCGTCTTACTCCAGGGAGTGTGAGCAATAGCATGATGAATGACACACCCGCTGTGTCACAAAGCTTCCTCTGTCGCCGAGTTGGACTTTAAGCAGCTTTAAGCTTCTTGTTCCAACTCTGATTCCACTGCTTTGTTTACGGTTGTAGTTCATAGTGTCTAAAATCAGTTCTGCAATTGTTATTATTGAAACACTGCACTGCTTCAGGGGTCAAATGTGAGTCAGAGGGTGTAATATTACAACTCAATCACAGCACTCATGAAAAAGTAAAACAGGGCCCAGACTGACTTAGGTGACACATTTCAATAATGCATTCATTCATCGTCAGTAACTGTTTTATCTATATCAAGGTCATAGTGGATCCAGAACCTATCCCAGGAACACTGGGTGCGAGGTGAGCCACCACCTGACCAGTCCAGCACAGACAAAAGTTTGTGGACATCTCATAATAACAACCAGATATGCTTTTTGGACAACCTATTGCAATTTTAGTCTCCCCTGTGCTGTTATTTTAACTCCCAGTCTTCTTTCCAGTTAAACAGTACATGTAGACAACCAATGTGCCCCCTTGCCCATATAAACACCTCTTTACTTATTGGTGTCTAAATCTAGCAATAAAAGCAACATTAAAGAAACAGCTTTCTTGCATAGCTGCCCAATTTAGAATCTTGAAGTCTTTGCATATTAAAGACTGTTGAGTGGCTACATGAAAACCAGCAAGAAGAGCAGAACGGATCCAGAATAATCACACCGTCATGTTCCTGCTTTGTTGAATTGCAAGCATGGACTGTGAACTCAGTCAGGGTTCATGTCCAGGGCATGCCAATTATACAAAGGTTATAAAGCCTCTCCTCCAGCTGTGAGCATAACGAGCTATAATTCTGGAGCTAAATGTATTTCTATTTGCAGCAGCAGCAGATCTATTTTTGATCAAAGAACAGATAGGTAAGGGCAGTTACACAAACATTTCCCACAGAGAGGCCAGCCTTAGAGCAGTTAGCATAAAGTTCAGGGGCGGAAGAAAGAGCCAGAGAGGTCCTGATCCTCAGGTATATATTTAAGAAGGAAAATAGAGGATAGAGTGTCAGATATGCTCTATCAAGGTCTTTGCAGTGGTAACTAAATATTACTCTGTTATTCATAAAGACAGTTTTGGGTGGCATGGTGGTGAAGTGGTTTGCACTGTCACCTCACAGCAAGCAGGCTCTGTATCCAAACCTGCCTATCGAGTGTCTATCGTGCATTTTACATGTTCTCCCCGTGCCTGTGTGGGTTTCCTCTGGGTGCTCTGGTTGGCCCACAGTCCAAAGACCTGCAGATTAGGCTAACTGGCTACTGTAAATTGCCCATAGGTGTGACTGCGTTTGAACGACTATTCGTCTCAGTGTTGGCTCCGTGATAGACCTGTCGAATATGTTTTCTACCAAGCGCAACCTGTCCACATTGACCCCACAGAGAAGTGGTAATAAAGATGCAAACGAAAAAAGAAAGGAGAAGGCGTAATTGATTCATAATTATAGTTTTGAATGCTTAAATAATACAACCACACATATACAACCCCAATTACAAAAGAGTTGGGACGTTGTGCAAATTGTAAATACAAATAAAATGCAATGATAGGGAAATCTCATATCTTCTAACTTTTTTGGAATTGGGGTTGTACACTACTTTTAGGTAAGTCCAACTACACAAGGACAACAGCCAATCAAGGGACAGAGAGAGACAGTGGGAGTCCAGTCTAATGCTATAATAAGAGGAGGAAGAATAGGGAAGTGATTCTGGTGGCACATTTTTTTCTTTCTGAACAGATAAGGATAAGGCCACTGTTCCCTAACTGGGTGGCTAGCTAATGGATTTATATACAGTTGATTCATGCTTACTTTGGAATTTGTGCTACCCAGTTATGAAGTTCTTTTAACTAGAGAAGTCACGATAACCACCTATTGGCTATTTTAAAACTCTTTTTGAATACATGAAGGTTTGCTCTTTAACCTACAGTAGTACTCAGTAGACTTGACATTATCAGACTCACACTCACTTTGAACAATTCATTTTTTCGAATTAGTTTCATGGTGTGTCCTGAGCCCGTCTCAGGACCACTGGTTGTGAGGCGGGGATACACCCAGGATGGAATGCTATCCCATCGCAGGGCACCATGCACACACACATTCATTCACTCATTCAAAACTTGGGGCTAAGTTTATCTTGGCCAATCCACAGACTAGTATTTTTTAGGAGGTGGGACAAAATCTACAGAACATGAACAGAAACTCCAAGCAGACCGAGCTCGGGATAAAACCTGGGAACCTGGAGGTGTGATGCGGCAACACTACCCCCTGCATGACCACTCTGCCAACATTTTCATACTATTATTGTAATAGTGAGGAAAAGTCAATAAAGACAGCTGATAATTAAATAGAGTCACAAATCCTTTGGCCACATCCCAAACTGCTTACTACGATCATTACTAATTAGGCTAATTACATCTGCTCAGCTCACTTGTAAGTCGATTTGGATAAAATTGTCTTCCAAAAAGAGTAAACGTAAAATTAAATGTAAATATAAATCTGTGTAAGATTGCATCACTCCAGGACCTGTGTTTGACAACTCCCAGTGACTCTCTGCTTACGCTGAAAAGACGTCTTATAATCGCTCCTTGCTCCAGCTTTCCAATGGTAACAAGTCACGGCCATGACAGCTGCAGAGTGGCCAGTACAGCTACACACAGCACTCTGCTGGCCATAAACAATGCTTTTTATTTGATAAGCAGTTGTAGAAGTGGATTTTGATGGGGGGCAGCAAGGCAGTTATCCAGCACTATAGGTAATTGGGTGGTGGGGATGGTGTTAGCTCTGTAACCAGTCACTAACCTCTTCATCCATGGCAGCCTCTTATATTATTTCACTCAAAGCTGAGGTGAGCCCACTGAACTATTGCCCATATTAGAGAATGCTTTCACTGTAATTGATTGGATGTAAAGGAAAAGAGGCCCTGTAGTCTCTGTGCCCCTGCCACTAAACCAGTTCCCCTGTTTCCATGACCCTTTACAGAGTCCTTTAAGGGTCTTGAAAATGATCTGGTGAGATGGCTACTATATCTGTCCCAAGGTCATGAATACATATTGGGTATGGTTCTCCTGTTTGCCCTCCTTCCTTTTCACTCCGCAAGAAGTGTCAAGGTATCTGCAGGTTTCTCTCCATTTGAGTTTCTCTCCATCTGGAGACTGTGGGACTGCCTGGATTTCGCAAAGATGTTCTTAATCCCTACAGTAATCTGCACATTCCTAGTGACCTTGCAAGTCCTTTACACAGTCATTGAGAAGCTTGGGCAAGCACCCTACAGGAGAAACCAAAGCCTCACGAGCAAGTATTGCTGGATTCAGATTCTAACATCAGGAGCTAAGAGAACTGCAGAATCAGTTCCCTCTCTCTACCTGCTTTACCCCTGACATAATAAAATATATCATCATATTAGCACCCTTCAAGGAGTCATTGTCTGGCAACAGATCTTTGAGAGACCTGACTTGCAGACAGTGTTCTACTTCATCCCAAAGATGTTAGGATGGGGTGGAAATCAGGGCTCTCGGACCAAGCTCTGCAAACAATTCCTTTATGGCCCTGAATTTATGAATAGGGTGTGGCATTGTCAGGCTCAAACAGAAAAGGATCTCCCCCAAACTATTGTAACAAAATCAAAAATATATGATTCTGCAATGTGTCTCTGCATCATGAATTCGAAGACATATCCACATAGATTTGTGTACTGTATATACTCACTCAGTGGCCACTAGTGCAGTTGCAAGAAGTTTTGGAATTACCTGGATTTCATGGATTTATGGATTAATTACTCATAAAATGTGGTCTGACGGCGGCACGGTGGTGCAGTGCTTAGCACTGTCGCCTCACAGCAAGAAGGTCCTGGGTTCTGTGCGGCGTTTGCATGTTCTCCCCGTGCATGTGTGGGTTTCCTCCGGGTGCTCCGGTTTCCTCCCACAGTCCAAAGACATGCAG
>JAQQZR010000003.1:16078235-16088962 GCA_030068235.1 Notoglanidium macrostoma | reverse complement strand
GTTCAAACAAAACAAAATCACTCTGATTCTGTCATCCTTTTTGTGGAATTTGTACTTTAACTGGACATTAGGCCGAATTCATAAAGTGCGACATGAACAAATTTATTCATAAATTCGCATTAACGAAAGAAATTTGGAATTCGTGAAAATCTCATGATTTCGGAAAAATGTCCACATTCTACTTCCGCTCATGAGTGTGCGCAATAAATATAATAAATACTATAGATCTTGATTTGATCGACATTAAATCATAATATTCGCCTGGATTACTGTACTTTTATATAAGGAATACACTGTCAAGTTTAACTTGCTTATTAGTAGTCTCAAAAATACATCCACATCCTAGTTCACTAGGTCAAGGGCTAAGAATAGGCCTATCGAAACCCAGTCGTTTTACTGTATATTATTGCCATTACTTAAAGAATAAAAAATAGCAAGGAAGCAATCCAACACAAACCCATAAATTAAGATGAAAAGTAATCATTCAAATATGACAAAGAAATGCTGCTGTATAAACCAGAAAATATGCTGGTCTGTCTGTGCATAGCTGTAAGCCATAAACAAATGCCTCAGCTGAGGAAGGATTTAGTGAGGGAAAGGATGTTTAAAGACCGGTATCATTTTTTTTTCAGAGGATGAAAGCTGGCTTATAAATTGGTTCTGTTTGCCATGCCACCTTCTTTTAATGCTGTGCAACACTGCCAGCACGTCAGCTGAGATACGCTCACGTCATCATTTGCTTGCCGCCCCACTTAATTTATATCGAATTAATCTTTTTCTGTAATTTTGACTTCTTCAGGTGGTGTTACACTGCGAATTTTAATATAAAATACAAATATTTTTATTAGCACAGAAGGAATCCAAATAACTTCCATTTCTTACTTATACCCTTTCCTATTCATTTCATGTTTCCAGACCTCTGTACCCTTGAGTTTTTATGGAGGTGTCACTAAATGCAAATGAGCTGTATCGGAAATGCACTTTGAACTTTACACCTTGACCGATCAACATAGATATGTTTTGTATGAAGAAATCTGGCATTTCTGAAACTTTTAGATGTGAAACTTTTAGGTCAGTTTGGTATAGGTCAGTCTTCTCTAAAGGATGATAGAGTAAATGACCCTTGTCGCATTCATTACACCAGCTGTCACTGATGAATCTTCATGAATCTTCAGTCTAGGCTACGAAGAAATTAGCACCAGCCACGCTTCTTCATACCATTTCATAAATGACCACTTCTGTTGCAACTGGTTTTAGAAAAAAAAATAAATAATAATAATCTGAGATTGATTCCAGAAATGCAAACCATATACTGATGCATTTTTTTATCTTTGAATGAAGCCCTGCTCCAGAATATGAATACATAATACAGGATTTGCACTCCTCACTGACTTGCATTCATTCATATCACACATTATTCGAAGTCACAGTTGCTGTGCTTGCAAACAAGTTATTAATTAGACAGCAACCCAAGAATATGAAATGTTTAATGCAATTTGATTACAGCAGATATAAGCACCAGCTTCAGGTCAGCTAGTTTACAAGACTTTGAGCAGAGTTAGTGCCTGGAATTTCAACTAGGAGGATATGTTTTTGAGTACAGTGCGTTTGTCTGTTTGCCTTTAAGTAGGAATGTGCAAAAAATACTGGCCCGATTTTCATGAAATTTGGTGGCAGGGTGCAGTATGGGCCAAGGAAGAATCCATAAAATTTTGAAGTGGCTGCAACTCACATGGTGGCTTGACAAAGTTAGCTTTGCTTTGCTCTAATGTTATGAGATTGGCATTTGGCGGGAGTCTGTGCTCAACAATGCCATGCATCTTAAAATACAATAGATGGCAGTAATGTTCAGTGGTGACAAAACATAGCCAATGTAGAAATACAAGGACTCCATTGAAAATAAAGACTTATAGAGTGGCCGTGGTTTCCGATTTGCATATCATAGATCAGTCGAATATTGTCCTTGGCAGAGGCCTGCATTCTCCAAATACCCTTCTAGCTATTATTATTTGTTATTATTACAGCGCAATGCCTTACATTATATTTACAAGCCAAAAAAATAAGAACCACTTTAGTTTCCAAATACAAGGCTACAATACAATCTTTTTTATGCAATGTTGAGAGCATTGTGCCAAGCCAAACAAAGCACAAAGGATTTTACTGAGAAAAAGGATTACCAAGAAAATCACCTCCAATGAAAAAGGGATTCCACTAGCAATTTAGCCAGACCAATGACAAACATCATGTCCCTAACAGACTGCAGAACCCAAAAATAAATCTAAAAATAAGGAAGATGTGAGGTATGTTGATAAATGAAGAATTCTGTGTTTGGTTTGAAAGCTTCTATGTAACAGAATCTTGAATAATCAGCAAATGACAGAGAAAAAGTTACTTCTGCATTTAAACCATGTAATGGAGCTGTAGATTTATTAGCCAAGTAATAATGAGTCAAATCAGACAGGTCAAGCTCATAAGCTCAGACACTCTGCATGATGGGGATTGATAGGCCTCCTGTTGCAGCTGGAGTAAATGTTAAGATTTTATCACTGTTCTTTCTACAGAGCTGTCTTTAGTCTTTGTAAGAGAGGAGAATTTTCTGGCTGGAGAAGAACTGCCACTCTGGAAGGAAGAAAAGTAGGTAGGTAAGGTGGAAGGTAGGTAGTATATTTCATGTTAGTTTATGTTGGGTGGGCATGTAAGGTAAGATGTGTTATGATGGGTAGGTAAGTAGACAGTGTAAAATATTTTAGGTTATGGTCAGTAGGTAGTTAGGTGGGGGAGGTATTTTGACTGGAGTGGTCAGGTAGGGTAGGGTATTTTAGGTTATAGTGGGTGGATAGACAGGTAGGTAGGTATTGTAGATTATGTCAGGTTATGGTGGGTGGATAAAAAAGTAGGGCAGGTTATTTTAGGTTATGGTGGGCGGGTTGTGTAAATTATGTTAGATACTGGTTGGTGGGTAGGTAGGTAGGTTGGTGGGGTAGATTATATCAGGATATGGTACATAGGCAGGCAGGTAGTAAGAGTAGGTTATATTAGCTTAGGGTAGGGTAGGTGGGTCGGTAAGGTAGGTTATGTTAGGTTAGTGTGGGTGGGTAGGTGGAGTAACTGAACTGAGCTTTGGGAAGGAGAGGGCACTGCATGTATGCAGTGCGCTATAATGTCATTCCAGGCATAGCACAACTTCACATTTTTACATTAGAAAGGATGACATTAAGGTACACTGTGGTAGCAGGACACCAACATTGTTTTGAGGTAGTCTGCTAGAATTTTTAATACCAACAAGAAAGATCATTTACTCTGATCTGAGGCTGGTGGATTTGCTCTGTAGGAAGGAGGTAGGCCTGTCTTCCATATTTCTGCTATACCAGTATAATCTAAATGGTGTAATTATTTCATTTTTTTCTTTTTATCAGTTGTATATCACATGCTCAAAGGCATACACATGCACTGTCATGGGTTATTACCACAGGGGTCTCTGCAGCAGAAAGCACAAAGCTGCTAATGGGAATTCTGCAGCTCATATGATGAGGTCATTTGTAACTGGATCACCTTATAACTTTGTGCCTGGAGTATGGGAACGAATTCTATCCTCCATTCAGAGATGACCATGTGCAGAACCACAACAGACTGGGAAAAGGTGTTGGGAGTCCACGTATGTGCAGCGGTTCTTTACAAAACAGGTAGATAAATCCAAATCACAATCCATATAGAGAGGTCATTAAACAGAAAGAGGCCAATAATCAATCACGGCATGGCTAGCCTCGTAAGCCAGAAAAACCATAGCCCACAGGCTGAATCCACATGAGAGTTATTTAGTTTACTCTCTGCTAAGTCACACTCCTGAATAACTCAAGCTGAGATTCCTGAAAACAGTTCTCTTTAACCCATCAACTATTTCTTGCTCCAAAAAGACCATGTGTCACAATATTCGAAAGTTTCAAAAAGAAATATAGAAGTGTGGAAAGCTAATCAGGTTGCAACCTTCAACGTCCTGAAGGTTGTGGCCAGAACTGTGTACAAAAGATATCAGACACTCCATACCGCATGGGCTGAGCCTCAGCCTGAGAGTATAGCACAGCAAACAGAAACAAACAGGATATCCAAATTGAATAAAAATGTGATTTGGCAAGACTTCACAAAGCATAAAGTGTGAGTGAGTGAGTCTAGAGTCAATATTCTGGTGAGGTTACCCTCTTATGGGCTGGAGGGGTATCTTCCTGTGTTTAGATCATTAGGCTTAGACCTTAGACTCTCATTAGGAAGTGGGTGAGAGGTGAGGGAAAGAAAAAGAGAGAGAAAGAGAGAGATCCGAATGGAAATAGAAATCCATTTCCTAGGACTGTGTCTGTTTTTAATGAAATCATGACATTCAAAAGTACCTTGGCTCTCTGTCCTTTAATACGGATACCATTATGCATAAATGATATATTTCTGGTTCAGAGTAATTGCAATAGAACACATTATTTGTAACCCTATGTGCTACACAATTCCATTATTGATTTAAAACAGTCATGGTTAATTAGGTCATCTATCCACAGTTATATTCATGACGAAAAAAAGTCATTAGTTACATATTACTGTTCATCATCACTGCTGCACAAAAGAAAACACAGTGAAGAGAAATCTTCAGCTCCTAGGCCAGTTTTATCGCACTTGTATCCTCCACGTAATTATACAAAATAAGCATGTGCTATTTTAGTGCATATTCGTATAACTGCCATCCGCTATAAATCATTTGTTTTGCACAAAATGTGTACAATTATTGATTATATATAAATTACATATAAAGGTATTTCTGTAAAATTTTAGAGTGAAAATGAGATAAAATTCCATCTGCATAAATATTCATTAACCCATCCATCGATCCACCCATTATCTATACCGCTTATCTGTAAAGAGTTGTGGAGATGTTGGAGTCATTCCCAGCTCGCTTTGTGTGAGAAGCAGGGTACACCCCAGACAGGTCGCCAATCTTTCGCAGATCTAACACAGAGGTGAAAAACCATTCACACTCACATCTATGGGCAAATTAGAGTAGCCAGTTAGCCTAATATGTCTTTGGGCTATGTGAGGAAACTGGAGTGCCCAGAGTAAACCTATGCAATCACAGGGGGAACATCATCTTCATAAAAATGGCTGTATCGAAACTTTCTTAACACCCATCCATATCAAATGTGCCTTTGCACCAGTTATATACAGCTATGTACTGTATCTATTAAATAATTCAATTCAAGTTTCAATACACATACACTCTTGCAAAAAACAACTAAACATGTTACTTTCTCTCGGAGCAGCCTCAATTCTTTGTGGCATGGATTCCACATATTATAAATATTCCTTTGGGATTCTGGTCCATGCTAACATGAATACATCATATAATAGCCGTGCTGCAAATCTCATGTTCTACCATATCCTAAAGGTGCTCTATTTGATTCAGATTTGATGACAGGAAAGGGCATCGAAGTACAATAAACTCACTGTCATGTTCGTGGAACCAGTTTGTGATCTTGCAAAATATCATTCTGTAAGTCGGAATTAGAAGATGGATACATTTTGGCCATAAAGGGATGAACGTGGTCAGCTGTGACATTCAAATGATATTCAACTGGCACTGAAAGGCCCAGTGAATGCCAAGAAAAGATTCCCCATACCATACAACCACCACCAGTGTTGACACAAAGCAGGTTGGCTCCATGGATTTATGATGTTGATACCAAATTCTGACCCTACCAACTGCATGTCGCAGCACAAATCTGCCTCAAGGTTTCACCTTTTGGGCATTCTGAGATGCTTTTCTGTTCACTACAGTTGTTAAGGTTGGTTATTTGAGTCACTGTAGTCATCCGGGCAGCTTTAACAAGTTTCGCCATTCTCCTCAAAACCCTTGCATTAATGTGTTTCCAGCCACAGTACTGCTGCTCACTGGATCCTTTTCACATCAGTCAGTGTAAACTCAAGAGACTTCTGCGCATTGAAAATTTCAGCACATCATGCGGGTCCCGAAAAACTCCAACCAGCCCATCCAATACAAACACACATACCACTATCAAAGTCAGAGAGTTCACTTTTGTCCCCATTCTGAGGTCTGATGTGAAATTAACAGAAGCTCTTCCTGTATGCACTGTGCTATTGTCACATGATTGAGCAATTAGATGACTGCATAAATGTGCAGGTGTACACGCATTCCTAAACAAGTGGACAATAAGTATATAACGACAGTTCGGTTTCATATCTGTAGCAGAGAAATAATGTTTCTATATAAATGCAAGAAGCTAAGACATAAAACATGCTTTCAATAGTGATGTATGCTTTGAGAAAAAGGATATAAAGAATGTCTGCCTTACTGCTGCTTCTCAGTTAGATTCATTCGAATCAAAGGAACTCTCAGAAATGCAAATGTCTGTTTTATTATTCATTCTAATGCACATGGTGTAGTAATAAATTAAGACTTTTGATGAGGTGGTGCAGAGTGCACCCTTCACACAAATGTACTACAAGCTATAATACCACAGTGCTCGACTATAAACCAGAGGACTTTAAAAAATAAAATAAAATTACAGAAATTAACTTAACAGTAAGGGCCTCATAACATTCAAGCAAAAAGCTGATGATGGAAAGAAGGGGGCAGGGTGGATGAGTTAATAGACCTATGCAACTGTCATTCCAGATTCATATGTTAATTGGTTCATCTGCTGTTTTAACTAGGGGGAAATTAAGACTTTCAGCATATTTCTGAGTTATAATTTGCATTAGTATATTCCGATAAAATGCCGAATGCCTTAACAAAATGTGTAAAGGTTGGCAGGTCTATTTTTGTGAATTTTATTATTGTCTTTCTTACAGACACAATAATCCGTCCATGGTATTTCCAAATGGCAGTGGTTTCTATCAGCAGGCTAATGCACCCTGTAACACTGCAAAAATCGTTCAGGAATGGTTTGAGGAACATGACAAAGGTGTTGACTTCATCTCCAACGGTGTTTGATAATTACCTTTGAACATGAGAATGAATGCAACCAGGTTAAGTTTTTCTATTTTCCCTCTAAAATGCTGCTGTTTTTCATTTTAATTTGGTTGTTAGGTATATCACATTAAAGCTGCAAAAAGATCTGACATGATTTATCTTGGTTTCGATATCCTGTAAGACAAATGGTGTCCTTGATTCAAATATTCATATTTGCTTTGTGTGCCAAATGTGTCTTTATGTTCTTTGCTATGACCATGAAAAATAAAGCTGCCACATTATAATTGACTTACATCCAATTCAGTCAGGATGAGAGCACATCAAACTTTACATACAATTATTTGACTATTAGATGCAATGGTGCCTTAAACTAGAATAAAACCAACAAACAAACCAAAAAGATTTCACATACATCTCTTTTGCACCTATTTTACAGGATATTAAACTGTTATAAGAAGCAGCACTACATAAAGCCTAAAAAAAAAAAAAGTAATTTAAAATTTTTATAAGGTCTATCATGGAGTCACTTAACAGTATAACGCTATACCAGTCATGTTATCAGGTCTTTTCAGAAGGAAGAAAAGCATCTGTTTTTAATTACTATAATAATGTATACTTAACAGTGCCCAAAACTCAGCACACTGAACGATGCTTTCAAACTCACCACCAAACACTGAAAATAAACCCACATATTTCAGTAAGACAAAAACATCAGATTCACAGAAACACACTCCTCTGTTCTCCTCATTCGCTACTGGTTAAGGGTGATCACAGCACTCCAGAGGATTAGATAAGCATTTTGAACTTGTGTGCTCATAGCTTTTTCTCAGCAGGTGAGCAGCTCAAGTCACCAGAAAGTCATAGACTTTCCCCTGTTCGCTGACGTGAGGATATTTGCATTTGTATCTCCCATCTTACACGGTAACACAATCAGGCCACATGGGAAATGAGCTGAAGCCTGATCTGAGGAGAAGCCAAGTTGCCTTGTGTGGGTAAAGCTTGTTGAGAGCGGAGCAGGGCAAACATTTGAAGTATGGCTTCAAAAAGCGCGCTTGCACATTACGTGGGAGTGTTTGTCCATGCCTTCCTGCATGGAATCAGTGCAATCACTTCTGCATTTGCAGGATACTGGATATGCCTGAAGACTGCATTTTCGAATTCAATGCTTAAGGTCAGTCTCTAAAGTCTTTCAGTAGAACAGTACATACTGTAAACCTTTATATTTCCACAAAATTGGCTGATGTTCCAAAAGTGATTTAAAGGCAGGACATTACATAATCCAAGCATACTGCTAACCGGAAAATGCAGTGGATTTCTGACTATCCTGAGGACTCACAACTAGCACAGAACCTCAAACCATACAGGAGAGGTTGACTTCAGTCCAACTTTTTGCTTTTTTTTATCTCCCTCAAGGAACATTGTTTAAAAAAGAGCTACAGTCAACACAGTGCAACAGCATTTTATCGGAGTCAAGAGACTCAGATATATAATTTCCAATTGGATGTGCAGATGTGCTTTAAATTCGACCTTTGCATCTACCACTAATAAGGAGCATAGGGTTAACTCATAGTGATTCACTGCAGAGACTTAATTAACTGCTGACCTTTTTAAAATGGTTTCACATCTTGTTTAATGAAAGCTGGAACAGACCAATTTCAGCTAAGACCTTGAGCCTGTCACAAACAGGGAGGCACGGAGGAAGAAGTTGTAAAAATCAATCTAAATATTTGAGGCAGGAGGGCACGTAATTACACAGCAAATGGTGATCCATCACTGAGTCATTTGCAGATTGATGTTCACTGCGTTTTCATGTTTGACCATCTCGGGAATCATTTCATTTCAGAAAACCTCGCAACAGACAAGCAGAGTATAAATCAGAACCCGATGACTCTGTGTCGGATATAGGGTCCCCTTTGAATTCCTTTAAGGTTTGAGATCTGGTGATCGACTTGCCAGTTTAAAATCATCCCCTGATGAAGTCCTCTGTTGTGTTTGTAATGTGTCTTGCTACATGATGGAGCAGTTAGGTTGGATGCATTTCTCTGTAAATTGGAAGGGAATGTTTCTGTAGACTTCTGAATTCATTCTGCTGCTACCATCATGAGTTACATCATCAATAAAGCTCAGTGATCCTGTTCCAGAAGCAGCCATGGAAGCCCAAACTATATCACTATCTCCATCGTGCTTGAGGGATCAGCTTGCATGTTTTGGATCGTGAGCAGATCCTTCCTTTCTTCACACGTTGGCCTTACCATCATTTGGTAGAGGTTAAACTTTTGTGGCTCATCTCTGTATATATTCTGATTCTTACTGCAGGTGAGTGGTTTGTATCTTGTGGTATGGCCTCTATATTTCCGTTTTGTTTTGTGCTGTGCAGATTGACTGTTGCTTTGGGGTTTTCTTCATAGCTCTCACACTCTTTCTGTCATCAGCTGCTGCTGTTTTCCTTGGTTGACCTGTTCGATGTCTGGTTGATAGTACATCAGTGGTTACTTCCTTTTTCAGGATATTTCAAATTGTTGTATTGGATATGCCCAATGTTTATGTAATGGCTCTGATTGATTTTCCTTCTTTTCTCAGCTTCAAAGTGGCTTGCTTTTCTCCAACAGACGGCTCTCTGGTGTTCATGAAGATTTATCCTTTTTAACAACAAATGCAGTCAAAGGAACACCTGACATTCACATGCTCCAATGTTTGCGATCACCTGAAAAATGGGAGATTGTTTAACACATCTAGATGTAAATATCAGGAAATGAAAGCTGAAGTTCTGATCCATCATCTCGTTCATCTTTTCATCTCAAACTAATGGTCTTTGGTATATAGTGAAAACAAAATTCTGGGCTTTGCTGTTCCAATTCTTTCACAGAGACTGTATATTATTTTATACAACAATGGTTTTGTATATAATGCTAATTAATGTTTAATAACAGCAGCGTTGACAGTAGAACTAGGTGAAATGCAAATCAAAGGTTTATAGTAATGCACTCAGCCTTACATGTTGCTTCTGTAGTAAAAACTCACACAGACCCTTATATGGCAGATGATCTATATAATCTAAAGGCTAATGAAAGGATATGAAAAAAAGGTGTTATTCAGAATGAAGAAAATATCTAATCATGCGGTTAAGCTTTCTTACTTATGTCTTAGAGTAAAAAGAGAGAGGCTGTATCAGGGACTTGACTTGCAGATGTTCCATAATATTAAATGTAATATTTCAAAATTTTAGGCACCCTGACACCTGCAAGACAGAGATGGCATGAAGACACCCGCATTGTAGCGTGTCAAAGAGGGAACTACTTGTGAAAGTGTGACTGGAGCGTCATGGGGCTTCGCGTCGAGTATTTGTCACGACAAAATTTTCGTGATAGTGGCGTGACTAATGCGCAACATTTGTCTATTTTCCCTATTCGCAACAATTGGGTATCACTGAGTGTGTCTGCTTTCCATTGTGTGCCTCTATGGGACAATGTAAACACCTGTGGAATGCAATGGCACGTATTGGCACGCACATACTGTGCATACATTGGGCATAGCTTCTGTGCGGCACCCAGTGGCAAGCGGTGGCCTGCCCCTTCTTCTCTCCTCCTCCTCTGATTTCCGCTGATGGCCAATAATCATGCTGCCCGCAGCCACCATATAAACACTTTTGCATCTGTTCTGAATCTTGTGAATTCAACATGTCTCTTCTATCACTGAGCACTGACAGAGTGAAGATTTTTTATATTGTTTTTATATAGACTATCCTCACACGTGACCAACA
>JAQQZR010000003.1:16050207-16068653 GCA_030068235.1 Notoglanidium macrostoma | reverse complement strand
AGCCAGTTGACCTAATCTGCATGTCTTTGGACTGTTGGAGGAAACCGGAGCACCCGGAGGAAACCCACGCATGCACGAAGAGAACATGCAAACTCCACACAGAAAGGCACCCTGGGTGATCCGGGGATCGAACCCAGGACTTTCTTGCTGTGAGGCGACAGTGCTAACCACCACACCACCGTGCCGCCTTTTTCTTCTTTACTTGTACCACTAACCTAGATGATATGTAGAGCTTGATTGAAACAAACAAACAAAAAAACAAACAATGGGTTAAGCCATGGTCTTATGAAATGTTAATTATGTTGTTGAGAAAACCCATTTGGGAAACTGACTTCTGAACCAGAATGCTTTTTGTGTTTGGATGAGCCTCCTGTCAGTCATTTTACAGAAACTTCATGGGCCACCTAAGATCCCAGGTTGGAGCTTTGTGAACATGGGGGTGTCATTCAAATGTTGAACCCACGTAGCCATGAGATATCTAGACTAAACTTACCTAAAGCACCTTCGGTAATGACTACTCATTACTGTCCCAGTGATTACACCCCAAAATGGAAGGTTGTACAATGACATATAGTTGGAAAGTAGAACTGGGACCAGTTTTAAGCAAAGGATTGATAAAATCCGCTTTGTGGGGATACATGCCTTGTTCAAGTGATGGAGTGAATGAGAGATTAGTTCAAACCAGTTCAAACTAGATCGCTCATTAAAATAACACTAAATAAAGACTATAATTTTCTGTACAGAGGTTTTAAATTTAAAGCATTGCCACTACATTTCCTGACAGCCTCCAGGCTTCCACCATAAGACTTTTTTTTCCATGGCTTCCATTAATCCGAAAGGATTTGCATAATGAACTATAATGGAAGAATGAATAAGCACCTATGTTTGTATAATTAAGCAAAGGACCTCGGTCACTCTGGTAGATGAGAATGACCAGAGAACAAACATGGAAGAACTGAGCTCAGAGAACTAAGCTTTTATAACCTATTCATATATGGCTTCATGACCATGAAATTCTAAGGCATTTCAATGGATAGAAAATGGACATTTTTACTGTTGTTAGGTCATTTTAGTGGGCTATATGAACTAGGGTAGATGCTTCATGCTAATATACACTAAGTTTGTGGATACCTGAACATCACATAGAATATGTGGACGTTCCCCAAACTGTTGGCTCAAAATTGGAAGCACAGAATGGTATAGGATGTCTTTGCATGCTGTAGCATTACAATTTACCTTCACTGGAACTATGAGGCCCAAACACGTTCCAGCATGACAATGCCCCTGTGCACAAAGCAATGTCAATGAAGACATGATTTGCCAAGTATGACATGGAAAAACTTGAGTGGCCTGCCCAGAGCCCTGACCTCAACCCCACTGAACACCTTTGGGACGAACTGGAGCACGGACTATGCCCCAGGCCTCCTTTCCCAACATCGGTGCCTGACCTCAATGTTCTGGTGGTTCTCTACAACCATGCTGTAAAATGTAATGGAAAGCCTTTCCAGAGGAGTGGAGGTTATTATAACAGCAAAGCGGGGACTCAATCTTGATTGGGATGTTCAAAATGCACATATGGGTATTATGGGCAGGTGTCCGTAAACTTTTCACCAGCGTGTATTTCCAGTAGATATTTGAAGTCCATTTTTAAGTAGACAATGAGCTCAGCTTATGGTCTGTGAGGATTTTTCCTGTGATCTCCTTGTGTCCACCTGGGTTTGCTCAAGGATCTCTGGTTTCCTACCACCTCCAAAAAAATATTGGAATCAAACCAAAATCTAGCCCAAGTTAGACCTCAGAGTACCACATTCACACCTAACACCATCTTACATTAAAGGCCTGGTGTGATACTTGCAAGTAAATTTTAATCAACTAATTACATGGTTCAGGTCTATCAAGAGAGAATCAGGTCATTTTCACTAGTGCTTTTTTGGGCTGTTTACACAGAACATTCAAGTGTGAAAGTTGTTATTGAGCTTGGGAGCAATCCAGAAAACTAATCACTGCTCCTGTTGAAAGCGGTAGTCTGGGGCTTGTTTCCACCGAACAGTGATGCCCTTTATGTGCGACATGGATTGGTTCAACTTTTTCAAGTTCTGTGATGGCAGAAGGGTTGTTAAGGTCGACAGAGCAGACGGCATTCCTTATTGATAAGAAGCAGACTTTCATATGACTGGAGTACTGTAATTAGCTCGGCACGTGGTGCGAGTGCTTGCATTATGAAAAATGCACTTCTGGTGTCTGCTTGCATGGCTAAAAATCTTCTTATAAAAGAATGGAACCTTGTTTACAGTATTCTTGCTCTATGTATTAAAAAAAAGCACTGTTCTTTACCATTTTCAGTGCACAAAAGTGGCATAAGGAATTGTGCAATTGATAAAAAGTCCGGAAGACTTTTTTTTCTATGTGAAAGCAAACTTGCAACTCAAACCCACACAAGTTCTGATCATGTGATGTGTACACACACACACACACACACACACACACACACACACACACAACTACACTAGGTCATTTACATTTTCTCTATTAATAATAAGTTGAAAGAAAACCCAGTACTTTTTAGAAGTAAGAACAAAATAATAAAATTGTTTGACTGAAGCAGTAAAATTGCTGATTACACAGTACGCGCGAGTCGATGACCTTTGCTTTAATCTGAGCTACGGAGATCCAGGAGATTCCAGATGTAAGCTCACACTGGTGTGCTCTTTCTTCCACATCACTCCTCTCTACTCTTCTCCGTTTACAAAGTAATCTGCTCCCTAGCAGACAAGCATCAGTTGAGCTTATCTAGAGCGCTCAGGTGCTGCCGATGGAGCTGCACTGAGTCTGAGAGACAGAGGATGTAGAGAGAGAAAAAGACAGAGAAGTACAGAGTGACACACAGAAAGTCAGACAGCGATAAAGAGAAAGATTTTGAAAGAATGAAAGTGACAAACCTCTTACACACACCAATACAACCCTCCTTATTCTTACTGCTATTAATATAATTGTTTTATTGCTACTATTACTATTATTACTATTACTGGTGCTATTGATCCAAAACTATTTATCCTTCTTTGTTTTAGTTGTATTATCCTACTCAGTCATACCAACAAAGCTATTATAAAAGAACTGAACGGAGTGAAACTGAATGGAAGGTAATTGATTTAAAAGCTTTATTATGCAGTAACAACACAGTAGTAACAGAATTACAGGCAATTATTGCCCTACAAAGTGTAAAAAATAAAGGAATAAAGAAGGAAAAAAAGGCTTTTGTAAAAGCTTTTACTGTTCCCACAATTATTATTATTAAGCAGGATTATGTTTGGCTCATCACATTGTAGTCACATTTCACACGGCTCATCAGACATATTTCAGTCTCTCTTACTTGATGTATATATCTCAGTGGACGAATCATATCCATTATCAAGCGAAACCTCCAATGTGCTGCCTAGTCCCGTGTTTTATTGCACAGAAACCTAACCGACTAAGCTAGAAAAAAAAAAAAGGTAATGTAACATAATAACAAATGGTGAGTTAGCTAATCAGGTATATGAACACAGATTAATAATGACAAGAGAGTAAATGATTATCATCTTCTTCTGACAAAGTTTGAAATGTACGCATTACGTTTGCACCCTTGAGTAAAAATCACCAAAGTTTCAGCTGGTCAGTAAAAGAGATTACTCAAATCTGGTTAGAACATTTAAGTTCTCTCTATATGTTTAACCTCAAAATAACTGCTCGGGTTCATCTGCCTAGAAAATTTGTTCCACCATCAATCGATGTGTATGCAAACATGCGAGCAATGCAGCAGTTACAGCGCTGAAATCTGTCAACACTGTTTAATCATGTACATACAAAATAAAAACCTTTTTAATAAGCTGCCTTTTTTTTTTCTCATTGTTAAACAGATTTGTCCATCAGACAGCTATGAAAATAATTGGGGCTACAGATGTGTCCACTCCTGTATCTACATTATACACATTTTATCCCCTCTTTGTGCTCTCGCTTGCTTTCAAAAAAAGCAACGTAACGTTTTTTCAATACAGCGCCTGATCTAGAGAGCTCCATTGCCACCCTAATTATCACGGTTGTTTCCACTGACCATGAAATATGTCAGAAAATGTATTAAGCATAAAGACTATACTGCCACAAACTACTAAGATGGTCAAAAAAACCTATTACTGCATTATCCGTGTGTAGACTTACACTACTATAACACTACCTGAAGAAATCAAGATCCTTCAGCCTCCACGTTGCAGCTCAGTACAACTGATAAACAGCGTAGCTAATCCACCTGCTGTAATGATTTTGTGAGGTGGGAGGAAACCGGAGAACCCACATCGACACAGCGAGAATTTACAAAACTCCAATCAGACAGTAATCAGAATTGAACCAGGAACCCTGGAGCTGTGAGTCGGCACTGCTTGTGTCACTTATCTCTCTATTTAGCTAATGTATTGGCTACAAAGTTAAATAAAGTTTAACATACAAGGATTTGAAAATATGAAGGGAAAAAAAACAACCTTAAAAAGCAGGATGTGCTTGAACTCGAACTTTCCCCGTCTGCTTTGAAAGCATTCACAGACACAAACAATTGCTTGCTGAACCAATACTGACCTCCAGGCATAAATAATTGATCCTACAAGAGCTACTGTGCAGCTGCATCTGTTCATCAATCACTGTTAAGCCATAATTGGAAATGGTCTGTGCTGCTGAATGAATAAGCCTCTATTTAAATTGCAAATTGCAAATACGATTTGTCTATATATACAGTGGAATCTAATCTCTGCACCAAATTGTGCAAAGCTTTTATTTTCCAGTCAATCAGAGCAGAAGGAATTAACAATCGTATTATTTTTTAATAGTACGATCACACACAGGGATGTAGTCTACATTTTAAATTTGAGAGGGACATGCCAATCATAGCATCTTACCCATTACATGATCAAAATGTTAAAGCCCATTTTTGCTGATCATAAGTGAAGCATCCACTGAAATCACACAATCCCACTTCCGTTATGCTGCAAACATGATGTATGATTGTGCAACCAGAAAAAAAAAAGGACAAATAGGCTGTCTGTTCACTATCCCACTGTCTCATGTCACATTGTTATAGAACTGTATTGTAATTATAGCTGGCCAAATTGCTGTCCCCATCACTCATGTTTCATTGACACGCTTGTAAATTGTGGCGTTACATTTTCTTGATACAAATGAAATGTGCTGTTCTGCCGGTAGCGAGTGTGAAACGCATTTAGTATGGATTAAACAAATGTGTCCAGCATGAATTGGGGGTACGAATGTGTTGATAACTCAATATACAAAATATTCGCACTTTGAGCGATTCACGTTGGATTTACATTGGATGTTTTTAATAGCTCTTGCATAGGTTGTGAAAAATAGAGGAAATGGAGGAACTACGTGGTCACAGAGTTGGGTAAACTTATTTTATATGTATTTAATTGTATTAATTGAAACGCACATCATATATCAGTAATTATGTTCAGGTTAATCCTTATAGAACTACAATAGCATGCACCTGACTTTCCCTCCCTGTCTGGCGTTTATTTTTTACCCATTTTCAGGAAATCATATAGCAGAACATGTAGGTTAATTCATTGGGTTGTATTATGGGCAGCTAGTCTAAAGCCCTGTGGAGAGTGAGAACATTTACCGCACAGCCCTGCTCAACCTCAGTATTGGAAGAGCAGAGCAATGCGTCCTTTCAGTCTACAACAGAAGCGTGTGTTTTTAGCCAGCGATCATTAGCCGAGTAGCTAGATCTGAAACGCTAACTTTCTGAAAAATGATTGCGCCGAACGAGCTATGGCAAGAGAAAAAAAAACAATGCAAGAGGAGAAAATCCAGCTTTTATCGCATAACACTGAATGGAAATACAGACCATTTGCAATTGTTTTGTCCAATTTTTAAAAAATGTTGATTCTTTTTTGTGCAAAACTGCAATGGAAACCCGGCCGCTGTTACATCAGCAATTAGGCGAACGGGACTGAGAGACACGTTTATAACAAGGTTTCTAAGTGAAAAAAAACAAAAACAAGCCAAAGGCAAGACAGTTTGCTCTTTCAACAAGACGTTAGTAATCTCTTTACATCACCCATATGATTGGTGGAACATATTTCTTCTTCTAAACTGAACAATACATTACTTGATATGGTGATTTGAAAAAAAAAAAAAAAAAAAAAGTTCACTGAAGTATATTTCAATTTCCCCCTCAAGCAATAAACCTAATAAACTTTTATGGAAAAAAAATATAAGCAATATTTTGCATTGGTGAGAGGCAACACTGAGGATATACAGCTGAGGTGAAAAGTTCATATTCGCTTAATGGCATGTCTTGGGATTTCAGTGAATTATTATTTTTTTTTTTTTTGGGCAACTGCTCATTTTTTTGTCACAGAATCATAGGAACATGGTTCTTTTTCACCAAAAATAAAGATTAAAAAATGCAGTTTTTTTTAATACTGTAGGTTTTCTGAAAATATGACATCATAAACTCTGTCAAAAATATACCTACAGCAACTTGCATTAGGAATCTGGTGATTCTATATCACTTATCACATGTCCTCTGAAGCTCTTTTTAGTGCTTATGATTGACTACAGGTGAAGTTTTCTCTAGTTTGAGTGCACCCATTAGACTGAGCCACGTGTATTACAATGGAAAAGCCTAGGGATCTCAGTATATATATCTCAGAACGATTATCGTAGATTTACATGAGCTATGTCACATGGAACAATTTCTAAGCGACTTCATGTAGCACGACCATCTGTACAAGCAATTATTCAAAATAGAAAGCACATGGAATGGTAGTCTATTTTCCAAGGTCAGGAAAAACACCCAAACTGTTATCTTCTGCTGAGGGAAAATTGGTCTGGATGGTCAGATACAATCATATAAACTTCCAAAAAAAACCTTCTGGAAAATACATGTCACCGTCCACAGAAAAGGAAGTTTTACACTGGCATGGCTGAGAAGCTGAACACAAGAAGGGTACAACTTTGGTAACAAGCTTGACCTAGGTTTGTTGCCAATTACATGCACAAAGAAAAAACCTTCTGGAGATGTCTTTTATGGTCAGATGAAATAAAGATATAGTTATTTGGCCACAGTGACCAGAAGTATGTTTGGAGAAAAAAAAAAAAAAAAGTAAGGCATTCAAAGGCAACAGAACTGCACCTACTTATCAAGCAAGGTAGTGGGTGTTGTTTTGCAACAACTGGAACTCATTCATGACACAAAATGAATGGATTAATGAAAAAGGAACAGTACTTTGAAATTCTTTTTCTCAAACCATCAACCAGAAAGTTGAATCTTGAAAACAACTGGGGGTTCCAACAGGACGATGACTCCCAACTTCAAAACTAGCTTGGAAATGGCTAAATGGGGTATTCATAAAGTCCTGACCACAACCCTATTGAGAATATTGAAATAGCTTCAATTTCTGATCTCAGAAGTATATGTAATCTTTTGGTCTCAGCTGTACGGATTAGCAAAACGTCACAACAAAGGAAATATGTGAACTGGTTTAAATGAAATAAAGACCGAGATGATTAGGGTTAAACAGGAAACAGGTGCAGTCAAGAGTCAGTTGACTGTGAGTGATTTAATTTCTGGGATAGAACTAGGTGTGGAGTTGTGACAGCTTCTGGCGCAGGGGTGGATTAGGATGTGACAAACAGATTTTTTAATTAGTTTTACTAATTACAGTTACTAATTGCTTCTTAAAAAAAATTCAGCTAAACTGCTGAAATGACAGAACATAATGTTTATTCACCTTCAGTAACCTGTGCATAGTCATCAGAAAAGTAATGCAATTCCTTGCCACAATAACAAAATAATATAAAAGGCACTGGTGGGTCATTTATTTGGCATTTTTTATGGTTTTATTTCATTTTGTCTGTTGGGAAGACCCTGTTCCAACACCTTGCACCATACGAAATAAATATACTAGGCCCGTATAAACGAAACTGTAAGTCAGCAATGCCTCAGATCAGCTGCTTGAGTCAAAAGACACTTTTTCCAAGAGGTAGACAATTTCTATTCTCTTCTCCTTTCTTCTCTTCTCCTCTCTCTCTCTCTCTGTTCCATCCATAAATCAGAGCTACAGTTATAACAACAATTAATCTAGCCTCTCTCCCATGTCTTGGCAAGGCTAATATGGCAGCTTTCTAAACACCAATAAGGGACACACTGGAGCAAGGCGCCACTGTCTACCATCTGCTGTTACCTTCCCGGCCTTGAAAAATGCTATTAAACACATTGCATGTAGCTCCTGGCATGTTCTGTTACAATTTAAATATTTGATAGCTGCTAACAGCCATCCATAAATATGGGACTGAACCAAATGTAGGACTCAAGTCTGACCTTAGTGTACTTCGACCAACCCTTAATCTATCATTAATTAACCTAACATATCTGCCCATAGAGGGGTCCAAAAAAGTCTTCGTGAGACCACAAAGTTTGGTATATATTTTTTTTTCCATATGTAAAATTTGGAAATAAAAAGAAGGATTTAGAATGTTGAAACATTTAAAACAAAGAACGTATATGTTCAGTATCTTGAATACTTAATATTCAAGATTATGCACTATTTCTAAGTCCCTACTTAACTGTAACTTAAATTCGTAATATCGGCCATGTTAACTACTTTGTACAAAAGGTCAGATTTTCCTCATGCTTAATCTCTGCTATTAAACCACGTGTTCAGGTGACATTCCGATGGATTTAATATAAAAATGGATCATAAGGTTTTGCTCAAACTTGTGGAGTCCAGGCCAGCTCATGAGCAAATTCATGTAAATACTTTTCACTCAGGTTGTTGTCAATAATATAATTTGCAGTGAAAATTGCTGTATTACATTAGAAATAAATACAAAATTGAAGCATATTCTCTAGTGGTCTCAGACTTTTTGACATGGTTTTTGATACACATATACATAAACATATACAGTATACACTCACACAAATGTATTAAAGAAAAAAAAAATACATCATACCTTTTATCTCCGAAGCCAGGAAACTTTACTCCATCATGAGTGACTAGTGGTAGCTTCTATGCAGCATCTCATATCATGGACGAAGCCTGTGGACAAATGGCAAGAATGTGATGTCCCTTGCTGATCACTACCCACTCTAGCCCATAGCTCATATCACTGGCACTCAGCATATATTATAGTCATAGTTAAAATAAATCAAGTATGTCTTTGGCATACAAATCAAATAATAGTTTAGTGAACAATGGTTTATTTGAGTGCTTTAATTGGGCGCCGATGGCATTTGTACTCGACCACTAGCACAACATGCTTTCTGATTGAACATCAACTATTTCCTCACACACAGCCAAAAATGTTAATTTTAAACAAGATTATAAATAGCATAGCTTTAACCAGACATAACATGATTCAGTCTGAAAATGTATAATGTTTTGTTGGCACACTTCAAGCACCCACCAGAAAGCACTCATGATCTGGAAAAGTGACAGACGCTGCTTGCCTAGTGACAGTCTAAGCAAAAGTAATGCACCTGTGCCTGGTTTGCTAGGTCTTTTTAAGCTGAAAAGCTGTAGGGGAATTTTCCACTATTTCAAACCACTTCCCCACATGATATCTATTCTTTTTTGAGTATACTTTATGTACTTCTGTTTATATATATATATATATATATATATTATATCGCCCTCTCACGTCCCCTACTTGGGGGGTGGTATGTGTGCATGCCTTCCTCAACCTAGACACCTTATTTGTTGTACCTGGAATCTGTTCTAGACACACTCCAATTTTGGGAGTCACAATCCCAAATGCTCCTATTGCGTGCGTGTTGTTCCTTCAGATAGAGCTTGGAACATCACAATCTTCTCATGTTCCTATGCTCCTTCTTCCTGACGTTACAATCAGCTGCGATTGTGACATCTATCACTATATATGTGTGTGTTTTACATTTTTGTTTGTTTTGCCATCAACGGATATTTCAAACGGTACATATTTCGTAATTATACGTTTTGACTTACAATATAAAAGCTTATCAGATGAAAATAAAAGGGAAGAAGTGATGCCAGTATCACCAGATGCATCTTTAAGAGGAGTGTACAAATCATTGTGAGCTAGCTGGCCAGCTAACTGACAAACCATCTTTGATTGTAGCTTTTTTGGGATCTATTTCCATTCATGGAACAAAAAAAAACGAATTATATGCCTATAGCATGCTCGAAATGTTAGTTACTCTAATTAATTAATAGAAAAGCAATATTGTACTTGCCGCCTTATGGAATATCAGCACAGCTGTGATTATATGATATTCAATATGACTGCACTCTTGCTTGTGTGTTATTGTTTAATTAGGGAGTGGGGCAAGTACGTCACAATGAATATTTGGTCATGTCATTTGGCTCGTCATTGGCCTAGGAATCTTTTTAAAAAACTGCACTTTTGGAGGGAAATGTTATTTGTCTCGCATAATGCATAATGCATAATGAAGCTTTTCAAAATCCATGGAAAACTCTTTGCATAATGCATGTGCTTTTCAAAATCCATGGAAAGAGTGAATGCAACTCATGCTTCTTAAGAATCTGGAATTCACCCAAAGGAATAGCCGTGGACACAGTCAAGGTTAAGGCCGTCCTTGATTGCCCCCTCCTAAGGTTAACAGGTTCACCGATTTCTTTGCTATGCCGCTGCAACCACAACTGCAAGGCGCAGACATCAAGGGGACCCCGATTCAGGTTCTCACTACTCAAACATTCTGAATGATTTAGATTCTGAGGAAAACCAAGCGATTTTACCAATGATTAACAGGGTGGATCACATCTCGTAATTGATTTGACCATAATCCATAATGGTGGCCACCCCCTTGGAGTGGCCAGGACATGCAAATTAATCAAACACTGCTTTTTTGGCTAAGACTGGTGGGCACAAACAAGGACTACTTGTGCAGAAAAGCGAATTTAAAAATGTCCACCCAGGCAGCCAGCAAAAATTGGAGTGAGGCAGTTCCAAGACATGGCATCAGATTGCAAACCCCATTTTGTCATCAGCTTCTGGAAAGCCTTTTGGACATTATCAGTTTTTCATCAGGATTCAATCCAGTGGGCATTATGTGTGCTACATTTACGTGTTAGCATTTAAAAGATGCCCTTACCCAAAGCGATTTACAGACATGCTTTGTAGTCTCCATCAAAAACATATGATGCTAGTACAAATAAGCTCATGGTCTAAGAAAACTATAAATCTAAACCCTGTTAGTGTTAGCTCAACAATTTAGTACAGCAATGGAAAAAAAAGGTCAGGTCGAGGGCTTTGTAGGTCTAATTTAAGAACTTAGTGAAGCACTAGGTTATGAGTCTGTGTTTAAAGACAGCCAAATTCTCAGCTGTTTGGACAGCCAGGGGATGTTAATTTTCAGTGCAGAGCCTCGATCCATGCCTCCCTTCTATCTTGGGGGATGGAGGATTGAGCTGTGCTAGAAGTTTGAAGGCAGTGCATTCAGAGAAATGGGGACCAGTCTGTGTAGTCGAGCATGTTTCAAATCTGATTCGGGCTGCTACAGGAAGTCAGTGAAGGGAACTCCGTAATCTGCCAGACATGCAGAGATACAAGTTGAAAGGTGAGTGTCTGAGGGAGGAAAGGAGATAATGAGTTGAGTGTCATCAGCATAGCAGTGGTATGAAAAGCCATGTGAGGATATGATCTCATTGAAAAAGGGAGTGAAGAGGGAGATGGAGCAGGCCAAGCACTGACACTGTGGGACATGAGTGGAGTATGTGCATGGAGAAAATGTGGATATGGGTAAGTTCTAGTTAAGAAAGACAGGCAACTTTTCAAAGTCCTTTAAAAGTCATGCAGTGCATTAACCCGGTCTCTAACAGCTGGCACTGCCTCATTCCCTCCAAGTCAGTGCCATCTTCTGTGTTTTGTCCCTCAAGTCATTTTTCATGTCCCTTTTGTCTTCTCTGGTCATTCTCCCACTTCATTTTTTTATACAATTGCAGGTTGACCAGTGTTCACAGAGACTACTTTATTCTGGTGAATTCAGAGGTACAAACCATAATTGAGTCCATGCTTGCCAAACCTGTCATATTCTGGATCATTCATTGATAAAAAATCCTTTCATTAAGAGCACCTAAATTCGGCCATGGCAGCCCGGCGTCAGAAGTGGTATTGTCTTGAACTGTGTCGCAGAGGGACATTCAATCAAGAGGATAAAGTGGTACTGCTAGTGCTTTAGATAACATCATCAGTCTACTATACCTAGAACCAATAGCTGACAGAAAACATCTGTACCTAATTAGCTAAGCCTATTTAAGCATATAAGCAGTACTGACAGCACATTTCCTAAGTTAGTACTCAGGACTTAAATTTTTGAATACATTTGTCATCATTGTTGATGACTTTGCCTGTGTGTTTTGTTTGTTGTCATCAAGAGTGTGTCCACATGTATATTTACCTCCGCATTTATGTTTTCAGTAAAGTCTTAGTGATTTACTTTACCAGTACCAGCTCTGATTTTTTGCCAAATCCACTGAATTGGAGTGCTTTATTACTTCCTTATCAATGGAAAAAAAAAAAGGTAAAAGATCAAAGCTTCTTAACTGCGCCCTTCTGATTGATTCGTCTCCCATTCCCTATATGGATATATCTGAAACCTATGATAAAGGATTTAACACACATGCCTTGCAAATCAAACAGTTTTGTTTCTGGAATAATATCTAAGCCTTATGCTCATCGTACCAGCACATTCGAGTCTGAGGTCAAACTAACATCTATGTGGCCACTACCAACAAAATACTGCATTTACTTAATGACATTAATGCACTCTGAATTTTTGCATGAACAGTACTGGAATATTTCAGTTTCTGTAGAGTCTTGAATTGAATACAATTATATCTAACAGCAGAGCAATAGTTTATAGTGTCGCGTCAACTGCTATTGTTCTTGTGGGCTATTTGTAGTGGTAACATCTTCAATATAGCAACCTGTTTGCCATAACTTCTAAAGTTTAAATGCTATATCAGGCATCAGAAGAGGAAATGCTTGCTTTTCAAAGGCACTTTATATTTAATATCGATGTTATGTTGACCGAAGATAGTGGTCGTTTCCCCCGTGAATTTCAGTGTCTTACTGTACGCAAGATTAATATTTGCTTGTGGGCGTGAAAACATCTTTGTACAGCAAATCTGTGTAACAGAAAAACTTGCAGATTTATTGTTGGTCCTTTATCAAAATAAATGGCAATGTAAAGCTTTTGGGCAGGATGTGGTAGAGTCTTAGAAGAAAGCATGCACCTCTTGACATATTTACCATCCTGTCAATGCCCCTGTGCACAAAGCGAGTTCTATGAAGACATGGTTTGCCAAGGATGGAGTGAAAGAACTCGAGTGTCCTGCGCAGAGCCCTGACCTCAACCCCATTGAACACATCTGGGGTGAACTAAAATGTTGTCTTCACATTAAGCCTCCTTGCCTGACTTCAATAATCCTTCACAATCTAATGGAAAGCATTTCCATAGGAGTGGATGTTATTAAAGGGAGGCCTAATTCTGGACTGTCCAAAAAGCACATTTGGGTGTGAAGGCCAGGTGTCCACAAACCTTCATAGTGTATCTCATAGTAATGTTCTAGTGACAACAGGGATTCATTTGCGTTTAGATTTCATCCTTACTCCACTGAAAGACACTATAGCTGATACTGTTCCGTTGGCCACATTTTGCATATTTTTAATAGGCCATTCAAACGTTCAAAAATCTGTGCAGCATGTGCAAGTGCTTTTCTCTGTATAGATGACCATGTGATGGTCCAGGTGCATTACAGACATTTTGGCAGTTCATATATAATAACAAAATGAACTGATTATACATGTTCACCACGGCACATAGCAATCCAACAAGATCAAAGATATCAAAATATATCGGCATTTTGATGAATACCTGATTTCTTTTCATCATTTTTAGCTTTTTGTCAGAAATCAGCCACAAAGGCATGTGACAGGTTTTCCCAGACCACCTCACATTTATTACTATAGACGCAGCACAAACAGGAAAGTGTAATTATATCTTCTGTTCCGATCTCCCTAGTATTACAGAAGTAATACCGATATGAGAATGAAAACTTTATTGCGCACATCGGTGTGACTGTCAGAGTTACATACTGTGTTCGTTCTGCAAGATCAAAACACTGGAAAAATCTATTAGTGACAAGCTAGCCAGCTAATGATCATGTGATAGCTAAAAGATTTAGGACTTGGGGGTTAGAGTGTCAGCATGCTGCTCGTACAGGTCTGAGAAACGACTTTACAAGTTGTCCGTGTGTCGATCATGACCTGCTATATGGCAGTTATGATGCGTTTGGGGTGTTTGTTAATCTGTGCGTTAAAAACAACAACAAAAGAAAAGCGTTCAAAAAATCCTCAACAGTTTGGACCCAAAAATTTATCATCAACAACTTTTTACCTAATGCTAACACTTGTACTACTACTAGTAGTCATCTAACCAGCTACTGTTGAGGAGCCTGTAGTTGCAAAGTACTGAAATGACTGTTAGGTTCTTTATTGTGTCTTGACTTCCACAGGAAGCCAATTAGAAATAATTATGAGGGGGGAAAAAAGCTATATCTGAAAATATTCTGATAAGCAGAGCAGCACTGCTGTGGTGTGCAAGGACATCGGGACTGAAAAAGTCACACTTTTATTCTAATTTGGTCAGGCAGATGTGAAGTTCGCAGGACAAAAGAGTGATAATACATTTCCAATAACGTTAATTACAACTCCATTAAAAATCCCGATTAAAAGCCTTCAACTACAATAAGGTACTCCGGATTAACTCTATTCTACACCAGAAGCAATTCTGCACACGATACATTTTCTCGCATGGAACATTCATTTCTGTATTTTAATTCATGTTTTTGGTGGTGTTGTTTTGTTTCTTCTATGCATAACCATTGTGATCACAAAGTATATTCTTCCCTTTTTTTTTTATCTAATCTTTTTATCTAATTCATCTGATTTTCACTCCTACAGTCTGTGGGATACAGCTTTCATAAAGTTTGTATTTTAACTGCTGCCACAGAGCGAGAGCTGCTACAGTAGAGCTACAGGCTGAAATATTGAGCTGACATTCAGGAAAAATGAAAGCATTAGTCGTGCGTTCAATATTTCTGTATTTCTGTTTCATTATTCCTCTATATTGCATCTGTCAAACATATAAACATGTGAATCATCAGCAGAAGAAAAGTTCAATCGCGGTGAGGAAAATACTTGATTACGTAATGCCAAAAAAAGGTTGTTTTTGTTTAGCTATTTTTTATTTATGGAAAAAATTCTTATTATATTTTATTACACTATTATACTTATTTTATTTATTCACTTATGTTTTTCTTTCATGAAGAATCCTAAATACACTCAGCTCGAGCAGGAGTTTTGCCAGCACAGCCAAGTCTAACAGTGTGACGTGCTTCATCTTAGACTTAAGGAGGCCCGTCTCTCCATCTGTATCACTCAGCTACATCTAAAGCAATGTTGTAGTTCACTATTCTTAACACAGATATAAAAATAAAAGATATATACCAGCTCCCTCAGTCAAGGGCCAGGAGCTGGGCAGATGTGGAGCTGAGCATATACGATGCTGTATAGTGAGAGCAGAGAGATATTATATTGCAGAAGATGTGCTTTATATTATATTACCAAAAAAATGAATAATAAATAAATTCTGCATGCTTAGAGTGCATTTACAGAGGAAATGTTCCCTATCAGTCTTGTGCAGAAGTCAGATTAGCCTTAAAGGCTATTCATCATATTCAATTGAATATCCTTGGGGGGAAAAAAAGACAGGATAAACTATAGACATAATTATTCATACATAATTTTTGTGCCTTAAGTAAATCTATTATTTATGCCTTATTGCGAGGGAGATTTTAGAGTTTAACCATAAGGGGGTTAAACAAAAAATACCTTTGTGTGTGTGTGTGTGTGTGTATGTCATGTTACTTTGTATGTGAGAGGTTTTGATTTGTTTAACATTAATGAATCATTTACACGTCCCCAAACACCACCACAAGGCCCACTCTCGCCCGGTACTCTGTGTGCATTTGTGGTTTCTTCGTCCTGCTGTCTCAATTTCCCTCGTCCGTCCACTGCTCTGTGCTTGCACTATCCCAAGCAAACAGATTTTTATTCACATTTGAAATGTAAAGGTAAAAGAAAAAGAGAGCGACTTTTTTTTTACTATCCAATGAAATGTTTTATTTTTTCTTTTCTACCTTCACATATAGTGTCTCGGTCCTGCCCTTTTTAGCTGCTGGTATAAATGAGTGTCACACCACTGTACTCTACACCACTCCATTCCAACTCCTCCTAAATCTATCCATCCAGTCGTCCATCCATTATCTACGCTGTTCATTCGTCAGGGCCGCGGGGAAGCTGGAGCTAATCCCAGCTGACTTCGGGTGAGAGGCGGGGTGCACCCTGGACAGATCGCCAATCTATCATAGGGCGGGCTCGAACTCGGAAACTTCTTGCTGTGCAGTTCAACAATGCACCACCGTGCCACCCTCCCCACTACATACATCAGCTTATTTGTTGTTAACAATCGTCTTAAAACAGATCATTTTTGACTTTGGTGGAGCTGAGGCCAACAGCACCACTGATGCTCATAAGGAAAGTACATGGTTTAATACGAAGGGGCTCGTTTCCGTTTAGCCCAGACTGTAGATTCATGCAGCCACTCAGTGTCTGGTCATTATCAGAGTGCAATACCCCCAAGATCAGATCTCTATTTCAGATGATGTTACAAATCACAATTACAGCTGCCTCTGTCTGTAACTGGGTCCGAGCGTGCACGTGTGTCATCGTTCACACACGGCTAATGCATTGTAATAACCTAGCCATAATACTTTCATTGTCAGTCTGTTGATCGATATTAGCTTTTAACCCTCCCATCCAGCGATCACTGATTACATGTCATTTTATTTCCAACAGTCACATGAACCCTAACTGCATCTTTGTATACTGAAAGGTCCACTATGTAGGATTGTCAGGGTATCTATTAGCAGAAATGGAGTATATATCCCACAATATACTTATGGAATCCATATGTAGTGTAAAATTACCTGTAAATACAAACTGTTGTGTATAGTTCAAGATATCAATATAGGGCATGATATCTACATTTATACCTACAGAGCCGCCATGAACGGTTTGTTTGTTTACTGGTTTTGGCTAACAAGTTTGAGAACCCAAATTTTGTAAACTAGAGGATATTATTATTTAGAACAGAAAAAGCAAGGACTGTGTCTGTATCGATAGCTAAAGTTACTCCAAAAAAAAAAAAACACCTCAAAGTCTTTTTTGTTGTGCGTTATCTAACCTGCTGCAAAGTGTTGGAAAAGGCCAGAACATCGACTATCATTCGATAGCTATTCTTTAGCTTTAGAGAATACCTGCTGGCTAGCTTCCCTTTATCCATAAGATATCGACATAACTGGCAAAGGTCATCTGACTTGATGTGCAATGCTCAAACGATCACAAAAGAGTGTGGCTGGCGTGTTATTTGTACATCGATGCAAATCAATGTAAATATCACAGAAACCTCCACCGGCAGCAGACTCGCGTTGTGATCAAAGACTGTGGAAAGCTTTGGATTGTGTTCTAGGTGCTTTGGTTTGACAAATACTAAATATTTACTTCAGATTCATCCACTAATACAAATACGGTGTGGATAGAATATCGTATGTCATTATGTATATTCTGCATCATTTATTTATTTAAACACAAAAACGAAAAAGATCCATAATGAAATATGATCCTGTCCAAAGAACATTATACTGTGCACTTAAAAATGGCCCAGGCAAATCCTGCTGTATTAACTCCAAGGTAAAAACAATGCTCTGCTAAAACAACATGGGCAGCAAAGACTGGAGGCTTTAGAAAGAATAAATGTGTGAGGATAATTATATAGATCATATACACAGTATATTTATTTATATATTTCAGTGTGGTTGAATCTTCTCCAATCTGATTGGTCAGAAGGTGTGTATTGTTTTCGTATAACAACATGACTTGGACAGTAGTTCTGGCTGTAACATGAAAGACAGGTTTACATAAACATACTTGTTCTAATAAGTTATGGTTTCCATAGTAACAACTGACATACAGGGATTTGTATGGGAAAAACTCCACATAAACAAAGACTAAAAATTAATGGATTTTTAAAAATTTGTTTAACAAAGACAATTGAGAGAGAGAGAGAGGGAGAAAGATTAGAGGGAGAGAGAGAGATAGAGAGCGAGAGAGTGTAACGGAGAGTTAGGGAGAGAGAGGGAGAGAGAAGGGGGTGGGGAGAGAGAGAGAGGGAGCGTGAGAGTGAGTGAGGGAGAGGGAGGGAGAGAGAGAGAGGGAGAGAGAGGGAGAGAGAGGGGGGGAGAGAGTAAGGCTGAGATAGTGAGCCAGAGAGAGTG